>JZKD02S0661182.1:0-15494 GCA_000966675.3 Picea glauca
AGTTTACTTTACAGAAGTAGAACTAACATTGGAACCACCATACTACATGGATGCAAGAGTTGGCGAAGGTATGGATGTCCCATACCTGGATCTAACACTAATATATTAGGGTATAAGATTATACTATCTATGCTTAGGATTTGATGGAGTAATATTTATATACATGCATATGTATGAGATTATCCCTGAAAGGATATTACAAGCAAAGGGTTAATGGAGAGTCCAAGGATGTGTCCATCTATTCGTGAATTATCTAATTTCAAATATAAAATACGTGAACACTCACTAATTTCTATACGGGTATACTAGCTAGCTGGGAAAAGAAGTTTGTAACGACTCAGTTGGTCGGCTATGTGAGTGTCTTTCCTCCCATTAATGCCTAATAAGAGTTGTGTATTAGTAGCAATTCGATGGAAGACCATTGGAGTAGGCATAAGCCACATAATGGTTAGATTTCTAGCATAACTACTTATCGTAGTTGTGGAGATAAAAAATTTAGCTATGGAGTTTACAACAAAATATGTGATTAGAATTTAGTTCCTTAAGAGCCTATGAATGAAGCAAAAAGCACTGCTTCCGCTGACTTGTTTCTCTCCGCATGAGAAAGAGTATTAAGATAATACCCATGAATGGAGATACCACTGAGTTGTACTAGATATTGTAGATATGAGAATGAACTTGGAAAAATCCCATACCACACTCACAACATTATGTATCGGGGATCTCCAATACAAGGACAAAGATCTTTGATCCTTATGGAGATAGAATAATGTTTTAATAGATTTTAATGGAGTAGAATGAAATTGATCATTTAAGGTTCATTACATTGACATTTAGTTTTGATCTTTTGGATTTTCTCCTTGCTATGATAGAGGTATATTTGAGTGGGTAGATCTCAATTTTAAAATATTTGTCACACTACCACCTTCATAATCTTTTAACTCAACAAAAGTATGGTGATCTTGTAAAGCTTCTCTTAATGTTTTTTTTTGCATAAAAACAAAATTCTAAAAAATTACAAGTAATCCCTTACCCTCTTAAAATCCCATAAACTAATTTGGTCTCAATGGATGTTAATCATCATCATCATCATATATATATAAGGAGTTAGACTTTTATCTAACTTTCCACAAGATAAAGAATCTAACAGTGCTTGAAATTTTTCAGGATGAATAAATAAATTTTTCTAAACTTGAAAAAACAATTATGTAGAACTCATGTCTCTCAAATTGTTATTACTTAATGGAAAAGAAAAAGAAGTAACTTCCCTCCAGATTTTTGGTGATTCTTTGCTTATCATAAACCTAATTAGAAAGAAGCCAAAGATGGATCTTCGTACAAGGATGATTTAAGAAGTCAAAGATGGATTTGTACATGCCTTTTAACATAGAAATGAAATCCCAAGACTCGTTTCCATTATAAAGAAAATTCAAATATATATTTCCTTGAAAGAAATAATGATAATTGTAATTTAATTTTCTAATAATCTATAATACATTTAATTAATAAAATATAATAAATTAGTGTTTTTAAAATAAAATACTAAATAAAAAATTAATATTTAACTTTTTATCAAATATTTAAAAATTAGATTTTACAATAATATAATCTAAACCCATGTTAATAAATAAAAATTAAGAAAATCTTAGTATTATATAAACATTAATATGAATATAAACATTAATATTATAATGTAATTTAAGAATGCATTAATATTATTAAAAACATTAATAATAATAATAATAACGAAAATAATAAAGTTGAAACAAAAGTTAAAAATCTTATAATTTCAACTTTAAGAGAGTCATTGTTTCAAAGTTGATATCTCTTACAATCACCATCGAGCAACGTCTAGATTTTTTTACCAACTAGCAACCTCTAGATTTTTGGGTCATGGTCATCCAAAAAAATCATTGCAATAGAATTTTAATTTTGAATTAAAACCAAAAAGAAAACAACCGAAATTTTGAATTTTTTCATAAACAATTTTGTACCGTCAGATGCTAACAAACCATCATTGCAACCGAATTTCTTATTTTCTGAATACACAATTTTATTCTGTGGTTATCACAAAAGAAAAAAGATTTTTGGGCCATCATCATAGCAAAAGAATAAAGCATTGTAACTGAATCTGTCATCTGTCATTATCACAACAAAAGAAAAGATTTTTGGGCCATCATCGTAGCAAAAGCAAAAAACATTGTAACTGAATCTGTCATTATCACAATAAAAGAAAAAAGATAACAACCGAATTTTAATTTTTTTAATCAACAATTTTATAGAGGCAGATCTAACAACCAGATTGAACGATTAAGATCCAACCGATCAATACCGTGATCTTGAGCAAGCGGCTGCATAAAGATGTTTCATCTTGATCTACTCACCAAGCAGATTATCTTCTTCTAGATCGCTCATTTATTTTTGTTTTGTGAGTGCTCTGGTGGAGGGTTCTGTGTATATATATCTTATGTTTATTGTGTCTCTATTTGTATATGTTATTTGTCATGTTCTAGAATTGTGTCCTGTTTGTGGTTATTCTGTAATTTTGTATTTTGTGATGACTGTGAGTGTTTGAATTTTGTATTTTGTGATGACTATGAGTGTTTGATTACTCAGTGAGACGAGAGTGGCAGAGAAATCTTTGGATCAAAAGAAAAATGATGTCATTGTGCGATTCGGCAATCATTTTGTTTTTTGCATCGAGCGTTTATAAATGCCGAACCCCGAAACCCAAATTGGTGGGCCCAAAATTTATGCGCATTTCGCGTTTCGGGAATTCACGCTGTGTTTTGTTGTTGGGGTTTGGCATTTGTAATCGTCAAATCTTGAAACTCGACTGACCTCCGTTTTCTACATTTGGTATCAGAGCCTGCAGTGCATCCTGTCGTTGCTCAGTTGCTCATTTCAGCGCAGATAATTCCTGTTGGTGCCCAATTTCACTTTCCTATTTTTTTGTGTGAAGGTTTATTTGATTTTTTTCAAAACTTTTATAAATGGCTGCGTCTGGTAGCAGTTCTTCTTAGATTTAGGTTCATGAACTGAGCGAGAAGGCCTAGATATGAAGAAGGATCAAAAGAGCATGCGTTCAAATCCCAACTGCATGTTACCAGAGGTAGAGGAAGGTT
Organism: Picea glauca; assembly: GCA_000966675.3. Classification (NCBI taxonomy): domain Eukaryota; kingdom Viridiplantae; phylum Streptophyta; class Pinopsida; order Pinales; family Pinaceae; genus Picea; species Picea glauca. Next base: position 3,126 of record JZKD02S0661182.1, read on the forward strand.
TCATACTCGTAGAGGTAGAGGAAGGTTTCATACTCGTAGAATAGGAGGTCAATTTTCTGGTCTAATGGACAACAGAGCTGAATCAGAGTCTGAGCAGAAGTCCCAGCAGAATCCTCCTAATTTAAGAGGGAGCAGCAGCAAACCCTAGCAGCACGAAAATCATAGGTATGATAAATCTAAAGTACAATGTTATTATTGTAAGAATTTTTGGGCATTTTGCTAACAAATGTTGGAAGAAGCAGGCAGATGCTGAAAGCAGTCTGCACATATCACAAATGAGTATGACGATCATCAAAATCTTGTGTTCCTGACTTGTAGTGTCACTCAGGAAAGTGCTAATGATAAAACTAGGAAATGACTGTAAGGTTATAGTTAATGGTAAAGGTGTAGTTCTAGTCTACACTAAGAGTAACCAGAGAAAAAATATTGATGATATTTATTTTGTGCCTGGTTTAAAATGAAATCTTATTAGTGTTGAACAACTATTGGAGAAAAAGTACACAGTGTTCTTAAAGAATCAGGTATGTACAATCTATGATAAATTACCCAGCAAACAGTTGATTGCAAGAGTAGAGATGACCAAGAATAGAATGTTTCCACTTGTTATGAAAAATGATTTGAGTGGTTCTTTGAATGTTTATAAAACTGGAAGTTTAGATTAATCTTGGTTATGGCATTTGAGATATGGTCATTTACATTTTGGTGGATTAGATCTGTTACAGAAGAAATAGATGGTAAAGGGGTTACCCTGTATTCAGCAACCTGCAAGCTCTTGTGAGAGTTGTATACTTGGGAAGCATCACAAAGAAAAATTTGTTTCGAGTGTTTCCTACAGAGCAAAAGCTCCATTGGAAATTGTCCACAGAGATTTGTGTGGACCTATGCAAACACCTTCCTTGAATGGTTGTGTTTATTTTATGAATTCCATTGATGATTTCAGTAGGAAGACTTGGTTGTATTTGTTGAAATAGAAATCTGAATCCTTTCATGTTTTCAAGAGGTTTAAGTATATGGTTGAGAATGAGAGTGGTTGAACCATTAAAATCTTAAGGTCTGACAGAGGAGGTGAATATAAACTGAATGAATTCATTGAATTTTGTGATCTTCATGGAATTAAAAGGCAGTTTACTGCTCGATATAATCCATAGCAGAATGGAGTGGTTGAAAGAAAGAATCGAACCATCATGGATATGGATCGAAACATGTTGAAAGAGAACCATATTTCAAATGAATATTTGGGAGATGCGGTTATTTTCTCTGTTTTTATCTTGAATAGAAGTCCTACCAAGACCGTGTGGGATCGTGTACCTTAGGAAGCCTGGGATTGTAAGCCTTGCTATGTTTCTCATTTCAGAATTTTTGGATGTGTTGGATTTGGGCATGTACCTCGAGAAATGAGAAGGAAGTTAGATGATAGAAGCGAGAGATGTATCTTTGTTGCATACAGTGAAGAGTCTAGGGCATATAAACTCTACAATCCCATCACCCAGAAATATGTAATCAACAAAGATGTTCAATTTAAAAAAGATGAAGCCTGGGATGGAAGTATTGACAAATCAATTTCAAAGGGAGTTGTGTTACCCCATGAAGATGATGATGGAGCTAAGTAGGCTGAAGGAGCTAGACAGATGGTTCCACATGTACATACGCCTGTAGCAAAAAGTCCAACAAGGCAAGCACTGGATTTCATCCCATCTCAATTTAGAACGCCCACAACTCATGAGCGTGGTGAGCCAACTGGACAAGGTGGACATCAATCAAATTTACAGGTAAATAATGAATAAAATCTCACTTTAGCTTCATTAAGAAACAAATTTAAAGGACAAAAGACTGAATTGTATGATCATAATGAAGAAGTAGATTAGATGTCAAATTTTGCATTAATGGCATGTGATCCGGTAAGTTTTGATGAAGTTGCTAAAGAGGATGTCTGGATAAAAGCAATGGATGAGGAGATTGATTCCATTGAAAGCAATAACACTTGGGATCTTGTAGATTTACCTGAAGGTAAGAACAATATTGTTGTTGAGTGGGTTTATAAGATTAATTTGAATGCAGATGGTGAATTTGAAAAGTACAAGGCAATACTTGTAGCTAAGGGGTTTAGTCAGCAACCTGGTATTGATTACAATGAAACATTTGCTCCTGTAGCAAGAATTGACACTGTGAGGATGGTCTTAGATATTGCAGCTCGGAATAGATGGATCATGCATCAGATGGATGTTAAGTCTGCATTCTTGAATAGATGTTTGGAAGAAGAGGTTTATGTAAGACAACCTCCGGATTATTATATTGATAAACACATAGATAAAGTTTACAAGTTAAGGAAATCTTTATATGGATTGAGGAAAGCATCCAGAGTATGGTACAACAGGATTGATGAATATCTAATCAGTGTTGGATTCAACAGAAGTCCAAGTGAACCAACTCTGTGTACAAAGATAAACCAGGAAGGTAAAATTTTAATTGTATGTATGTATGTTGATGACCTGATTTTTACTGGAGATCTATCTGTAGATGATTTTAAAAATGTCATGAAAACAGAGTTTGAGATGACTGATTTACGATTGATGAAGTATTTTCTTGGAATTGAAGTCAATCAATCTGATGATGGAATTTTCATTTGTCAAACTAACTATGCAAATGAAGTATTGAAAAGGTTTAGAATGTTGAATTCTAAACCAGCTGCAACACCTATTGCAGCTGGTATTAAACTTAGAAAGTATGATGAGGGATCATATGTTGATCCAACTCTGTATAAGAGGCCGGTTGGAAGCCTTATGTACTTAACAGAAACCGGACCTGATATCATGTTTGCTGTAAGTTTGATTTTGAGATTCATGGAGACTCCGAAGAGTACTCATTGGCAAGCAGGAAAGAGGATCCTGAGATATGTTGTCGGAATAACTAATTTTGGTATCCGATATACATCAAGTTTAAACTTTGATCTGATCGGATATACTGATAGTGATTTTGCAGGTTCCATTGATGACAGGAAAAGGACATCTGGGTATGTGTTCAGTCTTGGATCTGGAGCAGTGGCATGGGCATCAAAGAAACATCCCATAATGACTTTATCTTCTACTGAGGCAGAGTATGTTGCAACAGCTGCAGCTGCATGTCAAGCTGTGTGGATGAGAAGTTTCTTGAATGAATTGTTGCATGACTAGAATAATGCAACCCAAATTGTCTGTGATAATAAATATTCTATTGCACTCTCAAAGAATTACGTTTTTCACAAACAAAGTAAGCACATTGATACAAGGTATCATTTCATTCGAGAGATGGTAACTGGTAAAGAGATTTTTGTTCAGTTCTATAGATCTGAAGAACAATTTGCACACATATTTANTAAAACTAGGAAATGACTGTAAGGTTATAGTTAATGGTAAAGGTGTAGTTCTAGTCTACACTAAGAGTAACCAGAGAAAAAATATTGATGATATTTATTTTGTGCCTGGTTTAAAATGAAATCTTATTAGTGTTGAACAACTATTGGAGAAAAAGTACACAGTGTTCTTAAAGAATCAGGTATGTACAATCTATGATAAATTACCCAGCAAACAGTTGATTGCAAGAGTAGAGATGACCAAGAATAGAATGTTTCCACTTGTTATGAAAAATGATTTGAGTGGTTCTTTGAATGTTTATAAAACTGGAAGTTTAGATTAATCTTGGTTATGGCATTTGAGATATGGTCATTTACATTTTGGTGGATTAGATCTGTTACAGAAGAAATAGATGGTAAAGGGGTTACCCTGTATTCAGCAACCTGCAAGCTCTTGTGAGAGTTGTATACTTGGGAAGCATCACAAAGAAAAATTTGTTTCGAGTGTTTCCTACAGAGCAAAAGCTCCATTGGAAATTGTCCACAGAGATTTGTGTGGACCTATGCAAACACCTTCCTTGAATGGTTGTGTTTATTTTATGAATTCCATTGATGATTTCAGTAGGAAGACTTGGTTGTATTTGTTGAAACAGAAATCTGAAGCCTTTCATGTTTTCAAGAGGTTTAAGTCTATGGTTGAGAATGAGAGTGGTTGAACCATTAAAATCTTAAGGTCTGACAGAGGAGGTGAATATAAACTGAATGAATTCATTGAATTTTGTGATCTTCATGGAATTAAAAGGAAATTTACTGCTCGATATAATCCATAGCAGAATGGAGTGGTTGAAAGAAAGAATCGAACCATCATGGATATGGATCGAAACATGTTGAAAGAGAAGCATATTTCAAATGAATATTGGGGAGATGTGGTTATTTTCTCTGTTTTTATCTTGAATAGAAGTCCTACCAAGACCGTGTGGGATCGTGTACCTTAGGAAGCCTGGGATTGTAAGCCTTGCAATGTTTCTCATTTCAGAATTTTTGGATGTGTTGGATTTGCGCATGTACCTCGAGAAATGAGGAGGAAGTTAGATGATAGAAGCGAGAGATGTATCTTTGTTGCATACAGTGAAGAGTCTAGGGCATATAAACTCTACAATCCCATCACCCAGAAATATGTAATCAACAAAGATGTTCAATTTAAAAAAGATGAAGCCTGGGATGGAAGTATTGACAAATCAATTTCAAAGGGAGTTGTGTTACCCCATGAAGATGATGATGGAGCTAAGTAGGCTGAAGGAGCTAGACAGATGGTTCCACATGTACATACGCCTGTAGCAAAAAGTCCAACAAGGCAAGCACTGGATTTCATCCCATCTCAATTTAGAACGCCCACAACTCATGAGCGTGGTGAGCCAACTGGACAAGGTGGACATCAATCAAATTTACAGGTAAATAATGAATAAAATCTCACTTTAGCTTCATTAAGAAACAAATTTAAAGGACAAAAGACTGAATTGTATGATCATAATGAAGAAGTAGATTAGATGTCAAATTTTGCATTAATGGCATGTGATCCGGTAAGTTTTGATGAAGTTGCTAAAGAGGATGTCTGGATAAAAGCAATGGATGAGGAGATTGATTCCATTGAAAGCAATAACACTTGGGATCTTGTAGATTTACCTGAAGGTAAGAACAATATTGTTGTTGAGTGGGTTTATAAGATTAATTTGAATGCAGATGGTGAATTTGAAAAGTACAAGGCAATACTTGTAGCTAAGGGGTTTAGTCAGCAACCTGGTATTGATTACAATGAAACATTTGCTCCTGTAGCAAGAATTGACACTGTGAGGATGGTCTTAGATATTGCAGCTCGGAATAGATGGATCATGCATCAGATGGATGTTAAGTCTGCATTCTTGAATAGATGTTTGGAAGAAGAGGTTTATGTAAGACAACCTCCGGATTATTATATTGATAAACACATAGATAAAGTTTACAAGTTAAGGAAATCTTTATATGGATTGAGGAAAGCATCCAGAGTATGGTACAACAGGATTGATGAATATCTAATCAGTGTTGGATTCAACAGAAGTCCAAGTGAACCAACTCTGTGTACAAAGATAAACCAGGAAGGTAAAATTTTAATTGTATGTATGTATGTTGATGACCTGATTTTTACTGGAGATCTATCTGTAGATGATTTTAAAAATGTCATGAAAACAGAGTTTGAGATGACTGATTTACGATTGATGAAGTATTTTCTTGGAATTGAAGTCAATCAATCTGATGATGGAATTTTCATTTGTCAAACTAACTATGCAAATGAAGTATTGAAAAGGTTTAGAATGTTGAATTCTAAACCAGCTGCAACACCTATTGCAGCTGGTATTAAACTTAGAAAGTATGATGAGGGATCATATGTTGATCCAACTCTGTATAAGAGGCCGGTTGGAAGCCTTATGTACTTAACAGAAACCGGACCTGATATCATGTTTGCTGTAAGTTTGATTTTGAGATTCATGGAGACTCCGAAGAGTACTCATTGGCAAGCAGGAAAGAGGATCCTGAGATATGTTGTCGGAATAACTAATTTTGGTATCCGATATACATCAAGTTTAAACTTTGATCTGATCGGATATACTGATAGTGATTTTGCAGGTTCCATTGATGACAGGAAAAGGACATCTGGGTATGTGTTCAGTCTTGGATCTGGAGCAGTGGCATGGGCATCAAAGAAACATCCCATAATGACTTTATCTTCTACTGAGGCAGAGTATGTTGCAACAGCTGCAGCTGCATGTCAAGCTGTGTGGATGAGAAGTTTCTTGAATGAATTGTTGCATGACTAGAATAATGCAACCCAAATTGTCTGTGATAATAAATATTCTATTGCACTCTCAAAGAATTACGTTTTTCACAAACAAAGTAAGCACATTGATACAAGGTATCATTTCATTCGAGAGATGGTAACTGGTAAAGAGATTTTTGTTCAGTTCTATAGATCTGAAGAACAATTTGCACACATATTTACGAAGCCTTTGGGAAATGAATTGTTTAAAATCCATAGAAGAAATATTGGGGTGTGCAAGTTGTAATGCATTGTTTACAACAATTTTGTTTTACATATTTTTAGTTTGTTTTTCCTCTAAAATGATTAAGAGGGAGTATGTCAGGATGTAATCATTTCACCACCTGTATGAACAACGCATCGATGGTCGTCTTGACCCTTCAAGACTCGAGGTTTAATCATCGATCACAAATTTTATCGTACATTGTTTAAACGGTGGTCGCCTTAACCTTTGCAGGCCACGAGACACCTTCACCACCTTAATCGAATTCTTTCAGAGATCGAAGGGGAAATTTTCCTTTTGTATAGGTATCTGAAACAGATTGTAATCCATAAGATTTTTTGGAAACATTTTTTTGAATCAAATTGGTTATTATGCATTCGGAGATATTTTCTCCATATACATTTTATTTAGTTTGTAAACTCTGTTTGTGTTTTTTATTTTCGGCATTGGGAGTTTACTTGTTCAAAGTGCGTGGAATTGTTTTGTTCTTCCAAACGCAAAAACCCGAAATTGTTGAGCCCACAGCTTAATCACATTTCATGATTCGGTTTCATTTTGTTTTTTGCATCTAACGTTTATAAGGGAATTCAAGCTGTGTTTCCTTGTTGGTGTTTGGCATTTGTAATCGCTGAATCCCGAACCCCGATTGACCTCCGTTTTCTACAAGAATTCCACAGGGGCATCTAGCTTGTCGTTCTAATTTGATATATCTGGCAAATAAATTATTCCATTAAAATATTTGGTATCAAATATTTGGTATCTGATTTGTAAATTTATTAGATGCAATTATTCGCAACTTAGAAATATTATATTTAGATGTAGCGCAATTATTCAGTTTGATACATTTTATTGATATATTTGTTAAATAAATTATTCCATTAAAATTTTTGGTATCTGATTTGTGAATTTATAATATTAACTAGTCGTCACAGAAAGAAGGATTCTCTGCATTGGGCATTGCCTCACCGATTAAATAGCAGCGATTGCAAGTGCAGATGGGTTGAAAATTATGAAAATTCTAAGAAAGAGAATTGAAAATGGGTTGAGAATTCTGAGAATCGAAAATGGCGAGACGCTCCACCATCACCAAGATATAGGTAAACTTATTCTCTCTAGGTTATTAACTCTGCTCTTCTCTGTTAAATTATAACTTCTTTTATTTTCATCCATTTTAGGTTAGTTGTGAATGTTATAATTTTCTTAATTTATAGTTCGCTTGATAAGAGATCATTTTTTATCCGACATATATGGTATCTCCTTGAAACAAGTTCGTGATTCTGCCGTTAAATTACATTTAACGGTGGCCGAGATAGATGACGTAGACTCCAGAAGAGTGGACGGCCCTTAAAAATGCCGAACGCTTTATGGACTTGCCGTCGGCGCTTAATATCTTGTGGGTGCTTAATATCCTAATACCCCTCAGAGTAGTCCACTCACACTCTCATTAACCATATAACCACGGTCATTGGATAGTGCTCATGATCCAATTCTTAAGTTACTTTATGCCTAAATCATCCTTATTTCTGAAATTTCATCCAAATCAACGTTAATATTATTATTTTGCTCAACTGAAATATATAAATACTAATCAACTGAAATGAAAGCCATCCCTGAATCCTTTCTTGTGCCATCCGATGTACAAAATAAATTTGCATTCAAAATTTCAAAGTAAGTTTACATCATGTTAAAATGTGTTTTAAAATAATAATATTAATCAATTAATTAATCATTAACAACATTTTTTTGGAAAGCATTATTTATTAGCAATATGTTTTTTGCAACTCATTTTTTTATTAAATGAAAATAAATTTATATACTTACCCACTACCCACCCAGACTAGGTAGAAGCAGTTATTATTATCTTAGCAAAGTAACAAAACCCATTAACCTACTTCATTGGTTATACTTTTATGTGAAGGGTTTATTATTAAATGTGCTTTTGTAGACCTTAGAATTTGCAAATCCCTAGTCATCATTTGAGTCATCATTTTTACNAGGAAGTTAGATGATAGAAGCGAGAGATGTATCTTTGTTGCATACAGTGAAGAGTCTAGGGCATATAAACTCTACAATCCCATCACCCAGAAATATGTAATCAACAAAGATGTTCAATTTAAAAAAGATGAAGCCTGGGATGGAAGTATTGACAAATCAATTTCAAAGGGAGTTGTGTTACCCCATGAAGATGATGATGGAGCTAAGTAGGCTGAAGGAGCTAGACAGATGGTTCCACATGTACATACGCCTGTAGCAAAAAGTCCAACAAGGCAAGCACTGGATTTCATCCCATCTCAATTTAGAACGCCCACAACTCATGAGCGTGGTGAGCCAACTGGACAAGGTGGACATCAATCAAATTTACAGGTAAATAATGAATAAAATCTCACTTTAGCTTCATTAAGAAACAAATTTAAAGGACAAAAGACTGAATTGTATGATCATAATGAAGAAGTAGATTAGATGTCAAATTTTGCATTAATGGCATGTGATCCGGTAAGTTTTGATGAAGTTGCTAAAGAGGATGTCTGGATAAAAGCAATGGATGAGGAGATTGATTCCATTGAAAGCAATAACACTTGGGATCTTGTAGATTTACCTGAAGGTAAGAACAATATTGTTGTTGAGTGGGTTTATAAGATTAATTTGAATGCAGATGGTGAATTTGAAAAGTACAAGGCAATACTTGTAGCTAAGGGGTTTAGTCAGCAACCTGGTATTGATTACAATGAAACATTTGCTCCTGTAGCAAGAATTGACACTGTGAGGATGGTCTTAGATATTGCAGCTCGGAATAGATGGATCATGCATCAGATGGATGTTAAGTCTGCATTCTTGAATAGATGTTTGGAAGAAGAGGTTTATGTAAGACAACCTCCGGATTATTATATTGATAAACACATAGATAAAGTTTACAAGTTAAGGAAATCTTTATATGGATTGAGGAAAGCATCCAGAGTATGGTACAACAGGATTGATGAATATCTAATCAGTGTTGGATTCAACAGAAGTCCAAGTGAACCAACTCTGTGTACAAAGATAAACCAGGAAGGTAAAATTTTAATTGTATGTATGTATGTTGATGACCTGATTTTTACTGGAGATCTATCTGTAGATGATTTTAAAAATGTCATGAAAACAGAGTTTGAGATGACTGATTTACGATTGATGAAGTATTTTCTTGGAATTGAAGTCAATCAATCTGATGATGGAATTTTCATTTGTCAAACTAACTATGCAAATGAAGTATTGAAAAGGTTTAGAATGTTGAATTCTAAACCAGCTGCAACACCTATTGCAGCTGGTATTAAACTTAGAAAGTATGATGAGGGATCATATGTTGATCCAACTCTGTATAAGAGGCCGGTTGGAAGCCTTATGTACTTAACAGAAACCGGACCTGATATCATGTTTGCTGTAAGTTTGATTTTGAGATTCATGGAGACTCCGAAGAGTACTCATTGGCAAGCAGGAAAGAGGATCCTGAGATATGTTGTCGGAATAACTAATTTTGGTATCCGATATACATCAAGTTTAAACTTTGATCTGATCGGATATACTGATAGTGATTTTGCAGGTTCCATTGATGACAGGAAAAGGACATCTGGGTATGTGTTCAGTCTTGGATCTGGAGCAGTGGCATGGGCATCAAAGAAACATCCCATAATGACTTTATCTTCTACTGAGGCAGAGTATGTTGCAACAGCTGCAGCTGCATGTCAAGCTGTGTGGATGAGAAGTTTCTTGAATGAATTGTTGCATGACTAGAATAATGCAACCCAAATTGTCTGTGATAATAAATATTCTATTGCACTCTCAAAGAATTACGTTTTTCACAAACAAAGTAAGCACATTGATACAAGGTATCATTTCATTCGAGAGATGGTAACTGGTAAAGAGATTTTTGTTCAGTTCTATAGATCTGAAGAACAATTTGCACACATATTTATGAAGCCTTTGGGAAATGAATTGTTTAAAATTCATAGAAGAAATATTGGGGTGTGCAAGTTGTAATGCATTGTTTACAACAATTTTGTTTTACATATTTTTAGTTTGTTTTTGGTCTAAAATGATTAAGAGGGAGTATGTCAGGATGTAATCATTTCACCACCTGTATGAACAACGCATCGATGGTCGTCTTGACCCTTCAAGACTCGAGGTTTAAGCATCGATCACAAATTTTGTCGTACATTGTTTAAACGGTGGCCGCCTTAACCTTTGCAGGCCACGAGACACCTTCACCACCTTAATCGAATTCTTTCAGAGATCGAAGGGGAAATTTTCCTTTTGTATAGGTATCTGAAACGGATTGTAATCCATAAGATTTTTTGGAAACATTTTTTTGAATCAAATTGGTTATTATGCATTCGGAGATATTTTCTCCGTATACATTTTATTTAGTTTGTAAACTCTGTTTGTGTTTTTCATTTTCGGCATTGGGAGTTTACTTGTTCAAAGTGCGTGGAATTGTTTTGTTCTTCCAAACGCAAAAACTTGAAATTGTTGAGCCCACAGCTTAATCACATTTCATGATTCGGTTTCATTTTGTTTTTTGCATCTAACGTTTATAAGGGAATTCAAGCTGTGTTTACTTGTTGGTGTTTGGCATTTGTAATCGCCGAATCCCGAACCCCGATTGACCTCCGTTTTCTACAAGAATGCCACAGGGGCATCTAGCTTGTCGTTCTAATTTGATATATCTGGAAAATAAATTATTCCATTAAAATATTTGGTATCTGATTTGTAAATTTATTAGATGCAATTATTCGCAACTTAGAAATATTATATTTAGATGTAGCGCAATTATTCAATTTGATACATTTTATTGATATATTTGTTAACTAAATTATTCCATTAAAATATTTGGTATCTGATTTGTGAATTTATAATATTAACTAGTCGTCAGAGAAAGAAGGATTCTCTGCATTGGGCATTGCCTCACCGGTTAAATAGCAGCGATTGCAAGTGCAGATGGGTTGAAAATTATGAGAATTCTAAGAAAGAGAATCGAAAATGGGTTGAGAATTCTGAGAATCGAAAATGGCGAGACGCTCCACCATCACCAAGATATAGGTAAACTTATTCTCTCTAGGTTATTAACTCTGCTCTTCTCTGTTAAATTATAACTTCTTTTATTTTCATCCATTTTAGGTTAGTTGTGAATGTTATAATTTTCTTAATTTATAGTTCGCTTGATAAGAGATCATTTTTTATCCGACATATATGGTATCTCCTTGAAACAAGTTCGTGATTCTGCCGTTAAATTACATTTAACGGTGGCCGAGATAGATGACGTAGACTCCAGAAGAGTGGACGGCCCTTAAAAATGCCGAACGCTTTATGGACTTGCCGTCGGCGCTTAATATCTTGTGGGTGCTTAATATCCTAATACCCCTCAGAGTAGTCCACTCACACTCTCATTAACCATATAACCACGGTCATTGGATAGTGCTCATGATCCAATTCTTAAGTTACTTTATGCCTAAATCATCCTTATTTCTGAAATTTCATCCAAATCAACGTTAATATTATTATTTTGCTCAACTGAAATATATAAATACTAATCAACTGAAATGAAAGCCATCCCTGAATCCTTTCTTGTGCCATCCGATGTACAAAATAAATTTGCATTCAAAATTTCAAAGTAAGTTTACATCATGTTAAAATGTGTTTTAAAATAATAATATTAATCAATTAATTAATCATTAACAACATTTTTTTGGAAAGCATTATTTATTAGCAATATGTTTTTTGCAACTCATTTTTTTATTAAATGAAAATAAATTTATATACTTACCCACTACCCACCCAGACTAGGTAGAAGCAGTTATTATTATCTTAGCAAAGTAACAAAACCCATTAACCTACTTCATTGGTTATACTTTTATGTGAAGGGTTTATTATTAAATGTGCTTTTGTAGACCTTAGAATTTGCAAATCCCTAGTCATCATTTGAGTCATCATTTTTAC
>JZKD02S0661204.1:0-15494 GCA_000966675.3 Picea glauca
AATATTTTTACAAAACTATCGCCAAATAGTTTACATTTTGCATATTAAGGACTAGTAATATTAGCCCACGTTTCTACATTTTAATATAAATTTCCATCCTTAAAGTCATCCCTGCCCAAGAAGACTCAGCAAACATCAAATCCCACCCAACAACCACCAAAATCAGTAAACAAGAATAAGAGGTTGATGTATGTGACTATTCAAGGAAACAAAACATATGTACTCAGCTTGCAGAGGGACAACCCGCGTATATACACGATTGTCAATCCAAAAACCACGTATATGTTTCAAAAACAAAGCTAGGCAAGGGAGAAGGCTGAAAAAATCAGACCCAGAGTGAATAGAGGCTGTCAAGAAATGATACTACAAGAAACGCAATAGGAATGAGAGCAATCTAAGGATAAAAAAACTCCAAACCCTAAGAAAGAAGATTCAATCCCCAGTATGGTCACCAACTCTGTTACAAGGAAAATGTCTCTATGGCTAGGGTAAACCACAACAGATGAAAATGACTGTAGAAATCAACTCTATTCTCAAGTATGCTATGTAAACAAATATGCTAGCAAGACAAGATAAAAGACCTACCTCATCCAAACATTCAATGAAGTCCACCATTGAGCACTTTACCTAAAGCAATATACCTGCAACTAGTACTCAACAACCAAGAAAAGCAAGAATATGGTGATAGTAAATTATGTTAGCACATTCAATAGAATAATACATTAATAAACATGACAAATATGCCCATGGAATAATAATTCAAATATTTGTAAGATATCAATTGGATGAGAAAAGAGTATTTCTATTAACATATGATAAGCAGAAGTGAAAATGTTACAGACTTTCATGTCGACACAGTTTGGAACCGAGAAACTAAGTTCCTTCCAGTTGGGCCTCCACCACTTCAATCCTCCACCAAAGGCATGTTCATAGAGGAGAGACATTGAAGTTCTCAATCAATAAGGGAAGAGCTTGGGGTCTGAACATTGTGTTCATACTTAAAGGACAAAGGGATGCAAACTCAATACAAAGTAAATAATTTCTCCAAAGTAACTTTGCTCTCAAAGTTGAATTCTTTCTCTTCTTTTCCATAGCTCAAAATTGGCCCATTTCTAGTCTTCAAATGGAACTGAAGGGACGATTCAGAATGTTTCCAATATATGGAAGGCCAAGGATCATAGATCTCATGTTGTGACATGGACACCCGACACCATTTTTTGTTTTTGGGCACAAATCCTAATGTACGCGGTCTGTAGTGGTTCATCCTGCATATATGCATGTTGTATAGTAGGAAAGGTGCGTACATGTGGAAATAAATGTATTTTTAGCTTTGGGATTTGCAAGAAGGGATGACAAGTCTGCATTGGGAAATGGAAAAAGGCCTTCTGTCCAAGATTTCATAGGGTGAGGAAAATCTTGCTATAACAACAAGACCAATGTTTCGTGCTTCATAATTATTCCCCTTTTAATTTTTAGCCCCCATATGTCTAGTGATGGGACTGTGTTCTCCAAGCTTCGACGCTCCAAAAATTTTCAAGTCTCTTCACCAAATTCTTGTTATATTTGAAGCGATATATTCCAGAGTGGTACATCTCGAGCAACTTCAATTCATGGTTTTAATCCTCATTGTTGGTCAGGATTTCAGATCAATGGTATGATCATTCTTTTAAAGGACTCGGTTCTCAAAATTTTCTTATGCTTATCCAATGGTTAGGATTCATGAGATGGGAAACTGTCATTTACTACAGGACTTCGTCATTTTGGGACTCTAATCTATGGTTCAGTGGACGTTATGCACAATATCAACAAGAAATTTTGTTAATGTCCTTCTCATTGTGCGCTTTTAGGATCTAGAACGTGAATTTTCCTTCTCAAACAGATGGTCATATATTACTTTGGAGCTTCGACACTCCGGGACTCCGGGTTACTAGAACTCTGAAGTATTTCAATTTCTCTAGATTGATTACCTACTGAATAAGTCATGAAGCAGTGGTGACCGCTTGTTGTCGGTTAACACCTCTGCTTACACTATCCTTCCATTATGCTTGATCAATGATTGAGAAATATTCCTGAAAATCGTAAATCAACAACCAACATTCACTTCGACCTCTGACGCTTCGGGTAGTTGCTGGTAGGAGAAATTGGATATCCCCAAAGGACATGATCCTAGAGAGACATATCTTTTGAATTCACTTTTGAATTGGCACTGGATGAATGGTTGCCATGTGTCACCTTGATTTGTAACTTACATATACCTAAATTTCCAACTGGACCTTAACACTTGTCACCATTTGATTGCACCATGTGTCCTTACTGTCGTGGTCTTGCTGATGTGGATCTCCTTATGTGTCACATGTCCTCCTCTTGGATCTAAGGGTCGTAGGTTTATATGAATTTTCTTATTGATCTAACGACTTTCATTTCTTTGTGAATATGAAACTTTTGAGACTTCGATATAATCCTCCCGAATTGGCGAAGTGTCAAATAGATCTATCACTGTAGATATTTCATGTCTTGATCCTATGGCCTTTTTTTGTTCCATAACTCTAGGGTTTGAGATTTCTTGGATCATATGAGTTGTTTTTCATTGGAGTAGGTCAAGGCTAGAGTTTATCATGCTCTAATAGTTGTTACTCCAAATCAACGGTTGACTGGATTTTCTAATCCAACGGTCGACAGGAATTTGTGACTCCAGGGCTTCGACCTTCAGGTAAAATTACATGTTCTCAGATCCTTTTCACTGAAATGGTCAGCACTAGAGTTTTACCAAAGTTCATGACTTTAGGGATTCAGCCTTTGGTTATATTTACCTATTCTAGTCTCCTTTTCACCGGAGTGATCAGCACCGGAGTTGGTCGTCTTCTTTCCTTTAATGTTATCTGATGGTTAGGACTTAATCTGTTGATCTGCTATCTTGGATCGACGACAATGATTCGACTCCTATTTAATGGGAAATATTTAAATCAAATCTCAAATATACGGCTTGTAGAATGACTCCTCAATCACTTGTGTTTTTGCCTATGTTTTTCTCAATGGTTACGATCTTGTATGATTCCTTATTAAACGACTGCAAATGATTTCTGACTGTATCTCATTTTTTGCCATATTTTCTGAACTTTAACCTCTGCATACTCTATTTCTCTAGCATATTATTTTGACCTTGAATCTATGCATATTGTTTGACATTCTCATTCTCTACAAAATGTTTAACATAATTTCTATATATCTACCATCTTCTTCTGAGCTTGATTAATGTTCTTCCTTCTGATATGTTCATCGTTATTTCTCCTAAGATTTTAATAATTGTTTTTTCATTATTTTATGTACTCATATTTAGTTGCTAACCCTATTTATATTTTGAATCATAGGATCATTTTTTATCCTATCATTATCAACAATGATCATGAATTGCTTATGCCACAAGGTGATCTTCCTCTACCCCAAGGTGATCTTAATTTTTATCTGATTATTGTACATGTTTGACTCATGTTGCCATCAATGAAAACACACAATCATTAATGTCAACACCTTGGGTGATCCCTGATAAATGAATGGTGCATTCCTTGGGTTGGGTAGGTCAAGAGGAAGAGATATGGTAGAAATATCGGGATAGTTGTAGGAGAATATCAATTGGGTTATGAGATTTATGAGTTGTGGGTGGACTATGAGAGGCCACCCTTTTTTTTGGATTATTGGCCTCAGCTCGGGGGTGATTGGCTGTTGAGATTTGGAACATTCATTCTATGGTTGGGTGGAAATTCCATCCCAATCATATGGTTGCAAGATTCTTGTTTAAATATAAGTGTTTTATCTTGAACTAAGTTATTTACATGGGTTATCATTGTGCATGAACTCTACATGAATGTGAATGACTTATTTGTTGTTGTGATGAATGATTTAAATGTATTTCATGTCGAATATTATCCTCCTTTAGATGAACTTGTTTTATGGTTACATCCTATAGCTAAATATGTTATAAATTGTAGTTGTAAGCTACAAGAAATAGGCTAATAGTAAAGGAATTACTTTAGTTAGTAGATGTTTCATTTTTATGTGTATTCCACCAGTAAGGTTGCTTAGTTGGAGGCTAGGTACATTAAAAATATGGTATCAGAGCCGATAATGAGAGATTTTTGTGTGATGTGGCCCAATATGGGTGGACAGGTACATTACAAAGTGGTATCAGAGCCTAGTTTTCAACATTGAGCCTCGATGGGCCAAGTTAGCAGAATGTTGAATAGAAAAATCGTAGATAATTAATTTATGGAGTATGCATGAAACTTGTTTATTTAAGTTACAATAGTGAAATTGAGAGAAATTTCATGGGAAATGTGAAGAATTGGGCATATTTGGAAAAAAAATCAAACATAAGAAAATCGAAAAAAATTGGGTATTTTTCCATGCGATGACATTGGCATGACGTGGAGGCCACATGTCAGCTAACGTGGTAGAAGAAAGGAATGTGCTTCCAGGGTGGAAGGTACATGTTGGATGGGATTATAATTGGAAATTTATGTGGATCCATGTGGTAGACCAAGTGTCAGTTCCACGAAACCGTGGTAAGATCTTGGAAAAATGGCTAAGTGTCGGGACTTATCAGATGGAATTATGAAAGGAGGGTTACAATATTACGAGTATATGAGTCGGTGAGTCCACAAAGAAGTGGAAAAATGATTAAGTATTGAGACTTATCAGATGTAATTATGAAAATAAGGATGCAATATTATGATTCTGTGAGTTTGTGAGCCCGCAAAGATGGGAAAATGGCTAAGTGTTGGGACCTCTAAGACAAAGTTATGAAAGGAAGGTTACACGTTTATGAGTCTGTGAGTTTGTAGCTAAGTGTTAGTGGGTTCATGAAAGGTATGAAAAAGAGATATGACTTAGGTCCATGATGAATCCATTAATACATATCAACAACGAATATCTAATAAAGAAATGATCGGATGAATGTTGAGCATTTCTACTCTGTTGCACGTGCCAATGAATACTCCTTCAATGTTTTTCCAACATAAATTTCAATGCAAAAGTCGAATTGGGGGAAAAAAATAGTCAATGGAAATATATTGAGAAGTAGAAGAGATCTATCAACCTATAATTTTGATCGAGACACCATATTTTCTTCAAAAGTGATAAAATTGAATTTTTTAGAAGCAAAAGAGTGGAAATTGCAAATTTTAATTGTTGTAACTATTTTCTCAAAACTCAGCTTGAGGCATGAGGATGGTTGTTGGAAAGTTGTTTTGAAAATTAATGCATTTAAGGAATCCTTCTTTGGAGTAGTGCATTAATACTCTTCATAATTTAAAACAAATAATTACCTATAATCTAATTGATAAATATTTTGCAATACGCTTAATTCTAACAATAAATTATTGCATGCACATTCTTATAGAATTAGAGACATAGAAAATAATATTTTAGTTCCTACATGAGAACTAGATACATGGAGGATGATCAAGGGTTTTACATCCATAAAGAATAAATTGGAGGTCTGCATACTAGCATGGGTAATTTTGAGACCAAGTCTAATGGGAGAAGAGACAGGAAGGGAATTGTAACTATGAGAATCCTGCAAAAAAAAGTGCAAAGATATAGGGTCGATAATGAGAGGATCATGAAGTCTCAAGAAGAGATAATTCAAATCCTAAATATGCTATAGAAGTAATTTCACAAGGACTTTGGCACCAANTTCTTTTCCATAGCTCAAAATTGGCCCATTTCTAGTCTTCAAATGGAACTGAAGGGACGATTCAGAATGTTTCCAATATATGGAAGGCCAAGGATCATAGATCTCATGTTGTGACATGGACACCCGACACCATTTTTTGTTTTTGGGCACAAATCCTAATGTACGCGGTCTGTAGTGGTTCATCCTGCATATATGCATGTTGTATAGTAGGAAAGGTGCGTACATGTGGAAATAAATGTATTTTTAGCTTTGGGATTTGCAAGAAGGGATGACAAGTCTGCATTGGGAAATGGAAAAAGGCCTTCTGTCCAAGATTTCATAGGGTGAGGAAAATCTTGCTATAACAACAAGACCAATGTTTCGTGCTTCATAATTATTCCCCTTTTAATTTTTAGCCCCCATATGTCTAGTGATGGGACTGTGTTCTCCAAGCTTCGACGCTCCAAAAATTTTCAAGTCTCTTCACCAAATTCTTGTTATATTTGAAGCGATATATTCCAGAGTGGTACATCTCGAGCAACTTCAATTCATGGTTTTAATCCTCATTGTTGGTCAGGATTTCAGATCAATGGTATGATCATTCTTTTAAAGGACTCGGTTCTCAAAATTTTCTTATGCTTATCCAATGGTTAGGATTCATGAGATGGGAAACTGTCATTTACTACAGGACTTCGTCATTTTGGGACTCTAATCTATGGTTCAGTGGACGTTATGCACAATATCAACAAGAAATTTTGTTAATGTCCTTCTCATTGTGTGCTTTTAGGATCTAGAACGTGAATTTTCCTTCTCAAACAGATGGTCATATATTACTTTGGAGCTTCGACACTCCGGGACTCCGGGTTACTAGAACTCTGAAGTAGTTCAATTTCTCTAGAGTGATTACCTACTAAATAAGTCATGAAGCGGTGGTGACCGCTTGTTGTCGATTAACACCTCTGCTTACACTATCCTTCCATTATGCTTGATCAATGATTGAGAAATATTCCTGAAAATCGTAAATCAACAACCAGCATTCACTTCGACCTCTGACGCTTCGGGTAGTTGCTGGTAGGAGAAATTAGATATCCCCGAAGGACATGCTCCTAGAGAGACATATCTTTTTGAATTCACTTTTGAATTGGCACTGGATGACTGGTTTCCATGTGTCACCTTGATTTGTAACTTACATATACCTAAATTTCCAACTGGACCTTAACACTTGTCACCATTTGATTGCACCATGTGTCCTTACTGTCGTGGTCTTGCTGATGTGGATCTCCTTATGTGTCACATGTCCTCCTCTTGGATCTAAGGGTCGTAGGTTTATATGAATTTTCTTATTGATCTAACGACTTTCATTTCTTTGTGAATATGAAACTTTTGAGACTTCGATATAATCCTCCCGAATTGGCGAAGTGTCAAATAGATCTATCACTGTAGATATTTCATGTCTTGATCCTATGGCCTTTTTTTGTTCCATAACTCTAGGGTTTGAGATTTCTTGGATCATATGAGTTGTTTTTCATTGGAGTAGGTCAAGGCTAGAGTTTATCATGCTCTAATAGTTGTTACTCCAAATCAACGGTTGACTGGATTTTCTAATCCAACGGTCGACAGGAATTTGTGACTCCAGGGCTTCGACCTTCAGGTAAAATTACATGTTCTCAGATCCTTTTCACTGAAATGGTCAGCACTAGAGTTTTACCAAAGTTCATGACTTTAGGGATTCAGCCTTTGGTTATATTTACCTATTCTAGTCTCCTTTTCACCGGAGTGATCAGCACCGGAGTTGGTCGTCTTCTTTCCTTTAATGTTATCTGATGGTTAGGACTTAATCTGTTGATCTGCTATCTTGGATCGACGACAATGATTCGACTCCTATTTAATGGGAAATATTTAAATCAAATCTCAAATATACGGCTTGTAGAATGACTCCTCAATCACTTGTGTTTTTGCCTATGTTTTTCTCAATGGTTACGATCTTGTATGATTCCTTATTAAACGACTGCAAATGATTTCTGACTGTATCTCATTTTTTGCCATATTTTCTGAACTTTAACCTCTGCATACTCTATTTCTCTAGCATATTATTTTGACCTTGAATCTATGCATATTGTTTGACATTCTCATTCTCTACAAAATGTTTAACATAATTTCTATATATCTACCATCTTCTTCTGAGCTTGATTAATGTTCTTCCTTCTGATATGTTCATCGTTATTTCTCCTAAGATTTTAATAATTGTTTTTTCATTATTTTATGTACTCATATTTAGTTGCTAACCCTATTTATATTTTGAATCATAGGATCATTTTTTATCCTATCATTATCAACAATGATCATGAATTGCTTATGCCACAAGGTGATCTTCCTCTACCCCAAGGTGATCTTAATTTTTATCTGATTATTGTACATGTTTGACTCATGTTGCCATCAATGAAAACACACAATCATTAATGTCAACACCTTGGGTGATCCCTGATAAATGAATGGTGCATTCCTTGGGTTGGGTAGGTCAAGAGGAAGAGATATGGTAGAAATATCGGGATAGTTGTAGGAGAATATCAATTGGGTTATGAGATTTATGAGTTGTGGGTGGACTATGAGAGGCCACCCTTTTTTTTGGATTATTGGCCTCAGCTCGGGGGTGATTGGCTGTTGAGATTTGGAACATTCATTCTATGGTTGGGTGGAAATTCCATCCCAATCATATGGTTGCAAGATTCTTGTTTAAATATAAGTGTTTTATCTTGAACTAAGTTATTTACATGGGTTATCATTGTGCATGAACTCTACATGAATGTGAATGACTTATTTGTTGTTGTGATGAATGATTTAAATGTATTTCATGTCGAATATTATCCTCCTTTAGATGAACTTGTTTTATGGTTACATCCTATAGCTAAATATGTTATAAATTGTAGTTGTAAGCTACAAGAAATAGGCTAATAGTAAAGGAATTACTTTAGTTAGTAGATGTTTCATTTTTATGTGTATTCCACCAGTAAGGTTGCTTAGTTGGAGGCTAGGTACATTAAAAATATGGTATCAGAGCCGATAATGAGAGATTTTTGTGTGATGTGGCCCAATATGGGTGGACAGGTACATTACAAAGTGGTATCAGAGCCTAGTTTTCAACATTGAGCCTCGATGGGCCAAGTTAGCAGAATGTTGAATAGAAAAATCGTAGATAATTAATTTATGGAGTATGCATGAAACTTGTTTATTTAAGTTACAATAGTGAAATTGAGAGAAATTTCATGGGAAATGTGAAGAATTGGGCATATTTGGAAAAAAAATCAAACATAAGAAAATCGAAAAAAATTGGGTATTTTTCCATGCGATGACATTGGCATGACGTGGAGGCCACATGTCAGCTAACGTGGTAGAAGAAAGGAATGTGCTTCCAGGGTGGAAGGTACATGTTGGATGGGATTATAATTGGAAATTTATGTGGATCCATGTGGTAGACCAAGTGTCAGTTCCACGAAACCGTGGTAAGATCTTGGAAAAATGGCTAAGTGTCGGGACTTATCAGATGGAATTATGAAAGGAGGGTTACAATATTACGAGTATATGAGTCGGTGAGTCCACAAAGAAGTGGAAAAATGATTAAGTATTGAGACTTATCAGATGTAATTATGAAAATAAGGATGCAATATTATGATTCTGTGAGTTTGTGAGCCCGCAAAGATGGGAAAATGGCTAAGTGTTGGGACCTCTAAGACAAAGTTATGAAAGGAAGGTTACACGTTTATGAGTCTGTGAGTTTGTAGCTAAGTGTTAGTGGGTTCATGAAAGGTATGAAAAAGAGATATGACTTAGGTCCATGATGAATCCATTAATACATATCAACAACGAATATCTAATAAAGAAATGATCGGATGAATGTTGAGCATTTCTACTCTGTTGCACGTGCCAATGAATACTCCTTCAATGTTTTTCCAACATAAATTTCAATGCAAAAGTCGAATTGGGGGAAAAAAATAGTCAATGGAAATATATTGAGAAGTAGAAGAGATCTATCAACCTATAATTTTGATCGAGACACCATATTTTCTTCAAAAGTGATAAAATTGAATTTTTTAGAAGCAAAAGAGTGGAAATTGCAAATTTTAATTGTTGTAACTATTTTCTCAAAACTCAGCTTGAGGCATGAGGATGGTTGTTGGAAAGTTGTTTTGAAAATTAATGCATTTAAGGAATCCTTCTTTGGAGTAGTGCATTAATACTCTTCATAATTTAAAACAAATAATTACCTATAATCTAATTGATAAATATTTTGCAATACGCTTAATTCTAACAATAAATTATTGCATGCACATTCTTATAGAATTAGAGACATAGAAAATAATATTTTAGTTCCTACATGAGAACTAGATACATGGAGGATGATCAAGGGTTTTACATCCATAAAGAATAAATTGGAGGTCTGCATACTAGCATGGGTAATTTTGAGACCAAGTCTAATGGGAGAAGAGACAGGAAGGGAATTGTAACTATGAGAATCCTGCAAAAAAAAGTGCAAAGATATAGGGTCGATAATGAGAGGATCATGAAGTCTCAAGAAGAGATAATTCAAATCCTAAATATGCTATAGAAGTAATTTCACAAGGACTTTGGCACCAAGAAAGAAAATAGTTACAGACAAGTATCAACATCAAGATCTCACGGCATAAGAGATGATCATGGAAGTGATAGGCAGTCAAAAAGCATGAGTAGACACCATCATTCTCCAAGGCATTCCACTAGAAGAAATCATGCAAGTTCAGGTATAGGGAGCAACCCCAAGTGTGTCTTATATTTGAAGGGAAAGGAGAATACTCGAGGCAAACATATTTCAAGGTGAACTCAATATGATTAATCCACCAACTTTCAATGGTGAGAATGGGAAAGGAGAGGAGGTGGAGGCCTAGTTATTGGAAATGAAGAAATATTTCCAGTTGCATGATTATCCATCCCATGTAGAAGCTAGAATTTCCACCTACCACTTGCAAGGGAAGGTGACCATGTAGTGGGATCAACTTAAGAAAGCCAAGAAAATTGATGAGAAAATAATCTCGTGCAGGAAGTTTAAGGGATATTTCCAAAAGAAATATATGTCCAAGAATTACTATGAAAGAAAGATGAAAGAGTTCTTTGAGCTCAAGTTGGTAACCATGACAATGGAGGAATATGAGAACCTATTCTTTGAATTGTTGAATTATGTTGACTTCATCAAGGATGAGAAAGTCAAAATCCAAAGGTTTCTAAGCGAGTTACCATCTTTCAACAGTGATAAGATTCAATATGACAACCCGAAAACCTTGGAGGAAACCATAAGGAGAGAAAGACATTTGTATGAACAAAGAAAAGGAAGAACACTTTTCCAAAAATATTAGAATGAGAAGATGAAGGATAAGAAGGATAAAAGGTAGAATGGTTTTAAGCCACCATTTTTCAGGAATAATTTCCAAGTGAATCAGTAGGGTCAAGTCGCAAAAAAGAAGGGAGTGAAATCTGAATGGACTTCCAAGTTGTTGATGGGAAAATTTGACATGCCATCAACTGGAAGAATAGATCCGGACCGGGGTTGTCTAATTAACCCAAGCCATTTGGGATAATCTATTCTGATGGGTTTAATGGCTCCGTTAGCCAACTAAAGTCCTAAAACAAAGAAAAGAAATAAACTACTAATTGCTAAAACTATGATAATATATATACTTTAATCTAATTATTTACAAATGTATTAAACAAAAAGGTAAATATGAACATACCATTTATGAACAAAATAATTGCAGGTTGCAAGTTTTGGTGACGGA
Source organism: Picea glauca (assembly GCA_000966675.3). NCBI lineage: Eukaryota > Viridiplantae > Streptophyta > Pinopsida > Pinales > Pinaceae > Picea > Picea glauca. Next base: position 11,476 of record JZKD02S0661204.1, read on the forward strand.
CTTGCAAAATCAATGTTTTCTAATTGTTTTTTTTTAAGTAGATAAAGAAAGCACATATTTTCTATATTTTCTAGTTTAAAATCTAAGATTATTAATAACTAAAATAAATACTAAAGAAACATGATTTAAACAAGAATAGAGTTATGGTCAAAGCCAAAAAAGTAGTGTTGTTTTGATAATAACTAAGATGATAACATAAATGAAATGCAAATAAGGCTAACATGTTATTAGTTTCATACCACGTCTATGTCTCTATGCGATCAAAGACTCCATCTACCTCACCTGTAAGAGAAATCTATGACAGGCCTATACTAATGTTTCCTGAATAAATTCAAATTGTTTGTCGACAACTAAGATATAAGGATAGAATAGTAAACATGCTTGATCCAGTGATCTTATAATTATGAATGATTACAGTAAGAAAAATATTAATGTGAAGCATTCATTTTATCCATCAATTAAACATCAAGCATAAATCCTGATATTGAAATTGATATAACAATCACAGTCATAACATATGGAACAACAAGTTATAGACAAGATTTTAAAGAATTCAATAAAATGGAATATCATATGCTAAAGAGGCAAAAGCTACATAACATATCAATATCTCATAATAAAAATACAAAACATAGATGAAACAATTATCACACTGGTCTAAAGCCAAAATGTGGATCAATTGTCCATATAGTTTTGAGAGTCACATGCCCATAATATGTTCCATCCAATGATGTCTTTCACTTACAAAATGAAGAGTATTTAAATTAACCTGAGATCACATACTCATATCTCACACGATAGAGTAGGATCTCATAAAATAAAAAATATTACAAAAATAGTGGATTTAGAAACCACTTATAACAGAGTTGATTTTTATCCAAGTTAGATCAAATTTCTTTACAAGAGAAACAGAAAAAGGTACTACTAATCATGCATATGCATAATCGAATGTATTTCCTCCAAATGATCAACAACAAAATTTACTACTTCCTGAAAAGACAAAACAAATTTAATAAATTAGAAAATTACTCATAACCAATTTCTAATTTTTATTTACAAAGAGACTTGGCTACATAATCAAAGATTCTATAGTGAGTCTTAATTTAGCAATAAAACCAGATTTCAAATCGACTTATTTCGAAATAGGTAACATGAATACAGAAAATTGTTTTACCATTTTAAAAATTTACTAAATATGGGTCAGGTAATTCAGAATTAATTATCGCCTTGACACTAGTTGCATTTTTTATTACTATGTTTCCTAACCTCTTAATGTGTTTAGCCTTCCTCTTTGCATGCACCTTGAGGTTGAGATTTTATTGCCTCAATAAAACATTCTGGGAAGTAAGCATTTTTATTTGAGCCTGAAGGATAGGGATGTCGGTGTAATATCACTCGATCCAATGGAAACAAACATCACAATGTACAGGAGAGATGCGAGGTCGATGGAGTGCATAGTCAAACATTGGTGTATCCACCTTACCTGCTATCTACTTATGATCAGGCTTAATAATAGGAAAACCCTCTTTACCTTTGAGGCACGGTGGAAAATTTGTCACAAAATCATAAGGTTTAGTAGGAGCAATGACTTTCTTCCTGTAACCCTACAAAGTTGGGTCTTCTATAACAAGAAACTCTTTGTTCTTAGGATCCAAAAACTCTTTGATCTCGATCAGACTGATTCAGCTCAAATGAGTGTCAAATCGATTCCTGAGCTTCCTTGAAATTTGGTGACCTGCCCTTTTGTTTTTGAACCCTAAATCTATGCATTTATTTTTTTTTCCTTTGCGAGGTTTTTCAACATCCGGATTAATAATAACATTTGGGCTAGATTCAATTCTAGGAAAAAAAGGATCATTCACCTTCAATTCAATATTCCCTTGCTCATAAAATCATGTAGGTGAAGACTTACTCAGCATCCCTGCATCTAGAGGGTTTCTGTTGGTAGAGTCTAGTATATCAATTAAAAAATCGGGCTAGTCTTTAATCAATGGATCGTCTAAGCTAGGGTTTACCATAGGAATAGTCTGCACAAAACCATTCATTATCAAGAAACTTTCACAACAGTTACCCACAGTTGTCAAGTCATGTATCAAAAAAATCTTAACCAAACTGTGATGGAATAGGCTTGAATCAACACCTTGTCTTTTATATCTTTTAGACATTTTATAGAGACTTCTCAACAAATAAAATGGCATGTCTAATTAAAAACCAATGAAATGCATGAGTAGTTGGATATGGTAGATGAAGACCAATCCGTATCGACCCTCACATGTCACAAACTTCTTGAGAATTAATAACAGGCTATGCCACCTAGGTTTAACCAGGGATATAGAAATACCCTTTTTTGCAACAATTGATTTTTCAGGATGCCATAAACAGGATCCACGGTACTCCTTCAATTCAGGTGTTTTTGAACCATTTCTCACTAGTCTATGGAATCCCTATTGCTTCACTCACAAACCCCTCGGTCAACTCTAACTGTGTATCCCCATTTTTTTCTCTGTAACCATCGAAGTTCTATGTGAAATCTATCGCCACCTGAAGGTTATAGCCTTCAAATATTTTAAGGAAAAAATCCCAGTCGTGGCTTTTAAGATCTTCAATTGCATCGTCGTGACAAAGTGAATCCTGGCACCCATTCGGCTCCAAGCGAATGAAAATAGCCATGAAAAGTGCAACCAGAATGTAACATGGATAACTCTAGGTAGTTTTTCGTTTGAATGGTAGGACAAATAGGAAAACATCCAAATGGATAGTGGGGAAATGACCATAACAAAGCCCATGTGTTATCATAAAACAGATAGTGGGAGTAAACACTGAGGGTTTTGTCGTGATGTTTTACCATTCCTTGTTATGAAATCGAAACACAGAGAGTACCGAAACCCTATGCCTATAATGAATGGCTCGTTAATACGTTGTGCCAACAAGATGAGGTAAGGACATCAGTACAATAGGTGTGAAATGATTGTTATGACTATTAACATGACTATTGAATTTGCAAGGACTTTATCAAATATATCAAAAGGCTCTTCATAAATTGAATACAAACCATCGAAACATACAATAACTATATTAAAACCCAAAACATCGGAAATAGGTCATTCAAACATTAGATTTGATATAAGCATGATAACCTTTAAAAGATGCATCTTAAGGCATAGAAAATGTAATACCAAGCTTGGTTTTCATGTTTGATTCATGCTTTCAGTCATGAATCAGACATAAAACAAAATGAAAAACACAATAATAAATAATTAATGAAAATATTTGCTAATCCAATAATCATCTCATAATTTTCAAAAATGTTCACAAGAATGAAGAGGTGGCGACCACAAAAAATTGCAATTTATTCATGTTAAATATCAAAAACATGTGGGGTTGCCAACAATGGAGACATATTGGATGAAGTAGTTATCTCTGCATCACCAGAAAATTCATGTTAGGATAGATCAGAAAGAATAAAAAGTTAAAACAGAGTCGACAACAAGTCAAGCATTTCACTAAAAACTCAAAAAATCACATATTCTAGCGTCAGATGTTTTTCTGTCCAAGTGCAATCTAGTGTCAAGTTTTGATTACGAGTAAAACGAAGTTTAGGCAACTAACTCCAATACTGTTGATAGGGCCACTACTGTCAGCAGATGTCTATAGACTCAACAGGGATGTCATTTAAACCACTCTAACACCTCTACTCTGTCCAAGAATTATTCATTCAAGATGAAGGATATCTTTACGATCAATTCCAACAAGTGATACCTGATCATTTTCTTAAACCCGACATTGCTTCACTACCAGTAGGCCTGTTCAGTACCCCGACAAAGTTTCCTTCGAATCATGCATGCGTTTACCCGCTGGGAAGACCTATTCAGTATCTTGGCAAGTTTACAGACGCTTCCCACACCTTGCAGGGATTTCAACTCTCTAGAATTTATTTACAATTTGACAGAAACTTTATGATATTCAAGAAAGCAGGGTGATGCTGAAAATTTCAGATTTTGAAAAACGTGATATTTTCC
>JZKD02S0661215.1:0-15494 GCA_000966675.3 Picea glauca
ACAACTCAACTCACGAAGTTGTGAGTTGCGAGAAGTGCGAAGGGGAAGTCAGATATCACCTCTCGGGGTTTCACAAAGGTAGAGTGCCAAGGCTCAACAACTCAACTTGCGAGGTCATGAGTAGCGAGAGGCACTAGAACTTATCCCTAGCCAACGGTTATGTGTATAGGAGGCACTAACAAGCAAGGATCCATACCCATATCGTCATCTCGGGTATCGAAGATTGGAGGAAGAGGAGTCGAGAGCTTCGACTCATGAAATCACAAGCTGCGAAGTTGTGAAAGGTGCGTGTGCCAAGGCCAGTTGTGGTCGTGTGAGGGTGAAGCTCACGCCTAGTGCTTGTTTGCATAGGTGGATTTTCCAAAGGACCTGTGGATCAGGTTCGTGAGGTCTCAAGGAAGGTTGAAAGAACTATTTTGGTTCTGTGGATCTGAGAAGGATACAACGCTCTTGTAGCAGATTATGTCCTGAGGGTCGAGGTTCTACATCAAGTTGAAGTGTGAAGGGGAAGTCAGAGATTTCCTCTCGGGGTTTCGCAAATGTAGAGCGCCAAGGCTCAACAAATCAACTTGTGAGGTCACAAGTAGTGAGAGGCTCTAGCACTTAGCCCTAGCTGACGGTTACGCGTGGAGGAGGCGCTAACAAGGAAAAAGATATACCTGTATTGTCATCTCAGGTATTGGAGATTGGAGGAAGAGGAGTCGAGAGATTCTACTCACGAACTCACGAGCTGCGAAGTTGTGAAAGGCGCTTGTGCCAAGGCCAGTTATGGTCACGTGAGGGTGAAGCTCATGCCTAGTGCTTATTCGCACAGGTGGATTTTCCGAAGGAACTATGGATCAGGTTTATGAGGTCTCAAGGAAGGTTGAAAGAACCATTTTGGTTCTATGGATCCAAGAAGGATAGAATAATCCTGTAGTGGATTCTGGCCTGAGGGTTGGGGGTCTGCGTCAAGTGGTATCAAAGCCTGACTCTGTTTGTATATTGTAGGTAGAGGAGGCAGAGAAGATAGAGGAAAACACTCTGGTATGCGTCATTTTGGTACCAGAGCTTGACTCTGGTTGTATATTGTAGGCAAAGGAGGTAGAGAAGAAAAAGAAAATACTCTGATGCACATCATTTTGGTATCAGAGGTAGTTTGCAGAGACAGGTAGAAGGAAGATAGGGTGCTGGAAACTCTATGGTGATTGTTGCAGGTGTGCAACAGTTAGAAGGCAATCAGGAGGACTATAGAAGATGATGGAAGTGCTCTCAGTTGCATAGTAACAACAACAAGTTTTCCAGGAGGGAAGACAGGAACAGGAAGATGGCTACTGAAGGCCATGCATGTGGTGGGAATAATATCCATCAACAGTAGGAGAATGCTGCGAGGGATAAAGAGCTCGCCGAGATCAGAGTGAGGATTGATGAGATAGCATTGCAGATGCAGCAGGATGCAAAGTCGCGATGGTTATACGAATGGTCTATGAAAGCAAGGAAATCAAAATGGCTAGTCAGAGAATTGGTGGCCAAAATATAGCGGAGGCTATTGAAAATGTGGTTGAGGCATGCTGAAAGCCTCAGGGATGAATGGATGGAAATGGTTCAGATATGTGAACCAAAGACTGGGAGAAATATCAGTGATGCAGGTGAAATGAGATCACTGGAAGATCTCAGAGACTGCCAAGAGGGCATAGCAGAAATTTCCAATTGCCAGGAGGGCAATCAGATAAGATCATTGTGGGATCTCATAGACTATCAGGAGGACAGCAGGGAAATTTCCAATTGTCAAGAGGGTAATAAGATGAGTTCGTTGCGGGATCTCATAAACTGTCAGGAGGACAGCGAGGGAATTTCACATTACTAGGAGGGCGATGCGATGAGATCACTGTGGGATCTCATAGACTTCCAAGAGGGAAGGAACGAAAGTTCAGGTTTCCAGGAGGGAAATAAGATGAGATATGAGGGTCTCATAGACTGCCAAGAGTGCAGCAGAGGAGAAATACCATACTGCCAAGAGGGAAAGGGAGAGAATATGAGCTCAAAGCTGAGTTCATACCAGTAAGGACAACTGACAAAAAAGGAGGATCAGAGGAATCTTCTGATGATTGGGGGAAATGGGATATTCTTGCAACATCCCCCAGGGGAGGCAGAAGTCTGTGTTGTTGATGCAGCAGTAGAAAGACAACTAGTATTGACTATCAAGGAAGAGGAAGCATTGGAGAAGATATCAGAGGCTACCCAAGCAGAAGGAGATGAGCATTCTAAGGAATGGTTCAACATTTTCAGCCAGGAAGATGAAAATACTGCAACATTGAAGCTTACAGAAGCATAAGAAGAAGAGGAAGAAAAAAACATAACTTTTGCTGAGTTGTGTCAAGAGATTGAATCCCTGGAGAGAAGGGTGAAGGTGCAAGGCATGCACATCCAACAGTTCAGGTTGGAAGTAGATGAAGGTGAATTTCAGTTTGAGGAGCAGCTGGAGAGAGCTGGAGATACACCAGCAGGAGAAATGGCAGAAGAAGAACTACCACAGGGAGAAGCTGAATAGCATTTCAGTGATAGAACTGCAAGAGAAGAATCTGCAGTAGGGTGAAAAATCAAGGCCACAAGAGGTGGAGGAGATGGCATGGGGGATCATGATGATCTACCCATTTGCATAGAAGAATTTCAGTAGAGGAGACTTCCTGAATAGAGCCAGCCACTAGAGAAGTTGGATGAGGAGATTGAGAAGATCCGAAAGATGATGGTCATATCAACAGAAGCTGCTAGCAAAGGGAAGCTGATCAGAAGGGATATAGCAGTAGTACAGTAGCGAAAGAAGCAACGACAACAGAGAGATGGAGTAGGTGAACAACTCCAGAGAACTGTTTGGGATCCAAGAGGATTTCAACAGCGGTGCTGAGGAGATCATGAGTGGGAGCTCATGAATTTTTCACAGTAGAGGAGTATGATGTAGGAGTTCTCTCCCAAGCCAGCCATGCACCATCTAGCCATCCCACTCTATGCATTCAAGGCAGGCATTCAAGGAAGAGAGGGGCCAACCCTCTCATATTTTGAATTTGAATTAAGGGAATTTAATATTGTAAGGTTGTTAGAGACAAAAGGCCATGGCTATATGTAGGCTTTAGATGTAGATAGCCTTTAATGGTTGTAAGGCTGAGATCTAGAAATGATCTGGACTAGATAGCCCATTCAATGTAAATTCAATGTAATTGAATAGGGTAGGTAGCTTGGAGGGAAGAGCTCGAAGAGCCCCCTCATGTAAAAAGATCTTTTTATATCTATATAATTAGTCAATTAGGCACATAAGAGAAGATAGAGAAGAGAGGAGAAGAGAGCCGAGACTCTGTAAAAGTCTGAGCTCGAACACATTGTAAAAAGAGGCATTTTACATTAATACAAAGAGCAGTTTTTCCTGCATGTCATTCTGTGTTGTGTGAATGTTTTCATGTGTTCATTTTATGTTGTAGATGTATGGTTAGGTATGAATTTGCAGGGACAGATGGTTTTTTCTATCTGTTGAGTTCTTTGATTTCAGATTTGGGTTTCTTTGTGGCTTCATGCCAAGAGGGTGTGACAGAACACTATGTTTTCTGAAAGCCAGTGCATAGAGTGCACTTCCAATTCTGTAGAATTTGGAGAAGGACGTGCGAGGAGGGTGCACCAGCTGAAGTCCTATACTCATCGAAAGATCTCAAGGTTGTTGAACACCTTGGAGACAAGACTGTGCAGAGGAAAGGTACAAAAGAAGACATAATCTCTTATGCGTTCTATAGATCTTTGCTAGGAGGGCATTGAGCAGATGCATGGGTTGAATTGAGTAAGAAATCCATTGTGGGTTCAAGGAGAAATCAAAATCATTGAGGATTCGAGAAGCTCTACCAAGAGGGCATTGAGCAGGTGCTAGAGTGCACAATAGAACTCTGGTTAGAGTTCAGGAGTCGGAAAATAGGTTTACTGAGGAGAGACTCTGCTAAGAGGGCATTGAGTTGGTGTGCAGAGAGAGAAAAGGAAAGAACTCTTTTGAGTTTAGAGGAGAAGAAGTGTCAAGGAAGACCTTCACAGGGTTACTAAACACCCTACAGGCTTAGCAAGGAGTGCTTGAGTAGGAATTTTCCAGAGGGAATTTCCATCCTTTCAAGGAGAGGAAGGAACAGAGAATTAGAGATCGAAGCAAAAGACAACGCTCATGACCGATAGCACCTTCGTGTGCGTAGGGATCCTGCAAGGAGTGCAGAGGTCGAGGAAACCTTTCAAGGTTTCAAAATAAACAATCTGAGGAGGAAATGTTTCATTGTGCACAGGGCCATAACAGAGAGGAGAAAAAGGCCAAGAAGACCCTTTGGAAGGTCTGAGTTCTAGGAAGCTCAGGATAGAAATCGTTTTCAAGGAACGCCGACAGAAGATGAAGTCGGAAGCTTTGTAGCAAAGGGAGAAAAGGATGAGGTCTTTGATAAGTTGAATTCTTCTGAGGTTTAGGATGAAATAGAGCACTCACAAGGAGGGAAGCACAACTTTCATCGGATTAGACGAGGGTAAGATCTGTACCATTGAAGTTTCACATCCAGGAAGCAACAGGAGAGAGCAACAAAAAAAAACAGATCTGAGCCGTCAGATCTTGTGCAAATAGACAATAGCCATTGGATATGTTGAAAGGAGTACGAGGTTTAAACCCTCACAAGTATAGGGGAGAACTCGAAAAGTCCTGAAATGGTAGAGGCATCAAAATTTTGAGGTTTGGAACTTCGGAGGTTCTGAGGACAGGAGACCGGTAGAATAGAGGCCACGGGTTGCGAAATCTTGAAAGGATCATGACCGTTAGATAGGAGGACACATGGCACAAATCTAAGAACCCATCAGGGTTTTGGATATTGGGAGTCCGAGAGGTAAGAGTTGAGAGGGAGGAAGTCTCGACCGACAAAGTCCCGAAGACATTAGAGTCGTCCATATAGGAGGACGCATGTCACAAGATCCTCATATCTCGGGGATTCGACATCGGAGAGATGAATAGGGAAGTCTTTTGACTTCACGACTTGCGAAGTCCCGAAGTGATCAAGGAGTTTGAGAGACTGTTGGGTTATCTCATGGATTCGAAGTTCGGGAGTTTGGAGAGGGCAGACCAAACTCTTGATTGAACGAAGCTCCAAGTAGCGAGGAGCAGGGACAACCATTGGATCTAGGTCACCGGAGGACCGTTGGATTAGAACCTTCACCTTATCGCATATTGGAGGTTCGAAGGTTGAGAGGAGTCACTTTCGACTGTAGAAGTCACGAAGTGCCAAGAGCCAAGGCTCGTGTGAACATGTGGCATACCTATTAGGTGGGGACTACATGGTTAACAGGTGGACACTTGTCACCTAGGCAGGAGCCAACATTCTGTTAACTTATTGCATCTCATGGATTCNACAACTCAACTCACGAAGTTGTGAGTTGCGAGAAGTGCGAAGGGGAAGTCAGATATCACCTCTCGGGGTTTCACAAAGGTAGAGTGCCAAGGCTCAACAACTCAACTTGCGAGGTCATGAGTAGCGAGAGGCACTAGAACTTATCCCTAGCCAACGGTTATGTGTATAGGAGGCACTAACAAGCAAGGATCCATACCCATATCGTCATCTCGGGTATCGAAGATTGGAGGAAGAGGAGTCGAGAGCTTCGACTCATGAAATCACAAGCTGCGAAGTTGTGAAAGGTGCGTGTGCCAAGGCCAGTTGTGGTCGTGTGAGGGTGAAGCTCACGCCTAGTGCTTGTTTGCATAGGTGGATTTTCCAAAGGACCTGTGGATCAGGTTCGTGAGGTCTCAAGGAAGGTTGAAAGAACTATTTTGGTTCTGTGGATCTGAGAAGGATACAACGCTCTTGTAGCAGATTATGTCCTGAGGGTCGAGGTTCTACATCAAGTTGAAGTGTGAAGGGGAAGTCAGAGATTTCCTCTCGGGGTTTCGCAAATGTAGAGCGCCAAGGCTCAACAAATCAACTTGTGAGGTCACAAGTAGTGAGAGGCTCTAGCACTTAGCCCTAGCTGACGGTTACGCGTGGAGGAGGCGCTAACAAGGAAAAAGATATACCTGTATTGTCATCTCAGGTATTGGAGATTGGAGGAAGAGGAGTCGAGAGATTCTACTCACGAACTCACGAGCTGCGAAGTTGTGAAAGGCGCTTGTGCCAAGGCCAGTTATGGTCACGTGAGGGTGAAGCTCATGCCTAGTGCTTATTCGCACAGGTGGATTTTCCGAAGGAACTATGGATCAGGTTTATGAGGTCTCAAGGAAGGTTGAAAGAACCATTTTGGTTCTATGGATCCAAGAAGGATAGAATAATCCTGTAGTGGATTCTGGCCTGAGGGTTGGGGGTCTGCGTCAAGTGGTATCAAAGCCTGACTCTGTTTGTATATTGTAGGTAGAGGAGGCAGAGAAGATAGAGGAAAACACTCTGGTATGCGTCATTTTGGTACCAGAGCTTGACTCTGGTTGTATATTGTAGGCAAAGGAGGTAGAGAAGAAAAAGAAAATACTCTGATGCACATCATTTTGGTATCAGAGGTAGTTTGCAGAGACAGGTAGAAGGAAGATAGGGTGCTGGAAACTCTATGGTGATTGTTGCAGGTGTGCAACAGTTAGAAGGCAATCAGGAGGACTATAGAAGATGATGGAAGTGCTCTCAGTTGCATAGTAACAACAACAAGTTTTCCAGGAGGGAAGACAGGAACAGGAAGATGGCTACTGAAGGCCATGCATGTGGTGGGAATAATATCCATCAACAGTAGGAGAATGCTGCGAGGGATAAAGAGCTCGCCGAGATCAGAGTGAGGATTGATGAGATAGCATTGCAGATGCAGCAGGATGCAAAGTCGCGATGGTTATACGAATGGTCTATGAAAGCAAGGAAATCAAAATGGCTAGTCAGAGAATTGGTGGCCAAAATATAGCGGAGGCTATTGAAAATGTGGTTGAGGCATGCTGAAAGCCTCAGGGATGAATGGATGGAAATGGTTCAGATATGTGAACCAAAGACTGGGAGAAATATCAGTGATGCAGGTGAAATGAGATCACTGGAAGATCTCAGAGACTGCCAAGAGGGCATAGCAGAAATTTCCAATTGCCAGGAGGGCAATCAGATAAGATCATTGTGGGATCTCATAGACTATCAGGAGGACAGCAGGGAAATTTCCAATTGTCAAGAGGGTAATAAGATGAGTTCGTTGCGGGATCTCATAAACTGTCAGGAGGACAGCGAGGGAATTTCACATTACTAGGAGGGCGATGCGATGAGATCACTGTGGGATCTCATAGACTTCCAAGAGGGAAGGAACGAAAGTTCAGGTTTCCAGGAGGGAAATAAGATGAGATATGAGGGTCTCATAGACTGCCAAGAGTGCAGCAGAGGAGAAATACCATACTGCCAAGAGGGAAAGGGAGAGAATATGAGCTCAAAGCTGAGTTCATACCAGTAAGGACAACTGACAAAAAAGGAGGATCAGAGGAATCTTCTGATGATTGGGGGAAATGGGATATTCTTGCAACATCCCCCAGGGGAGGCAGAAGTCTGTGTTGTTGATGCAGCAGTAGAAAGACAACTAGTATTGACTATCAAGGAAGAGGAAGCATTGGAGAAGATATCAGAGGCTACCCAAGCAGAAGGAGATGAGCATTCTAAGGAATGGTTCAACATTTTCAGCCAGGAAGATGAAAATACTGCAACATTGAAGCTTACAGAAGCATAAGAAGAAGAGGAAGAAAAAAACATAACTTTTGCTGAGTTGTGTCAAGAGATTGAATCCCTGGAGAGAAGGGTGAAGGTGCAAGGCATGCACATCCAACAGTTCAGGTTGGAAGTAGATGAAGGTGAATTTCAGTTTGAGGAGCAGCTGGAGAGAGCTGGAGATACACCAGCAGGAGAAATGGCAGAAGAAGAACTACCACAGGGAGAAGCTGAATAGCATTTCAGTGATAGAACTGCAAGAGAAGAATCTGCAGTAGGGTGAAAAATCAAGGCCACAAGAGGTGGAGGAGATGGCATGGGGGATCATGATGATCTACCCATTTGCATAGAAGAATTTCAGTAGAGGAGACTTCCTGAATAGAGCCAGCCACTAGAGAAGTTGGATGAGGAGATTGAGAAGATCCGAAAGATGATGGTCATATCAACAGAAGCTGCTAGTGAAGGGAATTTGATCAGAAGGGAGATAGCAGTAGTAGAGTAGCGAAAGAAGTAACGACAACAGAGAGATGGAGTAGGTGAACAACTCCAGAGAACTGTTTGGGATCCAAGAGGATTTCAAAAGCGGTGCTGAGGAGATCATGAGTGGGAGCTCATGAATTTTTCACAGTAGAGGAGTATGATGTAGGAGTTCTCTCCCACGCCAGCCATGCACCATCTAGCCATCCCACTCTATGCATTCAAGGGACGCATTCAAGGAAGAGAGGTGCCAACCCTCTCATATTTTGAATTTGAATTAAGGGCATTTAATATTGTAAGGTTGTTAGAGACAAAAGGCCATGGCTATATGTAGGCTTTAGATGTAGATAGCCTTTAATGGTTGTAAGGCTCAGATCTAGATATGATCTGGACTAGATAGCCCATTCAATGTAAATTCAATGTAATTGAATAGGGTAGGTAGCTTGGAGGGAAGAGCTCGAAGAGACCCCTCATGTAAAAAGATCTTTTTGTATCTATAGAATTAGTCAATTAGGCACATAAGAGAAGATAGAGAAGAGAAGAGAAGAGAGCCGAGACTCTGTAAAAGTCTGAGCTCGAACACATTGTAGAAAGAGGCATTTTACATTAATACAAAGAGCAGTTTTTCCTGCATGTCATTCTGTGTTGTGTGAATGTTTTCATGTGTTCATTTTATGCTGTAGATGTATGGTTAGGTATGCATTTGCAGGGACAGATGGTTTTTTCTATCTGTTGAGTTCTTTGATTTCAGATTTGGGTTTCTTTGTGGCTTCATGCCAAGTGGGTGTGACAGAACACTATGTTTTCTGAAAGCCAGTGCATAGAGTGCACTTCCAATTCTGTAGAATTTGGAGAAGGACGTGCGAGGAGGGCGCACCAGCTGAAGTCCTATAGTCATCGAAAGATATCAAGGTTGTTGAACACCTTGGAGACAAGACTATGCAGAGGAAAGGTATAGAAGAAGACATAATCTCTGATGCATTCTATAGATCTCTGCCAGGAGGGCATTGAGTAGATGCATGGGTTGAATTGAGTAAGAACTCCATTGTGGGTTCAAGGAGAAATCAAAATCATTGAGGATTCTATAAGCTCTACCAAGAGGGCATTGAGCAGGTGCTAGAGTGCACAATAGAACTCTGGTTAGAGTTCAGGAGTCAGAAAATAGGTTTACTGAGGAGAGACTCTGCTAAGAGGGCATTGAGTTGGTGTGCAGAGAGAGAAAAGGAAAGAACTCTTTTGAGTTTAGAGGAGAAGAAGTGTCAAGGAAGACCTTCACAGGGTTACTAAACACCCTACAGGCTTAGCAAGGAGTGCTTGAGTAGGAATTTTCCAGAGGGAATTTCCATCCTTTCAAGGAGAGGAAGGAACAGAGAATTAGAGATCGAAGCAAAAGACAACGCTCATGACCGATAGCACCTTCGTGTGCGTAGGGATCCTGCAAGGAGTGCAGAGGTCGAGGAAACCTTTCAAGGTTTCAAAATAAACAATCTGAGGAGGAAATGTTTCATTGTGCACAGGGCCATAACAGAGAGGAGAAAAAGGCCAAGAAGACCCTTTGGAAGGTCTGAGTTCTAGGAAGCTCAGGATAGAAATCGTTTTCAAGGAACGCCGACAGAAGATGAAGTCGGAAGCTTTGTAGCAAAGGGAGAAAAGGATGAGGTCTTTGATAAGTTGAATTCTTCTGAGGTTTAGGATGAAATAGAGCACTCACAAGGAGGGAAGCACAACTTTCATCGGATTAGACGAGGGTAAGATCTGTACCATTGAAGTTTCACATCCAGGAAGCAACAGGAGAGAGCAACAAAAAAAAACAGATCTGAGCCGTCAGATCTTGTGCAAATAGACAATAGCCATTGGATATGTTGAAAGGAGTACGAGGTTTAAACCCTCACAAGTATAGGGGAGAACTCGAAAAGTCCTGAAATGGTAGAGGCATCAAAATTTTGAGGTTTGGAACTTCGGAGGTTCTGAGGACAGGAGACCGGTAGAATAGAGGCCACGGGTTGCGAAATCTTGAAAGGATCATGACCGTTAGATAGGAGGACACATGGCACAAATCTAAGAACCCATCAGGGTTTTGGATATTGGGAGTCCGAGAGGTAAGAGTTGAGAGGGAGGAAGTCTCGACCGACAAAGTCCCGAAGACATTAGAGTCGTCCATATAGGAGGACGCATGTCACAAGATCCTCATATCTCGGGGATTCGACATCGGAGAGATGAATAGGGAAGTCTTTTGACTTCACGACTTGCGAAGTCCCGAAGTGATCAAGGAGTTTGAGAGACTGTTGGGTTATCTCATGGATTCGAAGTTCGGGAGTTTGGAGAGGGCAGACCAAACTCTTGATTGAACGAAGCTCCAAGTAGCGAGGAGCAGGGACAACCATTGGATCTAGGTCACCGGAGGACCGTTGGATTAGAACCTTCACCTTATCGCATATTGGAGGTTCGAAGGTTGAGAGGAGTCACTTTCGACTGTAGAAGTCACGAAGTGCCAAGAGCCAAGGCTCGTGTGAACATGTGGCATACCTATTAGGTGGGGACTACATGGTTAACAGGTGGACACTTGTCACCTAGGCAGGAGCCAACATTCTGTTAACTTATTGCATCTCATGGATTCGCGAAGAAGGAGCAGGGGAGCTCAACAACTCAACTTGCAAATTTGTGAGTTGTGAGAAGTGCAAAGGGGAATTCAGATATCGCCTCTTGGGGTTTCACAAAGGTAGAGCACCAAGGCTCAACAACTCAACTTGAGAGGTCATGAGTAGCGAGAGACACTAGCACTTAGCCCTAGCCGATGGTTACGTGCGGAGGAGGCACTAACAAGGAAGGAGCCATACCCGTATCGTCATCTCAGGTATTGGAGATTGGAGGAAGAGGAGTCGAGAGCTTCGACTCACAAACTCACAAGCTGTGAATTTGTGAAAGGCGCTTGTGCTAAGGCCAGTTGTGGTTACATGAGGGTGAAGCTTGTGCCTAGTGCTTGTTCGCACAGGTGGATTTTCCGAAGGACCTATGGATCGAGTTAGTGAGGTCTCAAGGAAGGCCCAAAGAACCATTTCGGTTCTGCGGATCCGAGAAGGATAGAACAATCCTGTAGAGGATTCTGGCTCGAGGGTTGGGGGTCTGCATCACTCCTGAAGGCCGAAGTACAAATATATCACCTTCGTCAATCTAAAGGAATAATGAGGACTATTGATCCTTGCGCAATTTGAGTTTGTTGATTCAGAGTTCAGGAACGTAGGAGTATGTTGTTGTGAAAAGAGCTCGAAGCCTGAAGTGCTTTTCAGTTTAGCCCCGAGACACAGGTTGAGGTCATGTGATGGAAAGGGCCTGGCATGGAGAATGAGTTCCACTGTTAAATTTCTTCGAAGGGCCAAGAGGAGAGTTGTGGGGTTAAGAGGAACCACACTNGAAAATAGGTTTACTGAGGAGAGACTCTGCTAAGAGGGCATTGAGTTGGTGTGCAGAGAGAGAAAAGGAAAGAACTCTTTTGAGTTTAGAGGAGAAGAAGTGTCAAGGAAGACCTTCACAGGGTTACTAAACACCCTACAGGCTTAGCAAGGAGTGCTTGAGTAGGAATTTTCCAGAGGGAATTTCCATCCTTTCAAGGAGAGGAAGGAACAGAGAATTAGAGATCGAAGCAAAAGACAACGCTCATGACCGATAGCACCTTCGTGTGCGTAGGGATCCTGCAAGGAGTGCAGAGGTCGAGGAAACCTTTCAAGGTTTCAAAATAAACAATCTGAGGAGGAAATGTTTCATTGTGCACAGGGCCATAACAGAGAGGAGAAAAAGGCCAAGAAGACCCTTTGGAAGGTCTGAGTTCTAGGAAGCTCAGGATAGAAATCGTTTTCAAGGAACGCCGACAGAAGATGAAGTCGGAAGCTTTGTAGCAAAGGGAGAAAAGGATGAGGTCTTTGATAAGTTGAATTCTTCTGAGGTTTAGGATGAAATAGAGCACTCACAAGGAGGGAAGCACAACTTTCATCGGATTAGACGAGGGTAAGATCTGTACCATTGAAGTTTCACATCCAGGAAGCAACAGGAGAGAGCAACAAAAAAAAACAGATCTGAGCCGTCAGATCTTGTGCAAATAGACAATAGCCATTGGATATGTTGAAAGGAGTACGAGGTTTAAACCCTCACAAGTATAGGGGAGAACTCGAAAAGTCCTGAAATGGTAGAGGCATCAAAATTTTGAGGTTTGGAACTTCGGAGGTTCTGAGGACAGGAGACCGGTAGAATAGAGGCCACGGGTTGCGAAATCTTGAAAGGATCATGACCGTTAGATAGGAGGACACATGGCACAAATCTAAGAACCCATCAGGGTTTTGGATATTGGGAGTCCGAGAGGTAAGAGTTGAGAGGGAGGAAGTCTCGACCGACAAAGTCCCGAAGACATTAGAGTCGTCCATATAGGAGGACGCATGTCACAAGATCCTCATATCTCGGGGATTCGACATCGGAGAGATGAATAGGGAAGTCTTTTGACTTCACGACTTGCGAAGTCCCGAAGTGATCAAGGAGTTTGAGAGACTGTTGGGTTATCTCATGGATTCGAAGTTCGGGAGTTTGGAGAGGGCAGACCAAACTCTTGATTGAACGAAGCTCCAAGTAGCGAGGAGCAGGGACAACCATTGGATCTAGGTCACCGGAGGACCGTTGGATTAGAACCTTCACCTTATCGCATATTGGAGGTTCGAAGGTTGAGAGGAGTCACTTTCGACTGTAGAAGTCACGAAGTGCCAAGAGCCAAGGCTCGTGTGAACATGTGGCATACCTATTAGGTGGGGACTACATGGTTAACAGGTGGACACTTGTCACCTAGGCAGGAGCCAACATTCTGTTAACTTATTGCATCTCATGGATTCACGAAGAAGGAGCAGGGGAGCTCAACAACTCAACTTGCAAATTTGTGAGTTGTGAGAAGTGAAAAGAGGAATTCAGATATCGCCTCTCGAGGTTTCACAAAGGTAGAGCACCAAGGCTCAACAACTCAACTTGAGAGGTCATGAGTAGCGAGAGACACTAGCACTTAGCCCTAGCCGATGGTTACGTGTGGAGGAGGCACTAACAAGGAAGGAGCCATACCCATATCGTCATCTCAGGTATTGGAGATTGGAGGAAGAGGAGTCGAGAGCTTCGACTCACAAACTCACAAGCTGTGAATTTGTGAAAGGCGCTTGTGCCAAGGCTAGTTGTGGTTACATGAGAGTGAAGCTTGTGCCTAGTGCTTGTTCGCACAGGTGGATTTTCTGAAGGACCTATGGATCGAGTTAGTGAGGTCTCAAGGAAGGCCCAAAGAACCATTTCGGTTTTGCAGATCCGAGAAGGATAGAACAATCTTGTAGAGGATTCTGGCTCGAGGGTTGGGGGTCTGCATCACTCCTGAAGGCCGAAGTACAAATATATCACCTCCGTCAATCTAAAGGAATAATGAGGACTATTGATCCTTGTGCAATTTGAGTTTGTTGATTCAGAGTTCAGGAACGTAGGAGTATGTTGTTGTGAAAAGATCTCGAAGCCTGAAGTGCTTTTCAGTTTAGCCTCGAGACACAGGTTGAGGTCATGTGATGGAAAGGGCCTGGCATGGAGAATGAGTTCCACTGTTAAATTTCTTCGAAGGGCCAAGAGGAGAGTTGTGGGGTTAAGAGGAACCACACTTTGAATAAAGGGGGACCTATGATAAATTGCATTGGGTTACAATAGGGAGTCAAAGAGTCAATTAGACTCAAGTATTTGAATGATCCTAGACCGGGAGGTCGAGTATCCCTTAGGGGAGAAGGGAGTTTGCATCAATGGGTAACCAAGCTGTAACAAATCCATATCCACCATATTATTAATAATATTTTCAAACACAACATCAAAATCACTATTTTCCTTATTATTCTTCTTTTTCTCTTACTTGTAATATCTTCTAAATGTCACTTTTCACATGTAAATCTATGGGACTAATTTTCATATCTGAAAAAATGCTTCCTAGTGATATAATAGTAAAACCCTAACTATTATCACTAAATAATTTTACACTGAAAATTATTGAATGAAATTATATTTAGCATAAACATAAAATATTAGAGACGAAACATCAACACATGTGAGACACAAATTTCCATTTTGTAACCTTGTCAATTTTAGAATTATAAGGAAAAGGCCATCCCTCCCAACTAGTACAATATTACCAAATCTGAGGATAACCTTATCCTCTTTGGTAGTACAAATAACACCAAAATATGAGGACAGACTTATCCTCCAATAACCATACAAATTAGAAAACCAAACATCATCAATCTATTCGAAATATTTGTTTCCCACAAATCAACTACAAACCACCTGCACAACCTATTGACGTAACCTATCATCCTGTATGACCCTGCACCTAGACAGATTAATTTGTACATATGTATGTCACTGCTATCATTGTAACCCACATACGTTCACGAATTTTCTCACTTCAACCCACATACAAAGATGTACGAATGTATGCCACTATTACCACTTCAAATTTCATATATACAGGATTGTTCCTGTTGCAACCTGCATACATGCACAAACACCTGTACAAACACTTTCGTATGATTCACTCCACTCGTATAGTTTATTCCTTCTATGGTTTCTTCTCTCTCCCACACGTGTGGTGTGATTTTCCATGTGAATAACAGAAAATAGAGAGTCTTCAACCCTAGGCCATATTTTTCATCATGGAAAATTTCCCTTTGCTGAAATTACCAAGCCTCATAGCACAAGTGCAGACTCACTTATTCTAGCTCCATCAGGTCTCCACACATGATCTAGAATATGAAATGTCACAATGACCTCTCTCCTTTATATACAATATTTAGGTCTCACATGGAAGTCCCTCTACAAGTCAACATCAAATTATTCTTTTCTTGTGGGTGTGAATCCCCAACAAAAAAACAGAAATCCCATCATCAAGCCCCAAATCCCCCAACTCAAATTTGAACGGAATTTTTACCAAAAAGAATGTGAGATGTGCTTCACAAGATGATTCCCACTTGTCCAAAACCTAGGGACATGTGAGAATACCTGCACAAAGCTACATGTTGGTTGTGGAGCCTGATTATCTTCCTGATTCAGAGGTCCGTGCTTTCAGTCGTGTTTATACCCCATGAAGTATTTACACCCCAGAAGTATGTACATTCTTCCACGCGGGGGATTTCATAGGGGGGGTACCTCCTCTGCAGGGTCCGGGGGGTCTGGGGGCAAGCAGGCCCCCAAAGCAAAAATTGCCTTGTAAAAGTATATTGTAATTTCATTGTAAATCTGGACCGTTCATTATAAGGTCGCAGATCTAACGGTAGAGATTATGTTAGGGTT
>JZKD02S0661237.1:0-12933 GCA_000966675.3 Picea glauca
AAGATTTGATAAGAAGAAGAGTTTATGTGTAAACAATGATGACTCCTCAGAAGACACCGATAGTGATTCTTCATGTGAAGATAAAGTAAATGACTTCATGTTTATGGCCAAAGAGAATTATGATAATGAAAGAACAGGTAGTGAAGAGAATGATGAAGAAGCCGTGGTTGATATGGAAGGAGAACTGATCAGTGCACTGGAAGAGATTGACGGACTAAAAATCAAGAACAAAAAGAAAAAACAATTGTTGATATAGTTTGAGAAAGACAGTAAACAGCCTGATGAAGACTTTGCCCCGCTGAAAGTGGAATTAGAAGAGGCAAGGAAAATCGAGGATATTCTGAAACATCAGCTATCAGAAAAGAGGGCAAGATCTGAAACCCTGGAAGAAGAAGTAGTGAAAACTAGGAAAGAGATGGAGAAGTTTCAAACCTTATATCATCATAATCTGTCTAGTATCAAAGCCTCAGAAGGATTAACCACCATTCTGAATCAGCAAAGAAATCCAAAGCTGAGAACTGGTTTGGGGTTTGAAGAGGGATCAAGTAGTTGTCAGCCAAGGAACAAATAACCCATCAAGTTTTTTAAATCTACAACCCATGACAACCACAAACCTTCATAAACAAAGGAAGACAATCAGCCGCCTAGGACGAGTAAAGAAAGAGGTGCCAGGACTGAATCTGTAGAACAAAGAAAAATCAGCAAATAAATCCAAAGCTGAGAACTGGTTTGGGGTTTGAAGAGGGATCAAGTAGTGGTCAACCAAGGGACAAAGAACCCATCAAGTTTGTTAAATCTACAACCCATGACAACCACAAACCTTCAGAAACAAAGGAAGACAATCAGCGGCCCAGGACGAGTAAATAAAGAGGTGCCAGGACTGAATCTATAGAACAAAGAAATAAAGTACTCCCTGCTCAAGGACATCATCAACATGGAAGAAATCGATTTGCTCAAAGAAGACAATCATTTTCCAGGTGCAAATAATTTTTCTATGGATATTGTTTCTACTGTTCTAACTTTGGTCACAAAGCTGTAAATTGTTCCTTAAGAATTAGACATGAGCAATTAAGATTTCCAAGGAATAAATTTCTGCCACAACAAAGAATGATACAACAAAGTAATAAACCATCACAGATTGCAAATTGTCAAATTAAGTCTAGAGACATGCAACTGAGGAGGTCAATAAATAATAAACAATCAATGAGTAGACAACGTTGCAACAATAACTTTAAGTTATTGAACAATGAGATTGAATGCTATAACTGTCACAACTTTGGCCACAAAGTTGCAAACTATCATCTGAAGAATTACAAAGCAGACCCAAGGATAAAGTTTTTAGATAGAAAGGCCAGCACATGGAAAAGGAAAGATAGTGAAAAATGTGATCTAGGAATTTTAATTCAAAAACAGAAGGCCTCCGAGAATATAGAAAGTGGATGTTGCAAGCACATGACTGGAGACATGGTTAAGCTTCTGTCCATAAGTAAAAACAAAACAGAAAATGTGATCCTTGAAAATGATGAACCAGGTAAAATCAAGGATAGAGGGATGATGAGTTTGAGTAATGACAAAGGAGATGTCGAGTACGTTCTGCTTGTGGATGATCTGAAATATAATTTTCTCAGTACAAGTAAAAAATGTGACAGAGACAGTGAAGAGGTGTTCACGTCCAAAGAATGTAAGGTGAACGTAAACTCGGGACAAGTGGTGAATAAAGGCATAAGGACAATTAATGATGTTGAAATTGAATCCTCCCCTGCAAGTAAAGAAGAAGATTCAGATCGAATAAAAGCACGTTCAGTTAGCATTTGCCCCATGGATGAAGTAGGAGAAGAACCATGTCATAAACAGGAAGCAGAAGTCTTGAAGGTTGAGAAGGAAGACACCCAAATCAAGTTCTTGAGTAGTTCCATGACTCTGGACAAGGTCTTGGATAGCCAGAGATCACCAAATGACAAATCCGGTATTGGACTCAACAAGGTAGAAATCAGTGCTCCTAAGAAACCTGATACAKGTCCTTCATTTGTGARAAAGAAAAGMAGGTATGAGAGTGGGTGTAGCAGTTTTCTCTTGTGATTGAATATGGAAATAAAAGCCCTGGATTGAATGCATCATGGAAGAAAAATGAAATTGCAGTAATAGAGATCGATGAGATTCAATGAGGCGATCCAAGGGCTATTTAAAAAGTACAAGCTACAATTGCACAGTGTTCAAGTAGGACAATGACATTCACAACAACAACATTCTGATGTACAAAATGATATACATGACATCCTGTAGAGATAACAAGAAGAAAGACCTTGTCAAGGAAAGTCAACCTTTAGGAATAAAAGGGGAAAAGAGTCAGAAGCAGAGAGATAACAGTGACAGGGGGAGTCATCCACTCATGAGAAGAAAAGGTTGATGAAGAAGTCCGAGTAAGAGAGGTGAGCAATTTTGAGTATTCTACAGAGGATACAACGGAAGTTGAGGATGAACGGGTCCAAGAATCAGAAAAAGAAGACTCTAGTTTGGATACAAACATCTGCAGGCCTCAAATAAGAGAGTCCTTCATGTTAGGGGGAGTTTGTGTTGGTCTTAATATCTGATACCTCCTAAAATTACTGCCAGAGCTCAGGGGGAACATGTTCTCTTTGACATTGATGTCAAAGGGGGAGAAAATAATCCGGGTGTCTTTGTTGCCATCAATGCCAAAGGGGGAGATTGTTGGCAAATGTTTAACAAGCATCGTATGCTTGTCATTGATGGCAAGTACAACAACGAAGATGACATGAGTACAAGAAGAAGTATCAGAAGTATTTTAGGAAGACGCTGCAGAGCGAGCTCTATAAGTTCAGAAGAGATAGTGCAGAGGATTGTTGGAAGGTTTACAGTTGGGAGTGTGCTTGTCATTGATGGCAGGATCAGAGTGTGCATCGATGGAAAAACAGGAACAAAGTAAGCTCAGGAGGAATTAGCATAGAGTCGAATGCAATGCGTAGGTGTGCAAGGAGGAATGAGGTTAATTCATTGCTAAAGCTCAAGAGAGATAGCGTACTCAGGATCACAGGGGGATCAAAGGTCGAGGCCTTTGACACTTAGAAATTCTTCTAAGTAAGAAGGATGCGTAAGCTCGGGTGGAGAAGCGACATTGATTGTTGGATCCCATTCACAATTCGCGATGACCGTAAGATCTAAATCCAGACAGGAGGAGCGCAAAGATGGAGGACAGATCTTAGGCATCAGATCTGAGCGTAAGATTCGACCATCGTTGGATCAGGAAGAACCTGGACGTTCGTTAAAGTGGAAGGAGTAGCGGGCTCACAAAATCCCGAAAGAAGGAGGACTGTCCATCTTCAAGCAGGACATGTGGACACAGATCAACATTTTGCTGACTGGAAAGTCAAAGTTTAGAAATGCTCCAACCTCTCACCTCTCGAAATCGCGATATGCGAAATCGCGAAATCATCTCAGCCGTTAGATCAAGGTGGCGATCTGGACTGTCGATCCGACTCCATTTGGGAGTTTCGCGGATCGAGAGTTGGAGATGTAAAAGAACATTCACCACAGGAATGCCGAAATCGCGATATGCGAAACCGTGATTTAATCGTAGCTGTCAGATCAAGTGTTGACCGGGACCGTTGATCCCACGCCATTTCGAGGTTTCGCGAATCGCGACTTAGAGAGACAAGAAACAATACCACAGGAATGCCAAAATCGCGAAATGCGAAATAGCGATAAGCTCTGGACCTTCAGATCACCAAGGGTTCTAGACCATTGATCTAAGCTCCATCTCGGAGCTTCGCCTATCGCAACTTGGAGTGACAAGAACCTCCATCACAGGAATCGCGAGATGCGAACTCATGATTAGATCTGGACCGTCAGATCACCAAGGGTTCTGGATTGTTGATCTAAGCTCCATCTCGGAGCTTCACCTTTTGCGACTTGGGGTGACAAGAATCTCCATCTAAGAAACCGCGAGATGTGAATTTACGAAGAGATCTGGACCGTCAATACACCAAGATTCTGGACCGTTGATCCAGCTCCATCTCGGCGCTTTGCCTATCGCGACTTGGAGAGACGAGAACCTCCATCTAAGGAACAGCGAGATGTGAGATCGCGATAAGATCTGGACCGTCAGATCTATGGAGATTTCAACCGTCGATTAGACTCAATGAAGTTGTGAAATATGAAGCGCCTTTTTGACACAACCTATGGTCACCGTCGGTGGTCACGAGAAGGGAAGGAGTCAGTTCAGATAAGCTCCATTTCGGGGTTTCGGGGATAACGACTTGGAGAGTCGAGATGCTTCATCTCCAGATTCACGAAATGCGAATTCGCGAAAAGCACTTAGTCATGGCCTTGGTCATATTGAGGAAGGAGCTAGCACAAAAAAGCTCCGTTTCGGAGTTTCGGAACTCGCGACATGAAGAGTCAAGATGCCTCATTGCAGAATCTTCGAATTGCGAAAGTGTGAAACGCATAAATCACGACAATATTCTTCAGAGCTAATCCAACAGTGTAGATGAAACTGAAAGAGATCGGAGGGCTACTGTTGCACGTCACAGTGTAACTGCCAAAAACCACTGATGGTTTCTGCCAGAGGACTCGAAGACACTTCGGGGTGATTGACAGAGGAGATGAAGAGTCTCTGGGAATCTTCAGGAGGGATGAAGATGCTCGTGGAGGCGATTGACAGCTGGATGAGCATTGAAGCCTGTCACTGGAACAGAGAAGGTGAGCTCGACTATCACAGAGAAGACGAAGAGTCTCAACTGCCAGAGAGGCTGAGGAATCTCAACAGAACATACAGTGATGTTGAACAAGTGGAAAAACGGCCAGAGAAGGTGAAGAGTCGCGATGATGATCACACAGAGCACTTGAGATGTGGAGGAGATTGGCGCAGTATGAGGATGCAGAGGTGATTCATGCGTGAAGGAGGATCAGAGTGCAACAACTGAATTGAATAGAAGAGGAACTGTGCAGTGAATGGATATGGCGCATAGAGCATAAAAGACAAAAAAACAGACAACACAAGTCATGTGTGCAGGAAGGCAATGAGGCAGCCAGAGCAACGAAATGCAGCAGAACAGTGATGAGTTTGGTAAGCCATTGTTGAACATTATATCACTGTAATGAGTTTCAGTAGCAAAGATTTATAATACAGGGTAGTAGGGAGGTGCTAGGGAGGACTGTTGTCCTCATAGGTTCAAGTGGGTGCTTGAACACAAGGAGTTGTAGCTTCCATCTGGTTGCAGCCAGAGAAACCAGGGTGGCATGTAATGTACTTGATAATATGATGGAGTACTTCATCCCATGGCTCTGACAAAAACAATCTCTTCACCCCTTACCCCGTATCTTCCACTACTTCATCTCGTTCCAAAAAAAACACCCCTGGCTTTGGATGATTATACTCTCTTCTTATACCAACGCCTTCCATTTGCTTCCAATCTTATAGCTTGTGAGATTATTTCTTTTGTCACAGAGAATTCCAAGTCATTTATCTTTGTCACTTTGTCTATGAAATTCTGGGAAAAATGCTTTGCCATCGACGTACTATTTTTTCGTATTCACGACCCTCTCCCCCTCCACTTGTGTGCAATGGGTTGTAAACATGACACTTAAAGGAGAGGTGCACCACTTGGGGGCAACGTGCAAGCAAAGGGGAGAGAGGGAGGGTGGTGAGATGTGTGTGGGAGGTGGAGGGGGGAGAATGGAGGTGGTGGTCTGAGGGGGAGAGGTGGAGTGTGGCAACGAGGATTTTTTTATTAATTTGTTTTACTGTAAAATTATGATATTTTAATATTTATGTTTTATGTTTTAAATAAGATTTTTTTTTTTTTTTAATTATATATTTAGTGTTTTTTAAATAAGTTTATTTTAATAATTTTCTTATTTACTTATTTATTTATTTTTAGAGTTTTTTATCCATTCTTTATTAGAAAAATAATAAAAAACAAAACTCATTTTTATTTTTTTTTTATGTAAAATGCTCATTTGTTTTTTTGAATCTAAAAAAATCAATTTTTTCTTAGATTTTCAATTTTTTATTTTTTATTTTTTAACGTAAAATGCTCATTTGTTTTTTTAATCAAAAAAATCATTTTTTTTTAGATTTTCAATTTTTATTTTTTTAAGGTAAATTGCTTATTTGTTTTTTTTAATCTAAAAAAAATATTTTTTTCTTAGATTTTCAATTTTCACCTCAGCATTAGTACCAATTGTCAATGCCATGTTTTTAAACAAATTGTAATTTTAACCCCCCCAAAAATGAGGATACTACTAGGACACCCCAAACGCCCATGGTTTGAAACAAATTGTAATTTTAACCTTGAAAAAATGAGGATACTACTAGGGCACCCTCTTTTTTTGTGGGGGGTTGATTTTAAGGTTTTCCTTTGCAACAATATCAGTGGTCAAGGCCATGCTTTCAAACAAGTTGTAATTTTGGCTCTAGAATAAAATGGAGATGATTATGAAAGCACCACTTTTCGATTTTAGAGTTGATTTTAAGGTTTTTAATATCAACTTTACACGGGTTTAAGACCATGGTTGCAAAAAGTTGTAATTTAACTTTAAAAAAGGGGTGATTCCAATTATTCGAATGTTGATTTTGATGTTTTTGACACAAAAATATAAGTTTTTATAGATAGAATTCTCAAGTTATAGTTATCGCAAAATTATGTTGATGATCATTGTTAATATATTGATCATTGATGTAGACTCTCTCTACATAAATGATTTCTTTTAAAATTGGGATGTTGTTCATGCTGAATCATGTGTTTGTTGAAGTGATTTTGATTGGGCTATGTTATATGATTCATCATGTCTCACTCTCAATATCATATAAGTATGAATCTCTCTCAACCATGAATGCCCTTATTATTCAATTCGCTTCCCACTAGAGTCACTCACCCATTCACCTTTCTATCTCTATTCCCAAGGTATTCCACTGAAATTGAGACAAGTTGTCAAGGTAATGGCCACTTCATGTTTATTACCTAGACACTAGGGCATACCTAACCAGAAGCACTAGAAGGAAAACCTTACACTATCGTCATTAGGTAACCATTACTTTATTTCCCTCCCTCAGAGAAACTGAACCATCCCAACATCAAATAGTGGAAATGGGTTTTTGATTGCTAGAAATCTTGTGTTGGGTTCAAGCATCTAAACACAGTAAAATTACAGTCTATCAAAGCCAGAAAGTGATTTCCAGACAAGATATATCAAAGGTATGTGGGGGCAAGAAAAGCCCAGGCAGTTAAGAAACGAATAAGTCACTAGGTATCCATAACTTTATTCTATCTCTACTTACCAAAAACATACTTGTAGAGAAGTCATACTACTTCCAATGTAATCAATCATTCGTCTAGGAGTTGCATCAGAATTAATTCATCTATATGAAACTTAGGATACATGTCCCATGCTTTTACTCGCTAACATGTCACTTTGTATTCTCTCTACTTACCAAAAACATACCCGTGGACAAGTCCACAAGTCCTATTACTTCCAATGTAATCAATCATTCGTCTAGGAGTTACATCAGAGTTAATTCATCTATATGAAACCTAGGATATATGTTCCATGCTTTTACTCGCTAACTCATTTTTTTAATGCATTGACATGTCACTTTGGAACGTTTGACGAAGGAACCACTTATGTTAAGGAGGGGATTGGTTATATGCCCACGAAATATAATAATGCCAAAAATCATATTTAAAAAAAAATATGAATCTATTTTATTGGGTTAGGAGTTTTTAAAGTCTTCAAAAATAAATATTAAAATATATATGTTGATTTCTTAGTTTGACATTATGGACTTAATAGAACTTCGTATTTTCTCTTCAAAAACTAGGTTTCACTCAAAATAACATTATGGACTTAATAGAACTTCATATTTTTTCTCCAAAACTAGGTTTCCCTCAAAATAACATAGACTTATATTTTTTCTAAAAAACTAGGTTTGACTTAAAATAATATATATTGGCTTAGTTAGTATTTTTTCTCCAAAACTAGGTTTCCCTCAAAATAACATAGACTTATATTTTTTCTCAAAAACTAGGTTTCACTCAAAATAGTATATATTGGCTTAGTTAGTTAATGGTTAATGCACTGATATTGGTTTATTGGTTTAGTTAGTTAATACAATGCATTTAAGACTTCGCTTAAACTTTCAAAGTCAAAAGTTCAATTCTGAAAAACCAAACAAAGTCTCACGGTACGAGTCCAGAATATAAAATAGTGTTGCCTCACTTAGAAAGTGAAAGCCAGAGTAGTCTGTCTACTATACAGTGCCAAAATAACATAAATCCAAGCTGCAGAATAACGATCTCTGGCGGATAGCAAAATTCACGGCATTCCACATAGCTGTCAAAACTATTATAACATCAGGGTTGTAATTAATTAATACACACCTTCCAATGTGGTCAGGGTAATGACAGAGAGTGCAGAGAGAGCTGTGGGAAGGAGGATTGCAACAAAGCGCCATGATTGCAAAAACTGCAATTGCTTTAGATATGATAAGCCCTTCCTTTCCTCCTCAATCGCTGGCGAACCTGGTTGCCAAGCATCAACTAAAAAGCCCCTCTTTCAGCAATGCTGATATTTCAGAAAGATCAAAGCATCTTACGTAAACCCTAAACCCTGAAGAAGTTTGGTTAAAGGTCAATACTAAATCGACTTTAGGCAACCCTGAAGAAGTTTGGTCTGTGAGGAATTTAAAAATCTCTTAGCTGTAGCTTCTCTTAAATCAAACAGAATGCAAGATTAATCAAGATGTGCTTCTGCGACGAACACTGTTTTTTAACCCTTATCCACAATCTTTCCAAGCAAAACCTAAATCGCTCAGAGCTTTATTGATCAAAATAAGAGGGGCAACGAGAGTTAGAGATCTCACCCATTACACGCATCTGWGATCGAAGCGGCTGCTTAGAGAGGAAACGTCAAAGATGGGCTCATACCCAATTTTCAAAGTGTGTGCAGGTCGCAATCTTTTTCTCTCCATGGATTTAAGCGCAGGGCTGGAACGTACACCCCAAATCTTTGGCAGAAGGCCTGAGATTGTAAAGCACGGGAGCAATGATAGACCTGACTTCAACACGAAGAGGAGCTGCTTCTCTTCCTCATGTTGAAGTCAGGGGCTACCATTATTAATCGCGCCTTCTGAAATTGTTGCTGTGAAAGAAAGTAGGCGAGGTAACGTATTTATAATGAAGAAGTGGTTTCACAAATAAGATATAGACGAGTGGCAGGTAGAGGTAGAGCGGATAGATCGGGCATCACATGGTGCGACTGCGCGCGCACGATGGAGGTGGGTACCAAGTCCCAGGACAAGGTGCACTGTATCTTTCCAGGTTTTCGTCAAGATAGATTTGTTTTCACCTCGTATTTATTTTAATAATCTATCTTTAATTAAAAATTAAAAAGAAAAATAAATTATTATTTTTGGAAGTGCGAAAAAATGTTAATAAATAAATGTGGTCACTTTCTTGTTGTCAAAGTGCGAAAAAATGTTAATAAATAAATATGCTCACTTTCTTGTTGTGAGCGAATGCTAAACCGCAACCACGTCTCACCAATAGCAACAATTTATTGGAAGATATTCGAATTGAGTATTATTTTTGTGGAATGTTTAACACAATATTTTATTGGAAGAGAAATTTATATTGAGTATCTTTTATTTTGTTTTTTTAAAGGTGGTAAAATTTATTATATATTTTAGTTGTCAATTGGTAGTGAGGATATGCTTGGTTTATTTATCATTGTCATTCAAGGAAAATTACATCTTTTGAAATCAAAAGGAGTTGTAGGTCTTATTAGAGGATCAAAAAAGGCAATTTTAGTTTAGATAATATATGTAATAAAACTAATATCCCATATTAGTATCGTTAAGACTACAACACTCATGTGATATGCTTTTAAATAACATTCAACCTCAATCCCATACATGAGACCAAATAATGCCCCCAATTGCAATTTGACCTCTCATTGTAGAAGAATTGCTTGCTTTGCTTGACGCAATTTAACTTTTTACTATTAGAAAAATTATTTTTCTTTATCACACACTCTGAAAAACTCTCATGTTGCATCAACTGCTATTGATTATAGTTCAGGGATGGATCTCGATCTTGAAGGGGGCTTCCTTCCCCCGCTAGTCCCCGAGGCCTCGACATTTCATGCACTGGTAACAACGACGAGCAAATTGACTAGGTCTTAGCCTACACGCTTTGTCAAATAACTTGAGAATATTCCAGAAGTTCATTTGCCTCCTTCTTCCACAAGGCATATGGCTCTGGCACTAGCATAATGAGGCCCCATTCAACAATTTACAGGGATCTAACCATCTCCAAGGGCCATGGCTATTTGGGTCTAGAGGAACTGACAAGTTTTAATTAAAGGAAAATTAACCCATTATTTTTGTGGAATGGGGTTTTATGCATTCTTGTTTGAAGCTAGCGAGGAAAAATATTTGATGTTCAGGAATGGAGCTTATTTCTTTGGCACTTGCAGCATGCATTTGAATCAATGGACCCCTAACTTCAACCATGAACATAATGTACCATTTGTTGTATTAATCTTGACTCGGTCATAAAGTAGTTAAGATAACCTTGATACAATTAATGGTAGGTTTATTGTTCATGGTTTATGGGCCTATGATATTGGGTAACCCATGGTATTACATATGATGAAGCTTATTTAGTGTTGTGGAATGCTCTA
Organism: Picea glauca; assembly: GCA_000966675.3. Lineage (NCBI taxonomy): Eukaryota > Viridiplantae > Streptophyta > Pinopsida > Pinales > Pinaceae > Picea > Picea glauca. Next base: position 10,702 of record JZKD02S0661237.1, read on the forward strand.
TTGTAAGATGCCTGATCAAATAGGTCGGGAGTTGGCATCTTGGTTTGTATAGGCTTGAGTGGCTAGTGTAGTCTTGGAGTGCATAATGTATGCTTAAGCTCAATGCTAAATTGTACTCTTGTTGAGAGCACAAAGACTCTATAATGTATTGTAACCATTTAGTTACCAAATAATACATTGTGTGTGCTTTAGAGTGTTGGGTTTTTCTCCTATAAGTGTTTTCCCAAGGAAATTATTGTCTAAATGTTGTATGTTTATGTTGTTTATTATTGCGAGTATGTTTATTTAATTTTTGCACATTTTTCTCTCATGGATTAGTCTTAGGAAGCATATTCTGCACCTCTGCTTCCTTTCATTTGGTATCAAAGATTGATCACCTAGGATTCAAGGTGTCAGGGACAAGGTTTTTCGATTTAATCTTGGTTTGAGTCATGGGGGTGTCACCATGTTAACCAATATCTTATCATGTTTATTCATAAAGGGGGTTTTTAAATTGTAAAAAATAAAGTCAATATATTATAGGTATTGGGGGGATGTGGTGTCTCAAGGGGTTTATAGGTATTGGAGGGTATAAAAAGGGGTATCTAGTGAAAACAGGGGTTGGTTTTATTGCAAAGTTGTATTGGGAGGGGGGTTCAACAAAAGGATTTTGGGAGATATTGGTGCTATGTCACAGTTTCATAGAGTGAATACCCCGTGGTTTGAGTGGAAGCTTGTTGCAAGAAAATGGTAAGTGGGATGAGACTTGAAATTGAGAGTGAGCTTGAAGCATGTGACTTTGACTTGGAACATGCATGGAGAGGCATGGATTTGTGGGTAGATGGATAGATCTACCACTTGGATGCCATGACCTACTTGAACCTTCCAAGCCTCAAAGAGAAGAAACAACTAACAAAGAAAAAGATGATGGGAATACATTCTACTCTAGACATGGCTTTGTTATTTAGATCAAGAATGATCAAGATTCCTAGAACTAGTGTACCGCTAAAAGGTGATAGTAAAAAATCTCAAGGTAAATAATGATTATAGATTCATGGAATTGTAGAGGACTTGATAGTCCGTACAAAGAAGTAGCACTAAGGAATCTAATTAAGTTAGAAAAACCTACCATCCTCTTCTAGGAAACTAAGTTGGAGGTTCGAGAAGCCTTAAAAATTTGCCAACAATATTGGTACAATAGCGATAGAATCACATCTATTTAAAGAGGTGCTTCTAGGGGGCTTTGCTCCCCTTGGAACAACCCATCTCTGCATCTAAACTACACCTTTTAAACTTTGCATTGGATTCTCACTAGTTTCACGCATCAACAATGGGGAAAGTAGGTAAATATATTTAATATATATATGCCAGTGGCCTATATGGAAAAGGAAAGTTGTCGGAGTTCACTTTTGTCACTCAAAGACATTGAATATATTCGAAATAGTACAATCACAAGAGACTTCAATGTAATTTTGCTTAACAGGGAAAAATGAGGGGAAACATTGTTATCCCCCACTTTCAGGGATAACTAGAAGATTATGTCTCGAGGCCCATAGGTCCTAGACATGGAGTACCGAGAGCCATATCGACTTAAGCATGGCCCTGGAGAGCCCATCTTTTCTCCCTTTCAACACCTCCACTTTGTCAGCAACAACAACAACATCCATCACCTTCAGCTTGGTCCTGCATCAGAGATGGTTCTTGCTCCATGAGGTAATGAGTTCGGGTATCATGGTATGTGTCACTCTGATCCTCAAAACCTTTGAATATGTGCATTTGATTCCTTTGTTCTAACGGGTGCTTGGATCTTATGCTTGTCCACTTGACCATGTCTGGGGGAAATGACAGGATGCCCTAGCAAGCTTCTGTCCATAGGTTTTGAGTTGCCACTGGGGGGGTTTCTGAAAAGCCATCGTCCGTTCCCATCATGCATACCACTTTCCATCTTATTTCCCGCTCACCCATCCCGTTACATTGGTCTGGGAATAGGATTAGCCAATCATTTAGGGGTTGTACCTTACCTTGTGGAAAGAATGGGCTAAAGGCCTAGGGGGTAAAAGCAGCTGACAATAAAAGCCAAGAATAAAACCTCGAGATGCTTCGCCCAGGCATCACCGAGAAAGCAACAAAAATCTTCTCAGCAAGAAACAGAGGGACTTGTAAAAATAAATCAAGACCTAGTTTAGGGATAGGGGATCTCATCACGAGCCAGTCTATTAGGTCCATGGGTGCCTAACGGTATGGCACTACTAA
>JZKD02S0661237.1:14142-27105 GCA_000966675.3 Picea glauca
GAAGAATATAGCAAAGGATTTGGCTGGGTTTTTCTCCCTTGTTTGAGAAGGGTTTCCCAGGATATATCTTGTGTACTTGTGCATGGTGTTTCTTCTTGTGATCTTGGTTGCTGTAGCATTTATGGTTATGGTTATTTGATAAAATGGAATGAATTTCATGCTTAACCTAATGCCATGAAAATGTTAACATGGTATCAGAGCACAGGTCTTGAAAGAACCCATTGCACAAGCTTCTTTCACAAGCAAAAGGAAAAACGTCACTGTTGTTGTACAAGAAAATTAGGGCTTTTATTGAAGAAGAGTTTCAGCCTTAAAACCATCTAGAAAAGTGCGCCCTAACCCAAGGAACACTTTGGCACCTTCAGCGCACCTTTTCAGTGGGTAGTTCTCCCGGAAAGTGAAACCCTAGTTTTCACAAAGTACCAGAAATACCAGAAAATCAGAAGTACCAGAAGTACCAGAAAACCAGAAGCACCAGTCTAGAAATCCGTTGGTCAAGTTTGAGGGGTTAAAATTTGGATTTTCAGAAATCCGACTGCACCAGCTTACTCGCCTCAACTCAACGCATCTATCCCCTGGATCAGAATTTCAAAATTTGAAGTTTGAAAAATTAGGGTTTCCTCATAAAACCCTAAGTTGCAGTTGCAGTTGCATTTTTAGAATCAGTTGCAGTATCAATAGTAGTTGCAGTATCAGTTGAAGTACTAGTTGTTGCACCAGTTGCAGTCACCCTTGAAGTCTTTTAAGAGTTGGTAAATATTATCGTTGCTACCAGATGTTGTCACTACCTGCAAATGCTATCAGAGGTATGTACTCACATATGTTTAAATTGTTAAGCTTTAAAGGGTATTTGTAGGAGAAGGGATCTCTTGCCATAGATCCAGAAGGATCTCAAGATCCAACACATTCAGAAGAATAATGCAACCTAGGTTTGATTATTCCGATATGCATATTGAAGCTATGACCATCATACTAACCTTTGGTCGAAATTAAAGTCAAGATATTAGATGGATTAAAGTTGAGATCATAGAGTTTGTTCTCTAACCCAACCTTCTGTCAAGATAGAATATTGTCCTAAGTACAAAAGACAGGTTGAAGAAAGCACTTATTATCTCGAGTGAAGGAGACTTGGAGGAAAAACAACACACTGGAAGACTCCAGGTTTGATTGTTGTAATTGTCATTCCTCTAAACTTATATTTCTAAAGTTTGCTACATTACAAGTAGACATTGTAGCTGTGTTAACAATCCTTAAATTGTTTTGATTCTAAAGATGTACTCATTATTCTCCTTTAGGAGATATTCTCGTCTTGGTTCCTCTTGTTTTTCTTGTTCCAGACAGGTCAAGAACAAAGGAAGATGCTTATCCCTCAGAGGGAGTCACATTGACTCAAAGGGATTCAAAACTATTTGAGAAAGAGGAAAAATAGAACCATCCTTGAGACAATCAATGCAATAATGCATGATCAAAATCTTTCTATGATTTCATAGGCAGAAGCATGCATGACGCAGTATATGTTCAGAACAAGAGTCTTCACCATAATAGAAGCCTTAACCAGAGTGAAGCCTGAGATTGAACACTTCATGTTATTTGGGTGCCCAGTGTATTTCCATGTACCCAAAGAGAAGAAGTCCAAGCTAGATCCTTTAGAAAGGATATAGTGAATCTTTAAAGACATTCCAGATCGACATCCCTGATCAGAAATAGATTGAGACAAACAAAAACATTGTCCTTGAAGAAGAGATAATCTTTCAAAGATCCAGAGAATCTCAGATGGAGATTGACAGTAAGACTATGCCTTCTCCCCCTTCAATAGTTCAGAGGGAGAAAGACATTATTCCAGTTGATCCAGTTGCTCCAGTTGATATGTTCAGAAATATTGCAGTAGGGCATAAAAGGCCTACCTAAACTCACTCTGCTAGAGGCAGAGAAACATACAAGCTTCTCAAGGCACATTCTGAGAAAGCAAAAAGAGATTTTCCAAGCTATCCTTCAGTCATGAGCCACTTCATTAATGCTGAGACTCCTTGTCTTAGAGAAGAAACAAGAGAACCGGTATGGAAAGATGCCATAACAGAAGAATACCAGTATATCTTAAAGAATGATGCATAAGATATTATTCATGGACTAGAAAGGGAAGTCTGTGGTAACTTCTAAGTAGATCTATAAGATCAACCATGCAGCTGATGGAAGTGTCGAGAAATACAAAACGAGATCTATAGCCAGAGGTTTCTCATAAATAGAGGGAGTTGTCCATGATGAGACACTTGACCTAGTGAACCGATTCACTTCCATCCATACCGCCATCCATGAGTTGGTATCTATAATCAGATAGATAGATTCTTGATGAGTTTGGATTTCAGCAAGAGTGTTGTTGATCCAAACCTATACAGTGTTGGTGACGAGAACCTGATCCTGATGACTTACTCAGAAAGCCCAGTTGTTGAAAACAAGCAAGCATTGACTTCTGATTTTCATAAAGGATCTGAGTATGATACACTACTTCTTGGGACAAGAAGTATGAAAGAGTACCAATGAAATTTTCTTGATTCAAGGAAAATATACAGTGGGAATATTAAAGAAGTATGACATAATGCAAATCCACCGTGATGGATTTAAAGAAGAAGATTGATGATGATTAAGACGAGACTAATCCACAGTTGATTGGATCACTAATGTATCTGGTTAACACCAGACTTGACTCATGCCATACAGTGAATTTGATGAGTCAACCGAGACAGACTCACTAGGCAACAACAAAACATGTATTAAGACATAGTTGGATATGGCTCAAGATATGCCTCTAGTGTGAACTTGAGTTGGCTGAATATGCCGATTCAGATTGAGCATAAAGTACAATGGACTAGAAAAGCACATCCGGTTGATGTTCTACCTTGAAGTCTTCTAGGGTTTCCTGACACAACAGGAAACAAAACTCTATGGCCTTGAGTGCAACAAGAGACATAGTATATATAGCAATGAGTGAGCGAAGCAATGTGGCTCCACAAACTTTCGACAGATTTACTTGACCATGAGATGGATCCTATGATGGTAACTAAGAGCCGTGTGTAAATCTCCTTGAGATTCTAGTGTTTCTTGATGGTTCAAAACACGACAAGATGAAATACCTTCATATCAGAGATATGATACAGGAGAAAGATTGTATACTTGCAGTGCCTTCCTACATCTGAGCAGACTGCAAACATTTACTTGGTGAAGAACTCCTTCCGAGTTAAGAGGGAGTATGGATGACCATTGGCCAAAAACAAAACTTAGAGTACATCGGTATGAGACTTGGCTTGATGGAGAATGCCTCCCTAGCTGAGAGGGAGTGTTGATGAATGCAGCTATAGGAGACATCCTCCAGTTTACAAACATGTGAGATGTGGAATATAGCAGCTATGTGAAGTCTTACTCTCAGCTTACAAACTTGAGAGAAAGCCCCTAATAAAGTGTTCGTGGTTCCAGCCTGGGACAGGGGCTAGGAATGTATATGGCCTCCTCCATGACGTGAGAGAGAAGAACTCCAGATGATTATCCGATGTAAGAGCGATCTGTCAAGTTAGGGAAATTCCGAAAAGCACTGGGCACATCATTATGAGAATAAGAACGAAGATGATGTGATCGCCTCCTCTGAATAGCAACAGAGTTGATGAGAAGACTCCAGATGATCCTCCTGTTGGTGGCAGTGGGAAAGCAGATCTGTAGAGCAAGACGTGACTATGGATGAGCATAAGTGCACGTGTGAGGACCTAGCTCATTTGTGTAATGCAGTGAATCAGGGCTATGGCATCCCTATGGATGTGGCCCCTAGTGGATGAGCACTAGTGGGTGTATCAGATTCTTTGCTATATATTGTTCAAGAGTCAGACCTACCTGTAACCCTAGTTATTATGTAAAGGGTATAGGTTGGCCCTATGTTAATATGATTAATATAAAGAAGATAAATAATAATGAAAATATTAATTAATATAATAATAAAGTGTGTTTGACTTAGAGAGGTCGGCCCTGTTGTGCCAATAAGACGCCCTTGCTAAAACACTCAAAGTCTAATATAAGTAGGAGATGATTCTCCATTGTAGAATCATATCCTCCTCACATGTTTTGGTAATTTCAACAAGTACTTCTCTTTGGCAAGGGTGCACACCTCTCTTGGGTGCTAGGGTTTCTAGGGCTTAAGCACCCTCTTGTGTGCTAAGTCATTTTGGTGGTGAAAGATCTTTCTCTTGAAGAATATGGCAAAGGATTTGGCTGGGTTTTTCTCCCTTGTTTGATAAGGGTTTCCCAGGATATATCTTGTGTACTTGTGCATGATGTTTCTTCTTGTGATCTTGGTTGCTGCAACATTTGTGGTTATGGTTATTTGATAAAATGGAATGAACTTCATGCTTAACCTAATGCCATGAAAACATTAACAAGGGGGTCTCATCACGAGCCAACCTTCTCATTTCCGTGAAATTCTTGTGGCTAACATTGCCACCACTGGTCACCAAGCCAGGGCAGTGTCCTTTGACTATCATCTTGGAAGAAAAAGAATGAAGATAAAAAAGCATGAATGGGTCTAGAAACATTGCATCCATGACAAGTGCATCTCACCCTCCACAGAGGCACCCATCGGTAAGCCATCCCTGCTATCACTGCACCTTTTGCCCAGGCATCCCCATCCACCTCACCCACTTACATGACTTGGATTTAATCCTTTCCAGTAGGCACTAGCCCAATAGGACGTCCTGTCACCTCCTCCAAACTTGCATTGGAGACTTGTATAATGTCTTTGAGCACTAGACTGGGGTGAAGGCGTTTTATGCACATGTTTAATAATATTGATGATGAGATGTGATTGACATTGCTATGATCCCTGTGACTTATGAGCCCCTGGAGGGCGTAGTTGTTGATGTGCAAGATCATGCCCGACGGACAGGTACACATGGGGAGATGATCAGTTCGGACCTCCATGGGGCTGAAGAGCCCACCAGATGGATGTTGAGACCCCAACAGGGGGCAGAGACAGGGCATAGCGTTTGTACCAGGGAAGAGTAGAAGAATCCACCAGAGGCAGCTGAGCAGACCTGTACCTAGGGGGGTTGAGCCCTCTCCACAGGAACGTTGGCCTTGGAAGGCTTAGGACATCTCCTAGGATGCCCATGGTGTCAACCAGCAGTATGGACGTTTTGGGAGGCAGATATGGCAGCTTTGGCACGTGTGGCAGCTTGGAGAAGCCCAAGGAGGGTTCACGTTCTGCTCCAGGAGGCTGCATTTGCCCTAAAAGGGGCTAATGTCACCCTAGAAAGGGGATGACGTCTCACTATTGCTTGATTAGGGTTTTAATTTAAGACTTTTAATGTAAAACAATATGATTTTGGTATTTTGGCCTTGTCGGCCTTTTAATGACCTAAAATGTAATTTAGGTCATTGGTATGCTATATATTGAGGGTTTTCACCTTCATATTTTCATCATCTTCAACTCACTCATTATTGAGGTCTGAAATTTGCGCCCTTCTTAGGGTTATTGGCTGAAATATTGAGGCACACTTGTTGAAGGAAGATTTTACTTGGAATTTTTGGCATTTCTCTTGGTGGAAGGTGTTACAACTAGGGTTTTGCTACATGGTTTCTTGGTTTATGTAAATGAATTTCTGCAAACAATTGTTAATTGAATGGTTTTAGTTTCATTTACTTGCATATGTTATTATATTTTGTTGAATCAAACCCTAGGTGACAAGCACTAGTTAATGTCCATGTCTCATGTCCCCATCAAGATTTTGAGCCATTTGATTTGTTGAAGAGGATAGAACTTTGCCATAGCAACAATTTATCCATCTTCTTCTAGCTAGCCATTTTTCCTTATTTGTTGAGCTAAGAAGGAGAAAACGTGCCAAGGCCTAGGTCTCTACACCTTGGTGAGCTGATTTTCCCTAGGGTTTGCCTAGTGAAGCCTTGCTTTAGCAACACATCACTTACAAACTCTCTTGTCTTAGTTTTATTCAATAATTTGTTCAAGCTAGCCGTTTTCTACCATTGAGCTAAAGAAGGAGGAGAGCACACTGAGGCCTAGGGTTTCTACACCAAAGTGAGCCTCTCTTCCCTAGGGTTTCATCTTTGAGGCCTTGCCATAGCAACACCTCAAAGTTTAACTCTCTTGTCTTTAGTTTCACCATCATCACTTAGTCCTTCAACCCTTCCGTCCTCTTTTGACTCCATATACCCTATAAGCGCACTGATCTAAGGCCTTGTGTGTTGAGTAATTTGATCATACAAACAACCAAATACTTTGAACAACCTTTAACCCTTACTAACCCTAGCCTAGAATAATTTCTACTAACACTAGTGCTGTCGTCACCTTCTTGTGCTATAAAAAACCTTTGTGCAGCTTTCATTTTACTTTTAAAGCAATTGAATGGTTGGTTAAGGCATTGTTTATGAAGTGTTGATTTTGTTACATTGAATGCCAAGTTTCTTTAGCATGTATTGAGAAGTGATATTGTAATCATTGCTATTGTACAGACATTGATTCATTTCGTCAATACTATTGCTCAATTGCTTGTTATCACAAAATTCATTGATTATATGAAGTACTAACCAGCAAGCAAGCTTGCACATATAGTTTCTTGTTGCTTTGTCTCAGGTAGGTACTCATTTCTTGGTTATTACTTCCGGTTATCTTTATTTGCTATAAGATGGACTTTTTGATCAGGTGGTGACTTGTGAGGGGGATTATTATCACTTAGCCTTGCTAGACTCTTTTCCTTCTCAAAACCCCAGGTCACTGGGGATGTCTCCCCTGGGCCTTACCTCCCTAAACAGAAAGAACCTTCCCATCGAGGTGACAGTGGGTGGGATTGGTTCAGTTACGCTAGTTTGACCTCTTTTCATCCATCCATTATCCTAACTACAAACTGCGCGATAACATTTTGGCGCTGTTGTCGGGGAACACTGAGTCAATTCTCCTCAAGACGATACTTTTCGGTAAGCCTTGCCTCTAGAGTCTTTATCTTACAAGCTTGCTTGGCGACTCCACTTAGGGTGTTTTCCCTTTTCTTTGATAGTTTCAAGCAAATTATCTGGCGACTCCACAAATGACGACCCGTAGCGGGCGTTAGTACTTACCCCTTTCTCCTGTGGTCTCTATCACCCCTTCGAACCCTATTACTTCTGTAAGTTCTCACAAATCGTCTCACCAAGAAACTTTTAGTTGTTTTGACCTAGCTAACATCCAGGGAGGATTACATGACCTACTCAAAGGGGTCAAATCCTGGCTACCAAGTTTTTCAGGGAAAGGGGTGTCCTCCGGGAATTCATATTGGACCCATTTTTGTGAAAGTTTTGAGTTTCATCAAACCAGTCAAGAGCACCCTGATCTCTTTATGAGGCTCTTTGCAAGCTCTCTCACTGAGGATGCCACAACTTGGATTAAGTCTCTCCCAAAAGGAAGCATCAGAACTCCAGAAGAGCTAGAAAAGGCTTTCAGAGTAAGGTGGTGTAAACAAGAGAATGCACAATCCCTGTACTCTCAATACATTGATATTTGCAAAGGGTCTAGCGAGGGCATTAGGGAATTCAATGATAGGTTCAATATTCTCCTTAAAAAGGTCCGACCTAACCTAAACTCAAAAGAATCCATCCTTCAACACTACTTGAACTCATTGGAAGAAATCTTGTAGTTTACCCTCAAGGATCGGTCACTCTCAACCCTAGAAGAAGCACAAGATTCTGCTTACCAGATTGAGAGGAACCTTGAGTTCGAAGACTACATCCATTAGGTGAACCTCTTGCACAATAACAACCCTTGGGGATCTAGTGATGAAAATATCACAGAAGCTGAACCTAACTTTCTAGAAATCCTTGAAGTGAAACCCATGATTCCCAAAAGGAAATGGAGCACTTCTCATACCAACATACAAGATGTTCCCCTTGGGGAACCTCCCACGGAAGTAGAATCCTTTCAGGACGTTTTTTCACACAAGAATGGAGAAATTAAAACTTCCTTTCCACAAATTTATGAAGATAACCTTCTTGAAGAAGTTCCTCTTTTTGTCCACCAGGTAGAAAACGTTGAATCAAATTATGGTGAGGTCACACCTTTTTACGTCACTCTCCAAGTCAATGACTCCCTCCTCCACAATTATGTTTTTCACTCGAACGCTACAACCAACATTATGATCGAGGAAGTCATGCATCAATTGGGTTTGAGCATCTCACAACCAAATGCCCAAGGGGGTTTTGCAAAGGGAATTATCAAGGATCTAGATGTTGCCTTCAACTCTTGCCCTAGCGCCCCTTTTAATGTAGATGTGGTAGAAGTAGATGCTTTGAGCAATTGGGGTATCATTTTCCACAAGGATCTCATAAAGCACCTAGCTGAAAGTTTTCAAGACCAAGAATCCAAAATGATCATTTCTCACCCAGAGGGAGGATTTTTCACCCTCCACAAAGAACCCCTTGTAGGATCCCTAGTTGAAACCCTTGATGAACCTAGTGATCAACTAGTATGCATTAACAATGACATCGACAATTGGTTTGTCCAAGGAGGAAGTTCTGGGGGCAACACTATCGAAACACCTGAAGGAGTTTGGACTCTAGAATTTGATGGATCTCACTCAAGTTCCGGATCAGGTGTTGGGATTGTCTTGACAACTCCTTCCCGTGAGACCTTCTACTACTCTTACAAACTAGAATACCACTACACAAACAATATCGCTGAATACGAAGCATTGATCCTAGGTCTCAACTTGGCAATTGACAAAGGTGTTATGTACTTGAGGGTGAAAGGGGACTCAGACCTTATGGGGACTCAGACCTTATAGTATCACAAGTGCTATATAAATTTGCTACCAAAAATGAGAAGCTAAAGAGGTATCGCAACCATGCATAGTCCATTTCAAAATCCTTTAAGATAGTTTCAATCGAAGCCATTCCTCGAGATGAAAACCATGTGGCAGATGCTTTATCTGTTTTAGCCTCCACCTTACAGCCTTGTGATGGTCCGCTTCAAGACTTGTACAAAATGGAAGTCCTCTTTAGACCTTCTATCCCAGATAATTTGGAGCATTGGCAAGTTTTTGAAGACAATGACCAAATCATTAGGTTTATGGAGAATAGCAAAGAATTCACCGACTCCCAAATAAATTTCCTGGCTGAATCCATGAACTTGGAGGTTATAAACCTCCAAAATAACACCTTGCCTAGAGGTTGCATTCCTTTGGAAAACCTCTTCGACATACATGATGTCTTCAAAAGAAAGAAGCCTAGTAAACAAGAAGACGAAGCCCTAGAATTTAACATCGGTACAGAAATGGATCCAAGGATGGTCAAGATAGGAAAAGGAACCACTGAGAAGGAAAGGGCTGAAATCCTAAACCTCATAAGAGAATTCAAAGATACTTTCTCTTGGAACTACAATGAGTTAAAAGTCTATAGGGGAGATGTCATCCAACACGCTATACCCCTGGTAGAAGGAGCCAAACCTTTCCGACAAAAGCTAAGGCATATCAACCCAAAATTAGCAAGCCAAATACATAAGGAACTCCAAAAGATGGTTGACGCCAATATCATAGCTCCCATCATATACTCCTCTTGGATGTCAAATTTGGTAGTTGTCCGGAAGAAAACCGGTGAAATACGCTTGTGTGTTGATTTCTGCAACCTCAACCAATTGTCCTTGAAAGACAACTATCCCCTCCCAAACATGGAACATTTGCTACAAAGGTTTATAGGGGCTGGGATGATGTCCATGTTGGATGGATTTTCTAGATACAACCAAGTATTGCTCAAGAGAGAAGACCGGCTTAAAACAACATTTACTACACCATGAGGAACCTTTATGTACTTAAGAATGTCGTTTGGTCTTATGAACGCCGGTGCTACTTTCTAGAGAGCAATGGAATTTTCCTTTAGGGATCTTATACAGAAAATCATAGAGATTTATCAGGATGATCTCACAATTGTATCTAAGGATAGGAAAGACCACCTTTCACACCTCGGGATTGTTTTTGAGCGATGTAGGAAGTATGGTATCTCCTTAAATCCTAAGAAGTTTGTTTTTGGAATCAATGAGGGAAAGCTTTTGGGTCACGTGGCTTCGAAAGGGGGAATCTCCATAGACCCTGAAAGGGTCCAATCGATAAAAGATGTCCGTCCCCCAGTCAACAAAAAGTCCTTGCAATCCTTTTTCGGAAAGATCAACTTCATTCGAAGATTTGTCCCGAACTTTGCTAAAAGGATAAAACCCATGAGCGCTTTGCTAAAAAAGGACGCTGCCTTCAGGTGGGATGATAAAGCCATCAAATATTTCGAAGATATAAAGGATGCTATCTCCCAAGCCCCAGTCTTGATCAGCCCTGATTATTCATGAGATTTCATAATTTTCTCATTTGCCTCCCTGGATACCATTGCAGATGTTTTGCTGCAAAAGGATGCTGATAATTATGAACATCCCGTAGCTTTCATGAGTAAAGTCCTTAGAGACTCAGAGTTGAATTATTCCATTACTGAGAAGCAAGCATATGCCTTGGTGAAGTCCCTCAAGCACTTTAGAAACTACATTGGCTACAATAAAATCAAGGGTTATGTCCTCTACCTGGCAGTAAAGGATGTTTTATCACAGCAAGATTGTATGGGTACTAGGGGGGAAGTGGGTCTCCAAAATCCAAGAATATGACTTAGAGATAAAACCCACCAAGATAATAAAGGGACAAGGTCTGGCCCAGATGCTAACCGAGAGCAACCAAGAGGCCATACAGATGGGAGAAAGTGAACAGATAAACGTAGTGGTCGGTGAATTAGAGCATGATGAGTGGTACTCTGACATCATCTATTACCTTAAGAATTTATCATGCCTCGATCACCTGGTAGACTACAAAAGAAGGGCTTTGAGACTTAAGGCTATGAAATAATGTTTGATCGAAGATGGCCTTGGTTGGAAGAATCTTGATGGGGTACTCCTTAGATGTGTTAACCAGGAAGAAGCAGGGAAATTATTGAAGGAATTACACTCTGGATTTTGTAGTGGACATTTCGCAGCTCGTACTACTGCCCACAAGATCCTAAGGGCTGGATATTATTGGCCAACACTCTTTTCCGATACTCACTGATATGTCCGATCTTGCCAGCCTTGCCAGTATTTCTCTGATAAACCAAAAATCCCAGCACAACCTTTAAAACCCGTAGTAGTGGAAGCGCCTTTTCAACAATGGGGTTTGGATTTCATTGGGGAGTTTAAAGATAATTCAAGCAATGGCTACCGGTGGATCCTAACAACCACAAATTATTTTACTAGATGGGTAGAGTCCATCCCCACAAAGAAATCCATCGAGGAATTCGTCATGAATTTTTTGGAAGAACGGATCATAACTAGGTTCGGTGTCCCTTCCAAAATTACCATAGACAATGCCAAGGCTTTTAGCTCATATGCACTAGTAGAATTTTGTTTCAAGTATGGCATTGTCCTATCCCACTCCTCCAACTACTATCCGCAAGGGAACGGATTAGCAGAGTCTAGCAATAAGAACCTTATGAATATTATCAAAATGGTCGTGGGGGAAAATAAAAAGTCTTGGGATAGCAAAATCAAATATGCCTTGTGGGTGGATCGAATAACAACAAAAACCTTGACATGAAAGACTCCTTTTGAGCTGGTATATGGACTATAGGCAAAGCTTCTTGTGAACCTCCAAATTCCCATTCTCCGTTTTTCTCAACAGTATGCTACAGATGAGGAAGCAATCCAAGGGCGAATTAACTAGTTGATAGAGTTAGATGAATCTAGAAGAAACTCCCTTAGTCGGATGGGAAGAAACGAGGAGAAGATAAAGAACACTTTTGATCACAAAGAAAAGGAAAGAGACTTCACTGAGGGAGATCTCATACTATTGTGGGATAAGAGAAAGGAGAAACCTGGTATGCACAAAAAATTGGATGGTTTGTGGACAAGTCCTTATAAGATCATGAGTCATGTAGGTACGAACTCTTTCAACCTGGGCACCATGGAGGGAGAGGCCCTGAGGCTGCCGGTAAATGCTTTACACATACAGTGTTACTATCCACTAGCAACATGACAGGTAAGTACAGGTAAGTAGGTAGGCATTTTTGCATTCATTGTACTATACCATCTGCATTGCATGTTAGAATAGTTTGCTTTCACATTCACACTTATGATTACTTTTATTTCAGTCTTAAATATATATATGTGTGTGTGTGTGTGTGTGTGCTGGGGTGGTATGACCACCCCAAATGGTTACTGATGTTTGCTATTGAGATCAAGCAGGTTACAGGTTATGCCAGAGATGTTGAGGTTCTCATGCACTCTACGGTGAGCACATGTTCCCGAGTTGGAGCCAGATGTTATCCCCCACTTTCAGGGATAACTAGAAGATTATGTCTTGAGGCCCACAGGTCCTAGACATGGAGTGCCGAGAGCCAGATTGACTTAAGCATGGCCCTGGAGGGCCCATCTTTTCTCCCTTTCAACGCTTCCACTTTGTCAGCAACAACAACAACATCCATCACCTTCGGCTTAGTCCTGCATCAGAGATGGTTATTGCTCCATGAGGTAATGAGTCCGGGTATCATGGTATGTGTCACTCTGATCCTCAAAACCTTTGAATATGTGCATTTGATTCCTTTGTTTCTAACGGGTGCTTGGATCTTATGCTTGTCCACTTGACCATGTCTGGGGGAAATGACAAGATGCCCTAGCAAGCTTGTGTCCATAGGTTTTGAGTTGCCACTGGGGACATTTCTGAAAAGCCATCGTCCGTTCTCGTCATGCATACCACTTTCCATCTTATTTCCTGCTCACCCATCCCGTTACATTGGTCTGGGCATAGGGTTAGCCAATAATTTAGGGGTTGTTGTTGGAAATATGGCTATAGCAGAGATGACGCAGATGGTCAAGGTTGGAAATATGGCTATAGCAGAGATGACGCAGTTGGTCAAGGTTGTCATTGATGGCAATCGGTCAGATGG
>JZKD02S0661237.1:61205-73314 GCA_000966675.3 Picea glauca
AAAAGGTCTATCACACATGGCACTCCCATGTGGACTTCTAGAGGCTACTCCCTCTAGAAACACTAGGGTCAACTCCCCATAGTGTGTGACGTCAAGGTCAACTCCCTTGACATGTGCTCATGTGCTCTCCACAAGGGACGTTGGGCTATAATCCCGAATCCACTTATCCCTCTCGGATAAGTGTCCTCACAGATCAACTCAACTCAATCATAGAGGAGTACAATCTGGAGAATGTCTCAGGAAGCTGCAAACATTAACACTCCCTCTCAGCGAGGGAGGCATTCTCTGTCACGCCAAGTCTATCATGGAAGTACTCGAACTTCGTCCTGGTAAGGGGTTTGGTAAGAACATCAACAACCTATTCATCTATAGGAAGGTACTATACCAGTACTTCCTTCCTCTACACCATGTCACAGATGTAGTTGATATACACAAGACTTAAGCTAGCTCATCCTACAAGGGGTGGCTAGTCCCTTGGGGCTGATCATGCTAAGTCATCTTGGACCATACTTGACATATTGATGTTCCCTCATGAAATCAATGTCTAAGACATATCGAGGTTCCCTCATGGAACCAATGTCTCACAAGACATATCGAGGTTTCCTCGTGAAACCGATGTCTTGGTTCCTTCATCTGACCATCTGAGGAATGTCAGGATGAAGTCTACATTCCCCCCTACTAGTTCACACAAGACTCTCCGGGGAGAATGTCTCATGATGTAATCATATCAACATTCCCTCTTAACGAGGGAAGACATTCACATCAATAGAGCGGTTCACCAACTGGCCGATGGTAAACATTTGGCAGATGCCTTGAATGTCAACAATCTACTCGTTTGTGTGCTGAAGCCTGACTACTTCATCTGCACCATGTCTCGAATGAAATCCTGCGAGAAGCCTCTGAAGCCTCATTGCTTCCATGAATTGCGTCACTGGCCATGATAAAGTTCTATAGAAGTCTGCTTCCACGAATCTTGACTGATCTCGAGCTGAAGCAACACCCTTTGGTGCCCTTTCTATCAACTGCACTCTTTGCTTGGTCAAAAATTTATATCTCTGCAGCCTCTCTTCATCTCCTGAGACATATCCAACTATACCACACCGCTACACTTGCTCTGTTGCAACTTAGTATGCTCAAATAACAAGCTGGCTCAGGGTGCTTATTGCAAAGCACTATTTGGCTCTTTGCTTGAAAGTAGGTCCTCCACTCTCTCTGCAACTACTTCCTCTGGTATTTTGCAACTGCTTCCTTTGGGACTCTATAACTGCTAAACACTGAGACTGAGAGTAGCTTCTCTACTCTATCAACAATTTCCCTCCTCTAGGGCTGCTCTCTGTGGAACTGTCTCCTCCACTCTCTCTCTACAATTGCTTCCTCTGCAGCTGCTCTATCTGGAACTGAGAGTGGCTTAATAACTGCTCCCTCTGGAGCTTGAGGTGACTCCTCCTCTGTCTCTTCTCCCTTTGACACTGAAGGTAGCTCTTCCTCCTTCTCTGGAGGTAACTCAATCTCTGCTCCCTTTGGATGTAGTACCACCTCCCTCTCTGAAAGTGCCTCTATATATACTGAAACTGCTACCATGCCTGCTCCCTGAACATCTCATGGCTCGACTCATGTATGGGGACTGCTACAACTGCTCTCTCTGAGTCTCATACTGTATCTTCCTCCATTACAGGGTCCATTACCATAGCTTGCGTTCATGGTCACTGGAAATGTCTCTGCTATTTGGCATGATCCTGTCCTGGAAGGTACATTTATTCTAGAGACTACCTGTCTCTGAGCATCATTTCTGGTGATGTCACTCCATGACATCATGTTGGAAGCAAAGTTACCAGAACCGAACCGGTCATTGAACTGGTCAATCCCAAAAACCGGAACCGGGAAAAAACCGAGAAAAAACCGGATCAAAAAACCGGTCACTAAAAATACATAAAATATTCAAATTTTGAAAAACAAATACATATTCATGTGCATCCATGTGAATCCAAACCGTTATACACAAATTGCAAAGTTTCTCATATATATTCATGTGCATCCATGTGAATCCAAACCTTTATACACAAATTTGCAAAGTTTCTCATATATATTCATGTGTATCCATGTGAATCCAAACCATTATACACAAATTTGCAAAGTTTCTCATATATATATAACAAGTAATAGTGTATAAAACCAAAATCGCACTAAGAGTAAGTGCACTCCATGAGTCCATAGTCATATGAATATCCAAATCAAAATACATCATAAAAAAGGCTCTAAATGGCCTATAAAGTCCAAAAATAACTCGAGTCTAGGCTAGACTCTAGAGAGTAGAGACTACACAATCTAATAATTTGAATCTGCATACTAAAAGGAAGACTCAAAGGACTTAGACTTAGACTCAGAATCAGAGTCAGATTCATCATCTACATCCTCAACATGAGTAGACTCAATAGGGGGATTCTGAGCCTGGCTTGATTCCCTTGGTCCAGAAGGCAAAGATACAGTTGCAACATCAGTGCATGCATTCTCTTGATGTGGCTCGGGATCCAAATCCATCCAATATTTAAGGTATTCATTGTCAAAAGTTGTTGGTCGAGTCTCCACAACCCAATCTGACGAGGGATCAACATCATCCAAGAATATGTTGTTGGATTCAGGGGTCTTGTTCATCAATTGGTTATGCCTCAACCTAAGGTTATGCTGAACAAATACCATATCATTCAACTGCTTTTGCTCTAAACGGTTTCTCTTCTTGGTGTGTATACGCTCAAAAACACTCCAGTTGCATTCACACCCAGAAGCACTGCATGTCTGGCTCAATATCTGAACTACAAATTTCTGCAATTCATGGCACCGACTACCAAATTGCTGCCACCAATAAGCTGCATGTAAAGACAAAGAAGATTTAGCAAAGGAGTTTGAAAGTTTGATTTAATTTTTTCCATGAATAATATAATTGAAAGACTTTACAATTACGTACATGGTGGATCTTTTTCTCTACTTCGAACAACCATATCCATGCCAAAGGTACCAATGCTCTCATTGAAATGCAAGAGTTTGTTGTGTATCTCATCTTGTTTGTTGGAATCAGGGACCATGCGCTCAATGCATTTGTATAATCCTTCTTTTACCTCCCCATCTGCTTCAAAATATTTTGTGTAATGGTACCTTTCAAAGAGTTAAAACTTAAGAGTCAATGAGTTTGAACTTTGAAACATTAGCTAAAGTTTAAACATTTGCAATTAAAATTTAGTAATATATCTTAAAAACTTTGAAATTACTTAGTACTTACCTGGAATTCAAGTAATATCCTACAACATGTAAAGGCCAATGGAGTTGTTTATTCCATCTTTCATCAATGATTCTCCACAAAGGAAGATACTTTTGCCTTTTACCCTGATATGCTTATTTTATTGCCTCCTTGGCTTGATCCATGGCCTCATAAACAAAACCCATGGATGGTTTATCACCATCCACCATTCTCAAGACTTTCACAAGAGACGCACTAAATAACACTATCTCCTCTACCCTTTTCCAAAATGCTTTCTCATACACTTTTTCAATAATCTCTTTGCCTTCCGCCTTCTTGCTCCATTGAGATGCATTCCACTCATCACAAGAGAACATCTTTCTTAGGTTACCTTTTTTGTCAATCATGGATTGCAACGTAAGAAAATTCGTTGCCAAACATGTGATAGTTGACCTGACAAGCTCTCTTCCACCAATGTTTTTTCTCATAAGGTTCAAAACCCATGAGTGGTTGTAAATGTACCTTGTTATACTTTTACCTTGTTCCACTATTTTTTTCACCCATTCAATTTTCCCAATATCCTCAAGCATGAGGTCCAAACAATGGGATGCACATGGAGTCCACCAAATGGTATGATGCTTTTCCTCTAACATCCTTCCAGTTGCAACATAATTTGTGGCATTATCTGTGATAACCTGTACACCATTCTGCACCCCCACCTCCTCAACTACTTCATCCAAAAGACGAAATAGTAAATTTGCATCTTTCACTTAATCAGATGCATCCACTGATTTAAGGAACATAGTTCCTTTAGGGCAAGCAATAAGGAAGTTGAGAATGGTGCGGGATCACTGATCAGTCCATCCATTAGACATGATTGTGCACCCTGTTTTAAACCATGACTCCTTGAACTCTATGAGGTATTCCTTTACTCTTTAAACTTCATTTTCTAACAGATTCCCCCAAATATCCTCATAACCAGGTCCCTTGAAGCCTGATCCACATGAAGCTACAACATCCGACATAGGTTGATAATAAACAAACCTTGCAGCATTGAAAGGTATGTCTGCATCATACCACGACCTAGCAATGCATTCCCAAACAACCTCCCTTTCTATCTTCTTCCATTTGGCATCAATAGTGGGCTAAGAACTAGGGGTAGTGCGGGGTACAAAAAATGAGTCAAGGTTAGCACAAGGCCTTTTGGATGCTGATGCACCAACACCACTTCCACCAACATGTTCTACTTCTTCCCTAGGATTGGTATAAGGATCATGCCCAGAGATTGGGAAAGCAAAGGATTCCTCAAAACTAGGCATTATATCTTGAAGATCATTATCAAATCGAGTTCCACCACTACTCCCCACCTCTTTTCGAACTTTCTTATTCTTGGATTTATCTGCTTGAAAGGCATCAAGAAATCCCTGCATCTCAGCTTTTAGTTCATCAGAAACTGCCAAGCATGGTTTTATATTCCCCCTTGCATTGGCTAAATGTTGTTTGATCCTATGAATACCTCCCCCACCAACCTCCTTTTGTCAATAATTACAAAGAATTACCTCATCAATCAATTGACATTGAAGCCATGATGGATCCCTCTTTTCTTTAGGAGCCACGGAAACAAATAAAAATCTGCAAATAAAACCCTATGTTTTTTTAATTGCTAGGAGAAAACAACAATAATTTTTTCGGAGAAAACAACAACAATTTTAAGGAGAGTAATCACTATGGTTTTTGGGAGTAAGTGCATAGTTTACATACCTTGAAAACAAGCTCCAAATATGCCCAAGAAATATGCTCCAAATCAGCTCCAAATCAGCTCCAAGAAACTCGGAAAAAGAACTCTCCAAATGAGCCCAACAATCACCTCTCCAAATTATCCTAGCAACCTCTCCAAATTAGCCCTGCAATCATCTCTCTAAACTCAAGAAAAACCCTTAGCTCACATACTCAAGAGAACCCAAATGAGTAGTGTGAGTGAAAGAGAGGGGGTGGGGTTGTGTTTATAGATTTATTAGGGGCTCTAGACAATTCTAGAAGCTTCCCATGCATGCCCCCTTTCTTAAATTTAAAAAAAAAACTGATTTCCCCCTTACTTTTTCGGCCGCGGGTCATCTTCACGGAACTGGTATGGAATCAGCCAGTTCGGGCAAGAAAACCGGTTCCGTACGGAACCAGTCAGAGGCGATTTGGAGGGGCAGTTCGGACCGGTGGGGGCTGAGAACCGGTCGAACCGGCCGGTTTTACCGATTCCGGTTCGGTTCTGGTAACTATGGTTGGAGGGTCTTTCCCTCCATGTGTGATTCTTTGCATGAGCTAGATGACTCCCCTTGAGTCTTGAGTCCCTCTAGGTCAGACTTCAAAATAGATCACGCTACCTACCATGTGATCTCACTGTCCACTAACTAGGTCCCCCTTATGGAGACTGCACCAGAAAGAGAGAAGATCAAGGGGACTGATCTCCTTTTCTCTTTCGTTGCTTGCACACTGGCAATATTGATGACATGCATAGCATTATTGAGCACTTGTACCAGGGAAAGTGACTCAAATACAATAAGACATCTTTCGGGCTCTTGTACCAGGTAAAATGGTCCTTCAAAAAAATAAGGGTTCCCATATCAGGGATAATGACCCTTGCTGCCAATTGTCTTGCTGCCCAATGCCTACTACATTCACTGCTGTCATCTTTAAGTCTTGACTGCTTAAACTATTACATCGTTGTCCCACACTGGAGCAAGACCATCCACTGGTTCAATATCAATTTCGAAAATCATTTTGCAAGGGCGAAAAGGATTTCCATTACTTTTGGAAATGAGGAGAACGACTACAACTCTTCCTCGTTTATGTCATACTTCGCCTCATGAAACCACTTGCTCCAAAAGCAAATATCCTAACGACACATATCCTTAGTTTCTTCAGCATGTTTTTCTTATGTGATTAGGCGTGTGTTGTGGATATTAGGGTTTCCAAACCCTATTATGCTCCATGCCAACTCTTCTATCTGGATACATAATACTTCCCATAGGAGAAAACAAACACTATCGTTCTTGTGCAAAAATCCCCATCAATATCCATCAATGTCCATCAACTCATAGCCTTTCTATGCTTGGTTTCCACCATGAACTCGCAGGTAAGATGTTGAACATGTATAGGCTCTAATGGTTGCTATTATCACACAACTTGTAGTTAAGGCTTAAAGACGGATGGAAGAAGGTCAAACTGGCGAAACTGAGACTATCCCACCACTATCACCTCAATGGGATAGCTCTTTCTATTTAGGGAGGTAAGGCCCAAGGGAGATGTCCCCGGTGACCTGGGGTTTTGAGAAGGCAAAGGATTATGGATAAGTAATATTATTCCCCCTCACAAGTCACCACCGATCAAAAAGTCCGGCTTAATAGCCAATAAATATAAAAGATAACCGGAAATAGTAACCAAGAAGTGTACCTCCCAAGACAAAGCAACAAAGAAACTATGCATATGCAAGATCACTTGCTTGGTTAGTACTTCATATAATTATGGACTTCTGATATAAAGCAATTGACAACGATACAAATGTAGTAAATTAATGATGTAAACTAGCAATGATTATGATATATCATTTCACCATAAAGGCTAAAGGAACTTCACAATTATCAATGGCAATCAATGTAAAAATACTAATGCTAGAAGAAACACTTCATCCAATCATTTAATTGCTTTAAAGACAAATAAATGCTGCAATGTATACGTATAACACTAGTGGATTATAGCAGCAATAGAGTTAGTGATTGTTAGTCTAAAAGCTAGGGTTAGTAAGAGTTAAAGGTTGTTTCAAAGTTTAGATGTGTGTGTGTGATCAAGGTGCTCAACACATGAAGTCTTAGATTAGTGCGTTACTAGGGCGAATGGAGTCAAAGATAGCTGCAAATGTTGAAGGGCTAAATGATAATGATAAAATTAAAGACAAAAGGATTGGATGTTGAGGTGTTGCTAAAGCAAGGCCTTACCAATGAAACCCTAGGGGAGAAAGGCTCACTAAGGTGAAGAAACCCTAGCCCTTAGTGCTTTCTCCTCCTTCTTTAGCTTAAGGGCAAGATAAAAATCGGCTAGCTTGAGTAATACATGAAATGGCTAAGGACAAGAGGGTTTAATGATGAAGTGTTGCTATAGCAAACCTTCATCAACAAAACCCTAGGGAAAATGGCTCACTAAGGTGTAGAAACCCTAGGCCTTAGTGCGTTTTCTCCTTCCTTAGCTCAAATACAAGATGAAAAACGACTAGGCTAGAAGAATATGGATAGAGTGTTGCTATGGCAAGGCTCTATCTTACTTCAACAAATCAAATAGCTCTTAATCTTAGTAGGGACATGAGACAAGGACCTTAGCATGTGCTTGTCACCTAGGGTTTGATTCAACAAATTATAATAACAAATGCAAGTAAAAAATACTATAACCATTCAATTAAGAAGTGTTGCAGAAATTCACTTACATAAACCAAGAAAATATGTAGCAAAACCCTAGTTGTAAACCTTCCACCAAGAGAAATGCCAAGAAAAGTCTTCCTTCAACAAGTGTGCCTCAAAATTTCAGCCAAAACCCTAGAAGAGGGCGCAAATTTCAAACCTCACTAATGAGTGAGTGAAAGATGATGAAAAAATGAGAGTGAAAACCCTTAATATATACCATACCAATGACCTTAATTAAATTTTAGGTCATCAAAACGCCGACAAGGCCAAAATACACAATAATACTGTTTTACATTAAAATGTCATAAATTAAACCCTAATCAAGCAAAAGAAAGACGTCATGCCCCTTCTAAGGTGATGTTATCCCTTTCTAGGGAAAATGTAGCCTCCTAGAGCAAAACGTTAGCCCTCCTTGGGCTTCTCCAACCTGCCACACGTGCCAAACTGCCATGACTGTCTCCCAAAACGTCCACAAAGCTGGATGACGTCATGAGCCTTCTGGGTGATGTCCTGGGCCTTCCAAGGCCAATGTTCCAATGAAGAGGGCACAACCCCCCTAGGTATAGGTTTGCTCAGCTGCCTCTGGTGGAACGTTCTGCTCTTCCCTGGTGCAAGCCCCTCTGTCCTGTCTCTGCCCCCTGTTGGGGTCTCAACATCTATCTAGTGGGCTCTTCAGCCCCATGGAGGTTCGAACTAGTCATCTCCCCATGTGTACTTGTCCATTGGGTATGATCCTGCACATCAACAGATACACCCTCCATGGGCTCATAAGTCACAGGGATCATAGCAATGCCAATCACATCTAATCATCAATATTATCAAACATGTGCATAAAACATCATATACCCCAGTCAAGTGCTCAAAGGCATTATACAAATCTGCAATGCAAGTTTGGAGGAAGTGATAGGGTGTCCTATTGGGCTAGTGTCCACTGGAAGAGGGATGTTTCTGGAAGAGATTAAATCCAAGTCATGTAAATGGGTGAGGTGGATAGGGATGTCTTGGCAAAGGGTGCAGTGATAGCAGGGATGGCTTACCGGTGGGTGCCTCTGTAGAGGGTGAGCTTCACTTGTCGTGGATGCAAATGTTTCCAAGCCTATTCATGCCTTTTATCTTTATTCTTTCTTTCAAGAAGCTAGTCAGGGGACACTGCCCTGGCTTGGAAACCAGTGGTGGCAATGTTAGCCACAAGCATTTCACGGAAATGAGAAGGTTGGCTCGTGATGAGACCCCCTTTCTCTTGGCTATGCCACCAAGAGCCACTACCCTGGCGTGGTGACCAGATGTTGGCAGTGTCATACTGCTAGATGCACATGGACCTAATAGGATGGCTCGTGATGAGACCCCCTATCCTCTAACCAAATCTTGTCTTATTGTTTTTTATCTTTTTATTGCATTTTCTTTCAAGAAGCTAGTCAAGGGACACTGCCCTGGCTTGGTGACCAATGGTGGCAATGTTAGCCACAAGCATTTCACGGAAATGAGAAGGTTGGCTCGTGATGAGACCCCCTTTCTCCTGGCTATGCCACCAACAACCACTACCCTAGCGTGGTGACTAGATGCTAGTAGTGTCATACCGCTAGATACCCATGGACCTAATAGGATGGCTCGTGATGAGACCCCCTATCCCTCAACTAGGTTTTATTTTATTATTTTTATGGGTCCCTCTGTTTCTTGCTGAGAAGCTTTTTATTGCTTTCTCGGGGATTCCTGGGCGAAGCATCTCGAGGTTTCATTTTTAGGCTTTTATCTCTTGTCAACTACTTTTACCCTCCAGGCCCTTTAGCCCATTCTTCCCACAAGGTAAGGTACAACCCCTAAATAATTGGCCAACCCTATGCCCAGACCAGTGTAATGGGATGGATGAACGGGAAGCAAGATGGAAAATGGTAAGTATGATGGGAGCGGACGATGACTTTTCAGAAATCCATCTAGTGGCAACTCAAAACCTATGGGCACAAGCTTGCTAGGGCATCCTATCATTCCCCCCAGACATGGTCAAGTGACTAAGTATAAGATCCAAGCACCTGTTAGAAACAAAAAGAACTAAATGCACATATTCAAAGGTTTTGAGGATCAGAGTGACACATACCGTGATACCCAAACTCATTACCTCATGGAGAAAGAACCATCTCTGATATAGGACCAAGCCGAGGTGATGGATGTTGCTGCTACTGACAAAGTGGAGGCTCTGAAAGGAAGAAAAGATGGGCCCTCCAGGGCCATGATCAAGTCGATCTGGCTCTCGGTACTCCATGTCTAGGACTTGTGGGCCTCGAGACATAATCTCCTTAGTTATCCCTAAAAGTGGGGATAACAATTGCAACACAACATACATGTCCAGTGGTCTCCTGGCGCAATTGATCAATGGTTAAATACAGATAGGAAAAATGCTTGCCCATGTATGGTACCTAAGGTCTGTCTCAAAGCCAAAGGATTCAAAAACCTTAACAATATAAGTTGGCGTCGTAGTCTTTGCTATATCAGCTTGAAACATGGCTTCTCCACTTGAGGGATGGAATCGACTCCCATGATGAGCGCAAAAGCACCGTTGCCGAAGAGAGCTTGGCCGACCATACTGTCGAGGTGGGTGTTAGAGGGGACACAGAAGGTAACAACCGTGATTTCACTGTAGACGACCAGAACCCAAGCTCCCCGGTTGTTCTCGGCGAGATCTTTAGCCACGTGGAGAACGGTGCCTCTAGCGAAGCAACCCTGTTGACACTGTTGAAATATTGTAATTGCAAAGAGTATTCTATTTATTATTGAGTTATTATTCATTATATCAATCCCCTTTTGTGGATTGATCATGTTGGGCATTGTAATTGACCAAATCCCCTTTTGTGGATTGGTCAAACCCTAATTGTATTATGCAAATTAAGAAGTCGTCCCCCAAGCCTAATTAAAGTGGTTTTAACCACTAAGAAGACAAGTCAACCCTGCCCAATGAAGAGACACCTTTCCAGCGCCTGCCAGCTAGTATAAATAAAGGAGGCTAGCACCTGATTATATCACTCACTCATTCTCTCAACAAGTGCGCAAGTTTGGTAGTTGCAATTGGGAGAAGAAGGAAGAGAGGCGCATTGCCCAATGTTGGATATTCTCTAGTGTTTTGGTTTATTGTCTTGGCATTGTATTGGCTATCTATATTAAGGAAGTTTTGCTGGGTTTTCTCCTCCATGAGGGTTTCCCAGGATAAATGTTGTGTATCTTGTGATTGTGTTTCTCTTAGTGATCCTACCTATGCTATGGTTATTTAATAAATTGAAAAGAAACCTAATAGTAGCTCAAAACTTAACATGGTATCAGAGCTAAACTAAAGAGAGCATCTTTCACTGGATAAAGAAAAACATCACTGTTGTCGTACAAGAAAATTAGGGCTTTTTGGATTTTTTGCCTAAAAACCATCTAGAAAAGTGCACCCTACCCTAGTGAATCTTTTGGCAACTTGAGCACACCTTTTCAGTGGAAAGAGCCTTCGGAAATTCAAACCCTAGTTTTTGACTGGTACTAGAAAACCATAAAAGCAGAAGTACCAGAAAACCAGAAAAACCAGGAAACCAGAACCAGTACCAGAAGTACCAGTCCAGATTTCCGCAAGCTCAGTTTCAAGGGGTAAAATTTGGATTTTCAAAAATCTAACCGCACTAGCTTACTTACCTCAGCTCAGTGCATCTACCCCCAAGATCAAAATTTCAAAACTTAAAGTTTGAAAAATTAGGGTTTTCTCATAAAACCCTAAGTTACAGTTAAAGTACGAGTTGCAGCGAAATATTTTGTAAAGTGTTGGCCAACCTTAAAGTTGAAACACCTTTGAAGTTTTGAAGGTTTGTTACCTATCACCGCTGCTACCAGATGGTACCACCACCCATCGATACTATCAGAGGTATGTACTTACATATGTTTCAACTATATTATTCTAAGGGGTACTTGCAGGAGAAATGATCTCCTATCATAGATCCAGAAGGATCTCAGATCCAACATACTCAAAAGACTAATGCACCCCAGGTTTGATTATCTTGATATGCATCTTTTTGTTATGACATTATTTTGACCTTATAAACATCTAGGTGGTATGTTGAAATCATGCTAACCATTGGTCAAAATTATCAAGACTGATTAAAGTTGAGTTTATAGAGCTTATTCTCTAACTTAGATTTCTGTCAAGATAGCATATTGTCTCAGTACAGAAGACAGGTTGAAGAAATCACTTGTCATCCTGAGTGAAGGAGACTTGGAAGAAAAGCAACACACTCATTCTTGAGGACAAGACTCCAAGTTCCAGGTTTGATTAATTAAGTTGATAAGATTCAAAGTTTCACATGACAAGTTGATAACTACCCCATTACAAGTAAACACTATAGTTGAGGTAGCAGTCTTTGAAAGGTATTATACTTGGTAGCATGTGAGCATATTGAGATAAATGCTT
>JZKD02S0661237.1:95615-148832 GCA_000966675.3 Picea glauca
ATATCACTTAACTAAAGAAGGCAATGAATATGTTGTACATGCTCATCACTTAAAAAAAAATCGATCTCTACAAACAATGGAACAATTAAGGAATGCAACTTATGCAAACAACACATCTATAACTGTGCCATATCAAGCAATTGATCTTAAGCATGAACATGAGATGGTTGTAGAATGGAAGTTCAATCATACTTTGCTTCAAGATAAGCTAATGTCGTAAAAGTACTACAAACATATTAGCTCATTTGCAGTCATATTTTTGATGTTATCGCTGCTAATTTTTTCAACATGGATGGTAGTGGCTTCAGTAAGATGTGAAAAAGTACAAGTGACTAACAATATGCTATCAATTGTCATGGTTGTTTTGCAATTAATTTTTATGAGACAGGTGTACAGGACAAAGTTTAAAGACAAAGAACAAGTGGGGTGGCCTATCCCACACTTGATGACTGGTTAATAGACTTTTGGAGGACCAAAAGCTCTTAGTGGGGAGGCATGATCCAAAATGGATCCAGGAAGTCCTAAAAATCAAAGTTCTTGGAATCAGATGAAACCAGTGCCATTGCGTCCGTCTCATCGTGCTGATTCTAACCATATATGTTTTTTTGCAAACAGACACCGTATGTGAAATTTATTGCATTCTGATCGATTTCTCAAACATGCAAAAAGTCAACTAGTCAAAGGGTGACGTGGCACATTCTGGGCATGACATGTGGCACAGTTTAGAGAGGACAAGTGGCACCTCCTGCAAACGACACATGACATTTCAGATATAAACATTTGGCAGTTTCTGATGTTGACAAGTGGAAAGGGGTGATTGGTCCACATGGCATGATTTTGGCCAAGCATGGACTGACACGTGGCCGTATCACAGGGTGCCACATGTCACCCTAGATGGGGCCTAAAATGGACGAATGAAAAATATTTTAGAAATCCATGGGATTCGAACCCATGACCGATCAATATAACAAAGTCCTAGCACTAATGCACTAGCCACAAAGGCAAGAACCAATCTTTAGAAATATATCCACTTTTAAAAAAATTAAACATGAATCCCTTTTCTATGTTTAAGGGGGGCACGTCGAATGGAGGCCAGGTCACATGGGAGATTCCCTTGACCAGGGGCGCGACCTGGGCGTGGGGGCTTAAAGGGTCTAGCGTCAAGCCACATGTCATCCATGTGACCACAAAAAGGGGCATGCACCATATTTTTAGGTGCTTAACCAATTATTTGCCAATTTAGTGGGTTTTTACCCCTTTTTAATGGATTTTTGCTGGTTTTTGTGGATTTTTGGCCAAAAAGAGTGGATTTGGAGCCCAAAAAGAGGTCAAATCTTGGGGGAAAGTTGGATTTCGATCCCCAAATAAGAATCTATATAAACTAGAGGTTTTTGACAGTCCAAACAAGTTCAAAACAGGAGAAATGCTGAAGAATTTTGAATCTCAAGCCATTTTTATGTAGGGAAGCCATTGAGGAGGGGAACTTTGTGGGCCAATTCTGGGAGCTACGCTCAACCATTTTCAGTGCCATCAGTTGTGTTGGATTCTTGAGGTCGAGAACAACACAACCAAACCAGTTTGTAATCCATTTGACACTTTTCTGATGTACTTTTGAAGCATTGAAGAGAAATAAGAAATCCTCACCCATTGAGGCAAAGGCCCGGAGACCTAGGCAATATTTTTGAACTCCGTTAACAACTTTTCTATTATTTATGCTTACATTCTTATATGCATTTATTATTATGGTTGCTATAACATATCATTAATTTCTTATTCTTTCAATCAATTCCTAAGTGGTAAATGAACTCATGCTTAAAACTTAACCAAGTCTTTAAAATATCATTTCGGATCAACCTGTGCCTGTCAAAACTCAATAAAAATGGATCAGATCATCTAGGGTGGTGCTATCACCCTTTATCCACACACACACACACACACACACACACACATATAATCCTAAAGAAAAGCTAATCTAGAAAATACAAATTTTGACATTTTTTCAAAAATTTCTAAACTAAGCATGAAATCAATATGCAAGTAGAGTAAAATGAAAATGAAATGCATCTAAAATAATACGAGAAATCAAGATGAAAATGCAGGGTAAAGAAAGATTACCTACCTACTTACTTGGGGCATGTGCCATGAAGAAGTCATGTGACCTAAACATAAGGTTGGAGAAGAGATCCAACCACTGGTAATGATAATACTTTTATTTATCAGACTTCTTCTTGATGATGTAAAGGTCAAGCCATGAGTTGTTGTCTCATTGGTCATATTTGGGCTTGCCATTTTTCTTGTCCCACATGAGTGCAAGGTTTCCTTCATTAAAATTGATACAAGGTGTATTCTCAACACATGGATGTGAAGGAGGATATGTGCAGACAGTCTTTTTGATGTTTTCTTCATGTTTCTCATCTTCTTTCTTCAAAACCTGGATAGACCCTGGCTCCTTCCCATGGTATTTTTCAATTTTTCCTTTGTTTGTCCATGGGATAAACATCTCTATGGAGTCTTCTTTCATGAAGGATAGCTCGAATGAATCATACTCAATAATCTGTGGGAGCACATCATAGTTGTTTTCACTGACATAATTGGGGCCACTTGGATCCATCACATGTTTATCATTCTTTTCTCTGCTGTGTAAGATTTCATATGTGCTATCACCCATGGGAATGCATGCATGTGTAAGAATCATTCTAAGAAAACCACAAAGCGTTGAGGACCAGGTCCTTGATAAGAGCATTCCCCAGGAATCCAGAACATCGATCACCAATATGTCCATGAAGACGCTGATATGTGGGAAATCAATCAGAAAAACCTAAACGTCCTCACACACCCCAAAGACCTTGACCCTTCTTGAATCAATACCGCATACATTTCCATAGGGTTGGGTTTTCTTCAGACCAAGTTGTTCCATCACCTTCAAATATATGACATTTTTTTAGGCACCAGATTCAAGTATTCAATGATTCAAACAGAGGCCATTCATGCCTAATGATAGGTAGAAGGGGGGATTCATGTCCCTTAGCCGATCAAGATACATAGTGTTCAATATGATAGGAGAATCTTCCTTCTCGGTTGGCGCCTGTAAGACTTTCAAAACTTCCATTTTTACAGAAGGGATCTTACACATCTCTATCATTGGGATCGTCATATTCATTTTTCCAAACATACTTGCAGCGTCTATATTTAACTGAATATCGTTTATAGGAGTTGGCTTAGGAAGAAACTCACCAGAGGTGGAGGTGGTGGAGCCACCTTCTCTATTGATGGAAGAGGAGTGTTAGAGGATGCGATGGAGGGGATGAAGGTTTATTCCTTTTAGTGTAATTCAAATATTCCCTCCTCTTTAATTCCTTCTTCTGATCATCTGTCAACTGATTCAAGGCCTGAAGTCTCCCCTCTCTTTCTCCTCTTCTTCTAGCTTCATTGATATTCTCTTGAGTGACTTGTTCTTCTTAGAAAAAAAAAATCATATCTATGAATTTCATATCGTTGGGAGAGTCTTCATCTCATTGGGGGAATTCATTTTCTTTGTGAGGTTCTTGGCATGGAAGGAACCAATATTCTATGTCAACTGTCCCAACTGGTTTCAAAGTATCCGGGGTCTACGCCTCTCATTGAGGCCTTGGTTTCCAATCTGTGGAATCCCTCTGTTGTTTGGTAAACTGAAGTTTGGGAGCAGATTGATTGCTCTATTGTAGTCAGATGACCCATAATATGATTATGGACCTGGGTGAACTAAGTACTCATCTGATCTATTTTCTGAGTCAAGAGGACAATCAGATCATGGGCAATGTTGTTGGAAACCTTAGTCTTTGCTTCTGATTTGATACGAGAGTACTTAAAAGGTTCCACCCTTGAATCAAGGAGATTTTCTTCAATGTAAACACTGTACTCTTTAGCCTGTGCCAATGATGTGGGCTTCTTGTCTTCCAGAATTAAGCAGAATTTCCCTTCAAAAGTGTTCATATAAAGGAGACGAGTTGATGATGTTGTAGGACAAAATTTCGTCGTAATATTATTGTACAACCTGCCAAATCTAGTATTGAATTCCCTCATTGTTTCATTCTCCTTTTTCTTTATCTAATTGAACTGATCTCCAAGCATCCTGCCATCTGTCTTTGTTGACCATTTGTTCCTAAATAAATTGGCAAAAGCTTCATATGACATGAAATGATTGTCAGGGAGGCCTCTGAACCAATCAAAATTTTTGTCAGTCAATGATGAAGCAAACAACTTCATGGCCACATCTTCATGCTCAATACCTGCATTGTCCATGTCCCGACCCATGACATAAAGATGATCCTTAGGAGTTATTACATTTTTTCCCAAGAACTTTGGCAACCACTTGTTGACCTATTTTGGCATTGTATTAGGGTATCCTTGTATAGTGGACATGTTGAGGGGTTTCTAGAGATCCTTTTCCCAAGGGTCAACCATTGGAGCAAGATGAAGGGTACCATGGAAGAGGGTTTTGACAATGAGATACTTGAGAGGAGGCCTTCTATGGTAGACCTTAGAAGGCTTGAATCTCCCAGGGGAAAAGGTTTGGAAGAGGAAAGGTTTTGGGAAGGTGGAGTCACCAAATAAGATTCAAGAAGAGCTCATCAAGAGAAGTGTAAAGGGAATGTCCCTTGGGTGGAGTCACCAGGAAAGCTAAGGGATAAAGGTTTCGAGATAGATTTCCAAAGTGTCGTTAGGGTTCGGAAGAGGAT
Source organism: Picea glauca (assembly GCA_000966675.3). Classification (NCBI taxonomy): domain Eukaryota; kingdom Viridiplantae; phylum Streptophyta; class Pinopsida; order Pinales; family Pinaceae; genus Picea; species Picea glauca. Next base: position 100,334 of record JZKD02S0661237.1, read on the forward strand.
TCAAAATCCTCCCCGAAAATGACGCCAAAATATTATCGCACAATTTGTAGGTTGGGAAAATCCCGACCCAACCACCAAGTGGCAACGAATTGAGGACACTATACCCAATGTCACCTCGATATGAGTCCCGTGCTTCAAGGGTGACTAGGTCACTCTAGGGAGGTGATCCCGATGACCCTAGGGGGAATGGAGGGGGAAAACATAAATGGAAAGAGTGAAGCCCCTAAAGGTCAAGATTATAGATGGAAATGGAAGGTTGATAATGAGTCTTAGGTTGTTTTGAGGTTTTCAAAGCCTTGGCTGAATTGTCGAGAAGTTGGTACCTGCCCGAGACACAAGGAAAACCACTATGCAATATAATATGTTAGTTGGATCAACAAGCTAGGCTTGTTGTCCCTGATTTGCAACAATAGATAACAATATATATCAGCAAATAAACAAGTAATAGAGTTGCTAACAAATTGCTAAAAGTCCAATGAAATATGCTTGAAACAAAGTAGATAATCACTAGAGAACTTCACGATCTATAGCATGAGACTTTAGCAATGAATTGTGGCTGTCATAAAAGATGTATGCAAAATTATTTTGCAGCCTCATGGATGTAGAAAAATTCCTGTTACAACAATGAAATCAATGACTAAAACTTGCAAAGAAACCACTCAAAAATTCTATTAAAGCAAGTAGAATAAATTGGCAAATTCTTAGCAACTTTTGACGGTGAAAACACAAGTTATGAGTGACTTTAGGTTAGGGTTTCTGTAGTAGAATTACCATCCTTACAGCTGTAACAAAACAATACTTATTGCAAACAATTTACCCAATCAAATCATCCCCTAGTTAGCTCAATAAGTGCGCCTAGGTTAGTAGAAGGTTAGGGCTGATTTTTAGGCCTAGTCTAGGGTTAGTTTAGGAGCAAATTAGGGTTAGTAAGCTAGGGTTAGAGAAACCCTAATGGCTGTAGGTTATTTTTACTACAGAAGCAAGAAATTGTGGTTGAAATGGGATGCCTCAATGAGGCAAGGTAGCTCAAATATAGGGGAACAAAACTCAAGTTAGAGAAGACCAAAACTTAAAACTTTCACGTTTCCCAATGCAACAAATTTATATCTCCAATGCAAGATTAGTGCCTTTAGTTATGGGTTAATGGGGTCTTAAAGAAAGAGATAGGACTACTAAACCCTTGGGGTTGTAAATCCTCTTACTTCCCAAGGTAAGTAACCTAGCTAGGGTTTGAAATTGAGGGGTGTAAATCCTCTTACTTCCTCAACAAAACCCTTGCAAATAACTTTAAAATATTGAAAATAATGGTGGAAACTAGGATAGGGGTGTATATCCTTATACTCCCTATCTAGCCTTGGCCAAAACAACCTTAACTTGAATTACCAATGATAATAAAAAAGTAAAGAACCATACCAATCCAGGAAAATCCTTTAACATGCCAATGTAAACCACTACAATAAGCTAGAAGTGACCTCCAAGAGATAACAAATCATCATCATCATCAATCATAACCAAAAGACATCATTCGATAGCACAAGAAGAAAATTACTGCAAGTGTAGCGAAAATTTTAGTCCAAGTACTTCTCACAAGAGGGAAAGTTATTTTTAAAATGAGATATTATGATCTCTTATTTATAGAAAATGTCACTAAGATGGTTTTTCCACATAATTTAGGGTAAAACACAAGACTAGGGGTCAACAACCCTAATATTGCCCCTTTTTACAAAGTAATATTAAATAATTAACTTTTAATTCACTTTTTGCACAAAGAAAACCCTAGTTTATAAAGATGTCACCCCTTTAGGGGACATTTTGGCACTAGGAGAAAGTCGTTGGTGATGGAGGAGTGTTGGAAGGCTTCCCAAAGACACATGTCAAGCATCCAAGTGACTTGCTTCATGGTCAAATACTCAACCTCCTCAAAACATCCTTTTTCCAATGCATATCAACCTCACCACCAAACCCTAACCCCCCTAGTTGATGTCATGTCTCTAAAGGTGACATTTTTCCTCTCCTAAGAAAAACATTTGGCATGTGGGGGATAGGTTATGTCTTCCAAGTCATATTCTAGGCCTCCAAGGTTTCATCTCTCTCATCCGACATGCGGGCCCTTGGAACCACCTGTGGGCTTCAAGCCCCATGGAAGCCCAAGCTAGGCTTGTTCTTCCAAAACTATCCACCAATTAGGTCCTGCAAAGACAAGTAAGCATGCCCTTCAAGGATATCAAGTCATAACATCATGATAAGTAAATAAAATCAATAAATGAGCCACCTAGATATAGAAAATTAAGAATCTAGAGAGAGAGAGAGAGAGAGAGAGAGAGAGAGAGAGAGAGAGAGAGGTTTAACCAAGTAGTTTCACCTCAACTCCCAAATGGTCAAAAATGATTTTTTGAATGCAAAGTGAAGAGTCCCTCCATTGTGTGCTTTGCCTAAAGTAAATTTAGATCCATGATGCCCACTCCTTTTGCTAAAGAGTTTGCTGCTCAGTTTAATTCTCTATAGATATGCATGAAAAAAAATGTTATAAAAACATGAACTTTTCTCCTTGGTAGCTCTAAGTCTTGTTTGATGCATCATACCTATATTTTGTGAGGACCCTTGTAGCCATCCTATAATGAATTTTGAGTTTCCATAGATCCAAAATATTCTTATTATAGCATCCCAGTCCAAATCTTGGAGAGTGTTGGCTGGAATAAGTTATGTCTGATTGTTTTTGGCCCAACCTATTTCAAGCTTGAAAGATAATTTGTTTATGTTGGGAAGAATAAACTAGATTACAACCTGGGTTTTCTTAATATGCACCATCAAAGTATCCAAAAAATGTGTGGGGTCATAATCTAGGTGAAGAATGAGCCTAGGGGGTTTGGAGGGCTTTGGAGCCTTGTGTTGCATTATATTGGCTTTTAATTTGTAGAAGACCTTGTAGGGGTTTGATGCCTTATTTTGAAGAATGCATTCATTGCAACCAATTCAAGTTGACCAAATAACCTCCAAATATAAACCATTGTATACTTTTAATGAGCTGTTAATATAGTGATGTAGGTCTCAATTGATGTTGTCACCTGTCTAAAGTTGAGGTTGGAGGATTAACTTGTGGGAGACAACCCAAATTTCCTTAATGAAATGGAATACGAAGAAGTGGGAAATATATTCTTCATGTTCCTCATAGATTGGGAACCTATTTGGCCCCTTCCATCCTCTCCTTTTTATCATGTCCTAGGTGGGGATAACACCTTTTATGGATAGCCAAGCAAAAAAAATAGTTTTTGGTGGGGATTTGACTTTCCAAATATTGGTCCACCACCACTAGTAGGTGTTTGGGGTGACATGGAGTGAATTGAGTTTTATATCCAATTTTAACACTATACCTACACAAGGATGAATTTTTCCCCCACATGAATGAGCCTCTTCCTCTCTAAGTTGTATACATGATTTGATCAATTGGTTTGTGTACTCATTGCATTTTTATTGTTATGTTCACATTAGACCAATATCATGTGTTGAGTGCCAACTCTAAGGGGGTGATTCAATGTTGGGGGTATTTTAACATATGATGGAGATTTGTTTGTTCCCTAATGGAATCTACTAGTTGTGGAGGAATGATGTATATTGGGTCTAGTATTTCCCATCTGTCAAGGCTCTCTTTAATTGGTGATCAATATCCTATATTCCAATAGAGATGATATGCGATTATATGCCTTACTTGAGTGATGGATTTCCAGAAGAATGAAACTTGGTGTTGTTTGTTGGCATATTTGATCCATTCTTCCATAGATGCAAGAGCTATATATTTACAATATAATACCTCTTGTCCTACTCTCATGTTTCTTATTAGCTTCCAGTTTCCTTTTATGGCCAACATTGTAGAAAATATACCAAAGTGTTTTATTCTCCAACCCACTATATACTTTGGGAGTGTGTAACATCCCGCTCTTGTGCACACTGAGCAAACTTATTCTTTGAGGACACTTGAGTGCAAGTGATCCGGGTCATTATACTATTGGTTGATTTGATTATGATTACGAGACATTATGGATTTGATGATATATTATTTTGTTGTGTTTATATCGACAGGTGCTATTGACTGGGTTCTCTTGAGTGTGCAAGACTCTGGACGTTGAGGATGTTGAGGCATCGAGGAAACTCCTGGGAATCCGGATCGATTCAGGGAGTGGACTGTTAGGGTTTGAATGTTCTTGACGTGACATATGTACATATGGTTATATATTATGATGTTGATTGTTATTGCTGACATGATTCGTTGATGGATGTAGGCTAACGATAGCTTGCCGACCAAACCCACATTTGGAGTAAAGGGGTCACGCATGAAAACTATATACATTGAGGGAGAGGTGTGGCAACAACCCTGCCACAACCTACTAGCACTCTCATCGTGGCTCAAACTGTAGGTTAATGATTACCTAGTTCGAGAAGACCCACGATGCCGTGAGGGTAGACTGTGAAAGTCGCTCATGATGATTCTAAGGGGTGCACAATAAGGAAGGGTCTTTATTCCTTAGAGGGCCTTAGTCTCCCACAAGATCACCTGACGGAGTATTGACTCCAGGGGTTTGACGTCTACCAAATTCTGTCAAGAGGTGAGTGGCACCCTTGGACCACGTAGTGCTTCTTGAAGGGCACGTCGTGCAAAGAAAACAGAAAGAGGCGAGTGACACCATTGGAACACATAGTGAAGGGCACGTCACAATTTTAACTGGTAAGTTAATAAACCTAGTGCCTAGAAAACTATGCCTCCTTAGGACCTGCTCGGCCTTAAAATGAATGATGTGATAAGTAAAGTTTAATAACTAATTTTTCCCTTAAGAATTGTTGCCAATCCTAGTGAATTGAAAACCTAGGTCTGAGTAGAACCTTAGAAAAAAACAACCAATTAGACATTTAACCGGAAGGGGGTAAAGAAAATTCAAGCATTAATAATTAAAGTGGAAATTTTATTAAAGGTTTAATTAATAAAAGGGGTATTTAGTTGTTTTTGTCTAAACCTGCTAATTCTTAACTTAGTTATAAAAAGGGAAAACTTAAAGAAAAAGGGAAACTTAAAGAAAACGGGGAAACCTAAGGAAAAGGGGAAACTTAAAGAAAAAGGAAATGTTTAACTTAGTAATAAATCTAAACTTTGGAACTTCTATTTATGAACTCAACTAGGAATTAAGTAAGGCATAAGTCATTTAAGAATTTTAAGGGAATAATGGGACATTGATGAACATTTTTAGGAACGCTTTTGAGTGGGTGAGGGAAATAAGAATATTTAATTAATTAATAAATTGATTTTCTGGTGCAACTAGGGGATCAGACGACATGTGTACGGGGGAGGTTTTTTGAAATTAATTAAATGAAAAAGGAATCTAATGAGGATTTTGGGAAACTGATGACTAAGAAAAATCTATAAAAATGATGGCGGAGGAGGAGTATGTATCACATCTGGCTTGCGTAATATTACGCTGCTGAAATTTCATCTCGACTGAAATTTCTCTTGTGGGAGTTGGGATACCCAGCTCGGGTAACGAGTGGTAGCTAGACCTTGCAAGGCGAGCTGGGTGCTAGCATTCTCTGGTATCGTGTGCGTACCCCCTTTGCGGCTCGGGGGGGCTCAGGGGGAAGAAGAGTGCCCATAGCATTGGTTGGGAGGTACCGGTGAGGTCACATCGGTTGGAAAGCGGGAGCTGGATGGAGCACACGCGGGACAATGACTTCAGAGAAGTCACATTGGACTACAGTACACATTTGTATATTTGTATTTAATGGTAGTCAAATTCCCGGTATATACATCTCTCTAACACCGAAAGCACGCATGCATCCCTTTGTTAAAAATTTAGTTAATTTTCCATCCTGGCAATTTACGCTTGTGAAATTGGTTGAAGGGTAGTTAAATTATGTTCCTGCGCCTTCAGTTAAGGTATTTCTCTTGTGTTAAAGTTTATGTTTTATTCAACGTAACACTATCCAAAGATTTCATTTTTATCTTTCAATAAATTTGTCTTGATGAGCCCAACATTTTATGATCAGAGAATTCAAAGTTATCCCAACCTTATGCTCACTGTATTTTTGATATGATTTCCCATGGCGAATCCAAACTCTGAATGCAATGACTTCTCTGTGTTTTTTATTATTTATTTTGATTTAATACAAAGAAAAAATTGTGTTTTTATCTTCTGTTCCTTTATCCTTTAAGTTATTAGTTCATGCATGAGCATTCGACCAGGAGCCGAATCGACTATATTTCACTCCAGTGTTAAAGATTTAGATTCAAATTCCCTGCTTTCCTGTGCATGGATAATAACTGTAGGGTCATTTCTCTGCCCAACAAGGAATTATCTCCTGGGCGTTTATTCCCTCCTTAGCCTCTGCGATCCTTGTGATTTATTCTCTGCAACTCATGCTTATACACAATGATTTGGGGACGTGTCTCCTGTTCACCAACGTTTATCTCCTATGAGACCAACAACTGCATTTTTATTGTTGTGTTTTTCCTTATTCTGCGTTTATCTTTTCTGGTGTGTTTTTATTAATGTGTGAATTACTGCGTTTCTTTTATTTACTATGAGGGATAAACATTTATTTTATTCACTGTGTGGGCTCAACGTTCAACTTTTAATGAAATTTTTTCTAAGAATCGCAATCAAGGAGTCTCATCTATACACACCCAAATGGAATTAATATTGCAAAGATAGTAAAAACATTATTCTTATTTCCCAAGGCTTGTAAATTAGCAACGCAATTAATATTAATGGAAGAGCCATAAAAAATAGTTAAAGGCATTCCTATCATATTTTAAATGAGATAGAAATATAGGGATGGATGGTTTTCCTATTGAATTGTATATAGTATTTTAAGAGATTGATTTAGCATCCTTCTAGGCCGATTGCGACGACACCCCCCTGTTTTTTTTCTTGGAATTTTTCTCAGCAAACTGAGTTCATCCTTGACTGATACAGTCAGAAAAACCTCTCCCTTACCCATCGTGCTCAACGTTGAATGGCAGCAGAACCCCGCGCGTACCTTTCTTTTGAGTTTACCCTTAGTCGAATATGCGCCCAGGTCTAAATTTTGGGAGAGGCCCCCCCTGCAGGATCAACCTCTTCCTCTTTGTGTTCACAGATCCTCATGCCCTGATAGACCGCCTACCCTGTTGCGCTTGGCATATTTCTCTCCGTGGATTTGGAGGCTGAGGAAACGCGGATGCGTTTTTCTTGAGATTTGCAATCTTAGAAATAGACTTAGGGTCTCTGAGTATCAAGATATTGTTACCTCTGATTATCTTTTTGTACAAATAATTTTTGGTTTAATTACTTAAAAGCAATTTTTTTATATTCCAATTGATTAAAAATGCTAATTCGGGTTACGGTTGCATCCCAGAAATTTTGTGGATACCTTCGATTTGGCTAGATAAATCCAACTAGTTTTTACCTTTGGCATTTACCATTTGAAATCTCGTTCTCAGTCGCCACTCTTAGCTCTAAATTAAATTAGTTGACTAATTCCATCTTTAAAAAAAATCTATTTGTTGTCATTACCAAATGAATTTCCAACCCAGGCGCAAGGGCACATCTACATTTGGAAGAAACTCAGAGGAACGTGGCGGTTTAATTGTTCTATGGCATTCCTAAATTCAGAATTTAATTCCAATAGGGATTACATTGAGAACATAATTAAATTACAATTTTTTTTAACTCCTTATTGTTTATGTTTGAAAAAGGGGTTGAGGAACAATTTATATTTGTAGGAGAATGATTATTAAGTTGTCTCCTTTATCTAGTTGAAGATGAGAATTGTGATTGGTTAAAGAGTTTGTGAAATTCTCTAAGTTAGTGGAACCACAAACACTTTTTTCGAGAATTTAGATTGACTTCTTACCTCCTCTTAGATTGATTGACTGAACTTAGATCTTTTAGAAGTTACACATCTATTATAGCAAGATTTGTCTCACCATTGCTATCTTGCACAGAGGGCCTTTTTCCATTTCCCTATGTAGACTTATCATCCCTTTTTGACAAATCCAGAGCTAAAAATAAACATTTTTCCACATATATACACCCTATCAGCTATACAACAAGCGTATACGCAGGCTGCTCCACTACAGCCTGCATACATTGAGATTTGTGCCAGAAAATACAAAAATGGAGTTGGGTTTCCATGTCACGACAAGAGATCTCTGATCCTTGGCCTTCCATTTACTGAAAACGTTCCAACTCGGCCCTTCAGTTTCATTTTGAAGGCTATAAGAGCACAATTTCAAGCTATGGAAAAGAGGAGAAAGCATTCAACTTTGAGAGCAAAGTTACTCTGGAGAAATTATTTCATATTGAGTCTGCATCCCTTTGTCCCTCAAGTCTGAACACAGTGTTCATCCCCCAAGATCTTTCCTTATTGTTGAGAGAATCTCATTGTCTCTCTCTTTTGAGCTTGCCTTTGGTAGAGGATTGAAGTGGTGGAGACCCAGTTGGAAGGAACTTGGTTCCTTGGCTTCGAACCGTGCCGACACAAAAGTCTGTAATGTTGAAACTTTTGTTGATCAATTATTAATAGAAATACTCCTTTCTCGTCCTATTGGTATCATGCAAATATATGATTATAATCCATGGGCATGTTTGTAATGTTTATTAATGGATTATGCTATCTGATGTGCTAACCCATTTACATTATCACTATATACTTGCTTTGCTTGTTTGTTGAGAACTTATTGCAGGTATAAAGATTTGGGTCGAAGTGCTCAATGGTGGAACATCATCAAACGTTGGATCGAGGTAGGCATCTTTCTTATCTTGTAATTATTTTATATAGCATACAATGGAATTTAGTTGATTTCTGCAGTCATACCTGTCTGTTGTGGTTTACCCTTGGCCATAGAGTGTTTTTCCCTCGTAACAGAAATGGAGACTCCACTGGGGAGAGGTATTCCTTCTAAGGGTTGAAGTGCTCTTTCTTCTTGCATTTCTCTTTTTCCTTTGTGTTTATTGTCGTATCACTGCTTGACAAATTCTGTTCACTCCGAGTCTGAGTTTTCAGCCTTTTTTCCCTTGCTTGGCCTTGTTTTAAGGCCTGTACGCTCCTTTTTCCTTGACAGTCATGTACACATGCGTTATGCTTCTCTGCAAGCTACGTATATATGCACTATTCTCCTGAACAGTCGCGTATGCCAATTTTCCTTGCTTATTTGCTTGGTTTAGTGACCGCTGGGTGAGTTTTGATGTTTGCTGAGCCTTCTTAGGTCTCTGTAGTGCCTGTTGAGCTTCTCTGGGTTGAAAGGAAGCCCGTTGGGAGTTGAATTTATGGGCGTAGTCTTTCTCATTGTTTTTCATTTTTTGGTTTGTCCTTGAACCCTGGGCTGTTTGCTTGGTTGCTTGATATTATGCTTGAGTTATTTCTTTTATACACAATAGAATTTATATATCAGGTTTCTTTTCAGTCCATGCATTTTCTCTTTAATATATTGAAAAAAAAATTAAAAAAATAAGCGTTTTGCATTGGTTAATATTTTTGTCTTTGAACCTTTATCATTAGCTTAGTACATTTAGTGAAAGATTGCATTTTACTTCTGAATTGCAGAGTTGAGATTGGGAATTGCACTGTTTTTATTAGCATATCATTCATTGAAAAGTTAAAGGTAGACTTTGCATTATATTCATATTTATCTTTTGCAGTCATAACATCATGAGTTTTGTTTCCATGCCCTTTTGAGTAATCATGGCCAACAAAATTTACGATTTAAACTAAAATTGATGAGTCACGATTTTATTTTTAGGGTGCACAAACTAGCCTAGGATTTATTGCTTTGGAATAGGATTTTGTGAGTAAACTTATCCAAGGAAATTAAATCAACATATGTGTCTGAGACAGGGAGTTGAGAAGTCCATTGTATAATTGGTAATATCAGGAGGCTCCGCTCACACCAGAGTTAATCACAAGGTCGCGCGAAGTTAATTGAAGGGATAACCCTTGGATACTCACTTAGCGTCATAGATATTTCTGTGGATTTATTCATATTTGGGGATCTTGCTAGTACCCATACCTCTATGAGAGGCGGTGCTTTCAAGGTTTCGAGATTTTCTACCCTACCCATACGGTGATCCGGACTTACGACTGCTCGCCTGTGCATCAGTTATATAGTGGTTTATTAGTTTCTTGACTTAATCATATGATAGGTTACTTGCAGGGGTTATTCTGCTTGTATCCTGGGTCAGATAGAGGTCGGACAACACACAACCTTTATGGAGGATTACCTCTCTGGGGGGATTTGACCGACTGGTTTTTAAGCCCACGAGGGCCTCTATAACTGATTTTGTTACCTCCAAACTTTAGCAGGGAGTCTTAGGTCCCTCTTGGATGAGACAAACCTTCCTTAGCGAGGGAGGCCACTCAACCACTTTAGCCCATTTTCATGCATATTGGCCGTTTGACTTTTTGGTATGCTCGTTGATTACTAGTTAGCCTTAAGAGTTTATACTGAGTTCTCTTTATCATGGATAGTGGGGTTCCTTTGGCCCCCTCATTTACTGCTACCCCCCCCACGATGTTCATGGGGGAAAATCCGTCCGCTTTTTATAATGGTATGCTGAATTATGGTACTTAGTCAATGCATTGGGTCTCTGATCATTTTTCTCATGGTATGTCTGATATGTCTTCACACTTTCCATCCTCTGTCTCGCCTCCTTATGCGAATACAAGTTTTGGGTCTGGGGGCATGATGCCTCCTTCTTATCCCTCTCCGTTTGGTGGGAGTCATGTCCTTCAAACACCTCTTACGGTAGGAGATTGGAATCTTCCTTCCTACGAATCCACTATGCGAGAATTAAGTGCCCAGTTAAGCAATCACTCTACTTGTTACACTCCATCCACTTATCCTTCTTCCGCTACGTCGGTTCCTACGAACACTTTTCCCATGGTGGACCTTTGTCTGCCCTCTGGTGTTTCATCTAGGGGGAATTATTTGTATAGTATGGGCAACCCCCCTCACGAAGTTCCTTCACCCGGGGGAAACATATATCCTCACATGAGTAACCCTTGTCATGTCGTTTTGTCTTCGCAAGCCACTTCCTTAGTGTCGATGACCTTACAACCATTTATCAATTAGTATGGAGGAGGATACTATCCTATCGGACAGGGACATGGTGTAAACCAGGATCCTTCCTGGCCTGAAATTTCTTAGAACCAATCTTTCGTTGGACCTTGGTCTAAAATTCCACAATTCACCACCGCCACAAGTCCAATCACTGCGTGTCATACTGGCATTATATCACCAACCTCTGCTAGTCATGTTGGAGATTGGTCGACAACCTCTGTGAGTCATGTTAAAGACCTGCAACCAGCCGCTGCAAGTCATGTTGGGGGCACAAGTCCAGTCACTTCGTGTCATACTGGAAGTATATCACCAACCTCTGCTAGTCATGTTGGAGATTGGTCGACAACCTCTCCGAGTCATGTTGAAGACCTGCAACCAGCTGCTGCAAGTCATGTTGGGGGCACAAGTCCAGTCACTGCGTGTCATACTGGGATTATATCACCAACCTCTACTAGTCATGTTGGATATTGGTCGACAACCTCTGTGAGTCATGTTGAAGACCTGCAACCAACCACTGCAAGTCATGCTGGGGGCACATGTCTGGTCACTTCCAGTCACATTGCACATACATCACCAACCTCTGCTAGTCATGTTGGGGATCCATCACCAACCTCTGCGAGTCATGTTGGATATTTGCTACTAGCCTCTGCAAGTCATGCTGGGAGCATGTCACCAGCCACTGCAAGTCATGATGGGGTCATTCATATGATTGAGAGGCCTAGACGTCTCAGACGTAAGCCTAAATTCCTTTGTAGGATTTTTGAAGGAATTCACCTTACTCGTTTGTGTCCTGTTACTGCTAGGATACCAGAAGCGTGGGGATCACCTAAGGGCCCTTTGGGTTCTGAGGCATCTATGGTTTCACAACACTCTGTTCTTTCTTTGGTTGATACAACAGTCATGCTGATGGAATCTTTGGCTGACACCCCTTTTCCTTTAGGGGTTGATGCATCCTTTGACCTTATTGTCTCACATCCTGTTCAACCTGTGGTCGTGTCGATGCAATCTTCGACCAACACCTCTCCTATGTTTGAAGGTGATGCATCTCTTGACCTTGTTGTCTCACATATTGTTCAACCAACGGTCGTGTTGATGCAATCTTCGACGGACAACACTCTTGTTTTTTGGGGTGATGCATCTCTTGACCTTATTGTCTTGCATCCGATTCAACCAATGGTTGAGGAAGTGGTCGTATCGATGCAATATTCGATCGACCCCCCTCTTCTCTCAAAGAGTGACAAGTCTAAGGAAGAGGTCATGACAATGCAATTTTTGGTCGATCCCACTCTTTTGGTTCTGGTTCTATACCTTATATGCCATGTCCTTAGCATTTATAGTACTTCACCTTCTGAACAAGAGAGAGTTTTACTCTTCCCGATTTCTCTCCCTCCAAGTCTTGACGAGGTTCCCTTTGATTGGGATGGTCTTGTGGGGTATCCAATGCCTCCACCTATGTCTTTTCCAGGAAGAGACATTATTCGATATAACACGGAAATGATAACCTCCGTTAGCACTTTTCCCTCCTCGACTTGGAGAGCTTTGAGTCTTCCCAAGATTGTGTCAGTTCTTCGTAAGATATCGACATTCCACGGAAGGTACGCACGGGATCCTTGGCCTCCCCCATGGATTTCCACCTAGAATATTCCTAACGAGTCTTAGTTAAGCTCTTTTCTGAATAGTCTAAAAACCGAAAAGATTGCCGAGTGATTTGTCCCTTTCACACTCGTTAAACTAGATTTTAAAGGTCATGAGTCTTAGTTAAGCTCTTTTCCAACTCGTTATAAAAAATATAAAAGATTGCAGAGTGAACTTGTCTTTTTCACACTCGTTAAACTAGATTTGAAAGGTCACGAGTCTTAGTTAAGATCTTTTCCGACTCGTCATCAAAAATAGAAAAGATTGCTGAGTGAACTTGTCTTTTTCACACTCATAAATTGGATTTGAAAAGACGTCTATTTGGGACAAGTTTACCCCTTTTTCACACCAAATAGACTACAAGACATAAAAAATGATATTTTTTGGCGTTAAGTTGTGATTGCATCTCATGCCCTTGTTTGCAGTGTTGAGGCTTTAGCCGGTTCTCGCTTTGCATTATAAACCGTTGCCTAAGCAATTTTTCATCCTCAACTAAGCAGAGCCTTGTTTATATCCTTCGAAATTTGACACCTTATACCCTGGAGGAAACATCACCCTGAGTGTCCATCTCCCGCATGCATTAAGCATAGGTACGTTCCACTGCTAGAACTAGTTTTGCTTGCTTGCGACACTTGTTTCCTCCTGTGTATCATAGCATTCATTTGTTATGAAAAAAAAAAAAAAGACGGGCAGGAAGGGAGTACTATATTATAATTGGCAGTAGTCGTGTCGCCTTTGAACAAAGCACAAAATTATTGAGTCCTTGTGTCATCATAATTTTTTGTTTTAGCATGGCCTTAGGAATCTGATCTCGTTACAAGGTTTTCTCTATCGACTGGTTACTCTTCCAGCCCCTATAGAGAACGTTATTGATGCCTCTTGCATCTAATCGTCACATCATTAAGTCTATGCTGCCGGAGTCCACCACATGTCTCATGCTCTTGTTTAAAGGAAGTCTCACAACCTGTGTCAACCACTCCTCAGAAATCTTAACTTTGCATGTCAGCCATACCCTCAGTTTGTCTCAGAATCACATGATACTATGGTCTTATCACACACCCTGGCTCTACTTGCATCATCGATATGTCACCTTGAACCTAGCAATCGACATTTTATCATTGGTCGTTGACTGGGTGGTTTCCCTTGTGCTCGACGACAAGACATCTATTCACACTTTGTGATTCGTGCAGTGTCTTGGATGCCATTAGCCTTATTGATGGTTTCCTCACCTCTGTCAACAGTTTTCATCATTGGATGCTATTCTGAGGGTCTTTTTCATGTACTGCTTGCATTTGATACACGTGAAAGATGCACAGGGTCGTTGGTTCGTGAACATGTTCTTTGTCTGATTTCCACCAAATCATGAAGCTCCTGCTTTGTTCCTCGTGCTGACTGACGAGAGATGCCTTAATGCTCTCCTTTCAGTGGGTCTCTTTCCATCGAATTCAACTCATCTATTCTGGATACGGTACCTTGAGGCTTGCAATCATTAGTGGCAGGCTCTCTTGCCAATGACAAGTGGGAATACATCAATGTCTCCTAATCAATGGATTTCTCAAGTGTTCAACACCGACTCCTTTATTCACACTTGTAGGAATGTACTCGGTGCCTTGATACCTACTTTCATTATTGGTAGGTTGTCTCGCGTTTGTTAACGATATACCTCAATGAACGGAAATCAAATAATGTCTCATTATGTTTGACCTCAACTCCTTTATTCACATGATGTAGACTTTCACCCTTGGCGGATAGTGTAGAAGACTTGAAGACATCACTATGTGGCCGTAGCTTTCCTAAGATGTTGCTTCCCTTTCATTGGACCAACACCTGTTCGACTTTAGTGATCATGGGAGATCAGATTGTACTCCATGGTATACAGATATCTTCAGATTGATTTTTGAGACTGGTTTTCACTGGGCCTTGTTCGTGACTACGAAAACTTTTGGCATATAATCGCAATTGTATCTGTCTATTCATGGCCACAAACACTTACTTGGTATATTTTCCGCATGGATATGCATTGTATTCTTGGTAGCCATGTATGCAAAGTCAGTACAGAATGTAATGAGAAATCGAGTTCGTCCAACTGGTTCTCTACCACTCCACTACTGGGTTATTTATAATGTACTTCGGCCATCATAGATACTCCTCTGATCTCACACATTAGGGGGCATCTGTTATAGCAAGATTTGCCTCACCATTGTTATATTTCATAGAGAGCCTTTTTCCATTTCCCTATGCAGACTTATCATCTCTTTTTGATAAATCTAGAGCTAAAAATAAACATTTTTCCACATATACGTGCCCTACCAGCTATACAACAAGCGCATACGCAGGATGCTCCACTATAGCCCGCGTACATTGGGATTTGTTCTAGAAAATAAAAAAATGGAGTTGGGTTTCCATGTCACGACAAGAGATCTCTGATCCTTGGCCTTCCATATACTGGAAACGTTCCGACTCAGCCCTTCAGTTGAATTTTGAAGGCTATAAGAGCACAATTTCAAGCTATGGAAAAGCGGAGAAAGCATTCAACTTTGAGAGAAAAGTTACTCTGGAGAAATTATTTCATATTGAGTCTGCATCCCTTTGTCCCTCAAGTCTGAACACAGTGTTCAACGCTCAAGCTCTTTCCTTATTGTTGAGAGAATCTCATTGTCTCTCTCTTTTGAGCTTGCCTTTGGTAGAGGATTGAAGTGGTGGAGACCCAGTTGGAAGGAACTTGGTTCCTTGGTTTCGAACCGTGCCGACACAGAAGTCTGTAATGTTGACACTTCTGTTGATCAATTATTAATAGAAATACTCATTTCCCATCCTATTGGTATCATGAAAATATATGATTATTATCCATGGGCATGTTTGTAATGTTTATTAATGGATTATGCTATCTGATGTGCTAAGCCCTTTACGTTATCACTATATACTTTCTTTGCTTGTTTGTTGAGAACTTATTGCAGGTATAAAGCTTTGGGTCGAAGTGCTCAATGGTGGAACATCATCAAACGTTGGATCGAGGTAGGCCTCTTTCTTATCTTGCACATTAGTTTATATAGCATACAATGGAATTGAGTTGATTTTTTCAGTCATACTTGTCTGTTGTGGTTTACCCTTGGCCATAGATTGTTTTTCCCTCGTAACAATATGTTTATTTTTCCTTACAACATACAAAATTAATAGGGGTTTAAGAAAAGAAATGCACCATTGATTTCATGTTGTTAATGATTCTCATAGTGCCCCTTTTGTTGGATAGGCATCATTTTTACTGATGACTTAACTAATTATTTCATTTAATGCTTTCCATTCCTTGATTTAGGTTAATCATTTAGGAGAGTGTTTAGTGTGGCTCACACACCTAGAATAAAGTTGGTTTATGACTAATTAAGTGATTGAATGCTAGCGCTCATAAATTTAATTGTATGATGGATAGTTTAGTATTAGTTGAGTTATGTAATTCATTTAGTTAATGAATAACGATTTTAATTAAGTTATCTCCCACGCACGTGCATTTGTAAGGTATTATGGTACAATGTTGGGACTTCTCTATTGGCGTGCGTTGAAGGGTCACTAGGATGTTTGGGTGTCAATTATTATTTTTGTGCCATGAATGATGTTATGTATGTTGAATTGAATTACAGATTCTCTTGTGCCAGGAATTAATATGATTGTGATTAGTTGTGTAAATTGGATTTCTTGTGCCTTATAGATAGAATGATTGAATTAATTTGTGTTCTAATGCACCAATAATTAGTGATGATGATGGACTTATTTAGAACTAGATTTTAATGCACAGTTAATTAAATTTGGTGCATGATTGTCAACGATAATGATTACCTTGGCCCATGGTTAATTGATGTTAGTATTGATGAAATGCATATTTAGTTGATTGTTGATGTTTTTGTTTAGCTTGGTCAGCTTGGTTGATTGGGTCGGGGGCGGGGGGGGGAACATAGACACCTCCTTGATCCTCAGAACAGTTTCCATCCCTGAGACCTTAAATGGTCAAAATCGATGAGAACCTGGGTTTGAGCGCTGCTTATGTGTCCTGGAGGTCTTAACCATTGCAGGGTAGGACGGGCAAGTAGTCGTTTTTATTTTTCATCTGTTTGAATGTTGTATGTTGCTTCTTGCTGCATGATGTGATAGTATGCTAAGTCGTTCTGATCCTTGTTGCGTGATTGCATGCATTGTGTTCGTCGTTGTGTTGCGATGTTTGGATGTATGGTCGTTATTACTTAAAAAAACAAACAAGTGTACGGGTTTGCATCTCTTATTGTTTTAATGACGTGGATCGTTACATATGGTATCAGAGCAAGGTTCGAACCGCGACTTAGGATCACTATGGATTTCGTTGATTAGATATTTAATTATGATGTTGCTAATTAAATTGATTTGTATTCGTGCAGGTAATCACGGTTAGAGGATGCCACAGAGGCAGACGAAGGGGTTCTAGGGGAGGAGGTGCGACGCCCCCAATAACATCCACACCTGAGGGGTCTAACCCCTAGGGAGACGAACACGTTGTCGGGAAAGAACATATAGATGTGGGTGATGTGGTTGGGCTGATGAGGTCCTTTTAGAGGATGTCTGAGGCATTGATCAATCGTTTGGATAGAGATGAGGCCAGGGCGCTAGCACCTCCTGAGGGTCCGCCATGCGCTCTGGTCGGTACTGGTAGCATTCATCGAGAACTCGAGAAGGTCAAGTTTCCTGAGTTCTTTTATGCCTCGGACGACGCAGCCACCGAGGTATGGTTGGAGAATATGGCAATGTGCTTTTCACTTCGCGACTATATCTCCAATATGAAGGTTTACATGACAATCTTTCAACTGAAGGGGAGTGCTCCTCTATGGTGGAAGATGCTCCTATCGCAATTGAACATGGCAGTCGAAGACATGTCATGGGAACTGTTCGAGGAACGATTCCAAGAGAGGTATCTATTTGAGGAATTCATTGAGCGTCAGTTCAACGAGTTCAATGCCTTGCGATAGGGTGGCTGAATGGTGCCTGAGTACGAGGCCCATTTCATGGAGCTTCTTCGGTATGCTCCCCACCTGAATACCGAAAAACTTAAGGTCAACAAGTTTGTGTTTGGCCTTAATGTCAACATTCATGCAAAGGAGGATTCCGATGCCTCAAACCTTACATGATGTTGTTCAAAAGGTCCTCATAGCAGAGGAGGAGCTTATCAGCGGGGGTCAGATCAAGAATCCAGTGAGACCAGCGGGTTAGGTGTCATCTGGTGTGCAACAACATCAGACACAAGCTAAAAATTCACCAGGATATCGTGGCTTCTAGAGAGGACCCACTTTCACTACACCTCGACGACCAATGCGTCATCAACAGACTCCTTACCGAGGACCACAACACCAACAACAACGTCGACCACAACAACAATAGTTTAGCCCTATTTAGAATAACAGACTAGGGTTCCAGGCTGGTGGGCCGTCAGCTTCTACTTCGGGTACCAAGAGTACTGAATCAAAGAAAGGGTGTTGGACATGTGGGGAGCCACATTACCGGTGTGACTGCCCAGTGGAGAGGACCAGAGCATCTAGATCAGCCGAACCCACTACTATGGGAGATTTGGGCAAGGCCCATCGGATGCATGCAATGGTGAATAACTGCCAGGCAGAGCATCGATCGACTTTTCTCGAGATGTCAGGTATGGTCCCTGACTAGACCCTTATTATTTTGATAGATCCAGGTGCTACCGAGATTTTTATTTCTGGTACAGTGCTAAAAAGAATTAAGGTAAAGGAAATTGAACATGAAGAGTTTAGCTTTGTAGAAATGGCTTCGGGAGCCAAACAAAAGGTTGGTGGGAAGGTTACGGGTTGTAGCCTTAATCCAAGAGAGTTTGTCACTAGGGTCAACCTGTACGTCATGACCTTAGGGTCTTATGACGTCATGATCAATATGGACTAGTTGGAATCGCATGAGGCGATACTCAACTGTAAGACGAAACAGTTGATCTTGGTCGATGATGAGGGACACAGACACATGATTGTAAGTTGGAACCAAGGAGTTTCCCTGAGGTTCATCTCTTCCTTGAAACTATGGAAGAGCATGTGCAAGGGATGAAAGATTTATGCGATCCTTGCGTTAAACGAAAAGGGCATGGTAGAAGGACTAGAAAACTTTTTGGTAGTACGAGAATTTGCGGATGTCTTCCCAGAGGAGTTACCAGGGTTGTCACCTGAGAGGGAATTGGAATTTACCATATACCTAAAACTGGGGATTGAGCTGATAGCAAGAATGCCTTATCAGATTTTGACCTCGAAGTTGCAGGAGTTGAAAATGCAACTGAAGGAGTTGCTAGACCTAGGACTTATATGTCCAAGTGTGTCACCGTGGGGTGCGCCTGTTATTTTAATACAAAAGAAGGATGGGTCGTGGAGACTCTGCATTGACTACCATCAATTGAACAAGGAAATGATCAATAATCAATATCCATTGCCAAGGATTGATGATTTATTTGATCAGATGAAAGGCGCGAAGGTGTTTTCAAAAATCAACTTGAGATCAGGGCATCACCAATTACGGATCAAGGAGGATAACATCCCTAAGACCACCTTTAAGACTAGGTTTGGACATTACGAGTTTACTGTTTTACCTTTTGGACTGACAAACTCCCCTGGCGTATTTATGAGTTTGATGAACGAGGTGTTCCGTGAATACTTGGACAAGTTCGTCCAAGTATACTTGCACTTGGTAATACAATATCTATGAGAGAACAAATTGTATGGGGAATTATCTAAATGCTTGTTTTATCAATCGAAGATTCACTACTTAGGGAATTTCATCTCCGGCGAAGGTATCGCTGTGGATCCATCAAAGGTCAAGACTATTATATAATGGAATGCACCGAGGAATGTCCCCAAAGTTTGTAGCTTCATGGGTTTAGCGGGATAGTATCGACGATTTGTCGAGGTTTTTTTGAAGATAACAAATCCGATTACAAAATTGCAGAAGAAGAACAAGAAGTTTGTTTGGAACGAGAAATGCACGGAGGCATTTCGGAGGCTCAAGGAGCTGTTGACGACAACACCAATACTAAAGGTCCCTGACATGGACATGGACTTCTTGGTATGCACTGACGCATCCAAGGAAGGCTTAGGCGAAGTTTTAATGCAAGATAGTCGAGTGATTGGTTACATCTCGAGAAATTTGAGAAGGCATGAGGAGAACTATGCGATGCACGATTTGGAGTTGTTAGTCATTTTTAATTCCTTGAGAGTTTGGAGACACTACCTTATTGGACAGAATTTCGAACTAAAAATGAACCACTATGGACTACAACACATCTTTACGTAAAGAGACTTGAACGTGCGACAACGATGTTGGTCGGAATTGCTTAGTGAGTACGATTTTGAGATTACTTACATAAAATGACCAATGAACAGAGTGGTTGATGCATCGAGTCTAAGGCCGCACATATTTTTGGTGATGCCTCTTTAGACGAATCTACGTGAAAAGATTCTAACTTTACAGCATGACGATGACTGGTACAAAGAGGTCAAGGATTTTAACGGACAAAACACAATGATGGTACCAAAATTTGAAGGATTTACTTTGGACAATGACGAATTATTGATATTTAAAAATTGAATTTACGTACCACCCAACGACAAGTTGAGGAGTTTGATCCTAAACAAGGCTCATAGAGCATTGTACATGGCTCATCCCACAGTCACGAAGATGAGGCGGACCTTAAACCCTTATTCTTCTGGAAAGGAATGAAGGCAGACATAGTCAACTACGTGGCAAGATGTCTAGAATGTCAGCAGGTGAAGGCTGAACATAGACATCCGATAGGATTACTACAACCACACGCTATTCTAAAATCAAAAGGGGAGGTCATTTCAATGGATTTCATTGTTGGACTGCCACTGACGACAAGGAGACACGAATCTATTTTTGTGGTAGTAGACACTCAGATGAAGAGTGCTCATTTTATTCCTATGCATATGACATATCATGCACCTGACATAGCTAGATTTTTCATTAGTTAGATTGTGAGGCTGCATGGCGTGCCTAAGAGGATTATATCTGATAGAGGATCGGTGTTTACAAGACGATTTTGGACTAGTTTCCAAGAGGCCTTGGGAACCCATCTTAACTTCAGTACCGCATATCACCCAGAGATGGATGGGTAGACCGAGCGAATGAAACAAATCTTGGAGGATATGTTGCGTATGTAAGTGATGGACCAACAGAAGTGTTGTGAAGAATTATTGCCACTGGTAGAATTTGCATATAACAACAGTTATCAAAGCACCATTAAGATGGCGCCTTTCGGGTTTATTTACGGGAGACTGTGTCAGACGCCTTTGAGTTGGGATCGGCTTGATGATAGGGCCCTGGTGGGACCAGAAGCGATCCAAGAAATGGAAGATCAAATGAAAACCATAAGACAAAGGATAAAGGAAGTGTAGGATCAAAAGAAGAGCTATGTCGATGCGCATCGTGTCGATCGTAGTTATGAGGTTGGCGATCGAGTCTTCTTACAAGTGAAACTGCTTAAGAGTTTGATCAAGTTTGGAAAGGGTGCTAAACTCTCTCCTAGGTTTGTGGGATCCTTCGAGATTGTGGAAAAGAAAGGGCTGGTGGCCTATCGACTAGCCTTGCCTGATTCTTTGAGGTGTATGCACGATGTTTTTCACGTATCTGTTTTGAGACATTATGTTAGTGATCCTACACATGTTATTTACATGAGTTCCTTGCAGGTATCGGATGAGGGTGCTCTTACGACGGATCCAATCCACATCCTGGACCATCGCATACGACAACTACGACGTTGAACAATAGATCAGGTCAAGTTTCAGTGGAACAACTATAGTCCACACTTGGCGACTTGGGAGGACGCATATGATATGTTTCCATTTTTGTTTGGTAGCTAGACCTATGATATTCTGATACTCTTTATTTCAGCACTTACATACTGTGAAACTTCAGAACAAAGTTTAAAACAAGAGGGGGTGTATGTAACATCCCACTCTTGCGCACACTGAGCAAACTTATTCTTTGAGGGCACTTGCGTGCAAGTGATCTGGATCATTATACTATTGGTTATTTTGATTATGATTACGAGACATTGTGGATTTGATGATATGTTATTTTGTTGTGTTTACATTGACACGTTCTATTGACTAGGTTCTCCTGAGAGTGTAGGACTCTGGACGTTGAGGATGCTGAGGCATCGAGGAAACTCCTGGGACTCCGGATCGAGTCAGGGAGTGGATTGTTAGGGTTTGAATGTTGTTTATGTGACATATGTACATATGGTTAGATATTATGATGTTGATTGTTATTGCTGACATGATTCGTTAATGGATGCAAACTGACGATAACTTGCCGACCAGACTCACATTTGGAGTAAAGGGGTCACGCACGACAGCCATATACATTGAGGGAGAGGTGTGGCAACAACCATGCCACAACCTACTAGCACTCCTGCCGTGGCTCGAACTGTAGGTTAACGATTACCTAGTTCGAGAAGACCCTCAATGCCATGAGGGCAGACTGTGACAATCGCTCATGATGATTCTAAGGGGTGCACAATAAGACAGGGTCCTTATTCCTTAGAGGCCCTTAGTCTCCCACAATATCACTTGACGAAGTATTGACTCGAGGGGTTTGACGTCTACCAAATTCTGTCAAGAGGCAAGTGGCACCCTTGGAGCATGTATTGCATCTTGAAGGGCACGTCGTGCAAAAAAACCGGAAATAGGCAAGTGGCACCCTTGGATCATGTAGTGCGTCCTGAAGGGCACGTCACGATTTTAACTGGTAAGTTAATAAACCTAGTGCATAGAAAACTATGCCTCCTTAGGACATGGTCGACCTTAAAATGAATGATGTGATAAGTAAAGTTTAATAACTATTTTTTCCCTTAAGAATTGTCGCCAAACCTAGTGAATTGAAAACCTAGGTCTGAGTAGAACCTTAGAAAAAAAAAACTAATTAGACATTTAACCAGAAGGGGGTAAAGAAAATTCAAGCATTAATAATTAAAGTGGAAATTTTATTAAAGGTTTAATTAATAAAAGGGGTATTTGGTTGTTTTTGTCTAAACCTGCTAATTCTGAATTTAGTTATAAAAAGGGGAAACTTTAAGAAAAAGAGAAACTTAAAGAAAATGGGGAAACCTAAGGAAAATGGGAAACTTAAAAAAAAAGGGGAATGTCTAACTTAGTAAAAAATCTAGCCTTTGAAACTTCTATTTATGAACTCAACTAGGAATTAAGTAAGGCGTAAGTCATTTAAGAATTGTAAGGGAATAATGAGACATCGATGAGTGTTTTTAGGAACGCTTTTGAATGGGTGAGGGAAATAGGAATATTTAATTAATTAATAAATTGATTTTTTGGTGCAACTAGGGGATCGAGCGACATGTGTACAGGGGAGGTTTTTCAAAATTAATTAAATGAAAAAAAAATCTAATGAGGGTTTTGGAAAACTAATGACTAAGAAAAATCTATAAAAAGGATGGCAGAGGAGGAGTATGGATCACATCCGACTTGCGTAACGTTACGCTGTTGAAATTTCATCTTGAATGAAGTTTCTGTTGTGGTAGTTGGGATACCCATCTCGGGTAATGAGTGGTAGCTCGACCTTGCGAGGCGAGTTGGGTGCTAGCATTCTCTGGTATCATGTGCATGGCCCCTTTGTGGCTCGGGGGGCTTAGGGGGAAGAAGATTACCCCTAGCGTTGGTTAGGATGTACCGGTGAGGTCACATCGGTTGGAAAGTGGGAGATGGACGGAGTGCGTGTGGGACAACGACTTTGGAGCATTCACATTTGACTACAGTACACATTTTTATATTTGTATTTAATGGTAGTCAAATTCCCGATATATGCATCTCTCTAACATTGAAATCACGAGTGCATCACTGTGTTAACAATTTAGTTAATTTTCTGTCTTGACAATTTACGTTTGTGAAATTGGTTGAAGGGTAGTTAAATTATGTTCCTGCGCCTTCAATTAAGGTACTTCTTTTGTGTTAAAGTTTATGTTTTATTCAGCGTAACACTATCCAAAGATTTCATTTTTATCTTTCAACGAATTTGTCTTGATGAGCCGAATGTTTTATGATTAAAGAATTCAAATTTATTCCAGCCTTATCCTCACTGTATTTTTGATTTGATTTCCCATGGCAAATCCAAACTCTGAATGCAATGACTTCTCTACTTTTTTATTTTTATTTTGATTTAATACAAAGATTTTTTTTTTTGTTTTTATCTTTTGGTCCTTTGTCCTTTAAGTTATTAGTCCGTGCCTAAGCATTCAGCCAAGAGCTGAATCAACTGTCTTTCACTCTGGTGTTAAATATTTAGATTCAAATGCCCTGCTTTCCTGTGCATGGATAATAATTGTAGGGTTATTTCTCTGCCCAACAAGGAATTCTCTCATGGACGTTTATTCCCTCCTTAGCCTCTGCGATCCTTGTGATTTATTCTCTGCAACTCATGCTTCCATACAATGATTTGGGGATGTCTTTCTAGTTCACCAACGTTTATCTCCTCTGCGACCAACAACTGCGTTTTTATTGCTATGTTTTTCCTTACTCTACGTTTTTCTTTTCTATTGTGTTTTTATTACCGTGTTTCTTTTATTTACTGTGAGGGATCAACGTTTCTTTTATTTACTGTGTGGGATCAATGTTCAACTTTTAATGGAAATTTTTCTAAGAATCACAATCGAAGAGTCTCATATGTACACACCCAAATGGAATTAATATTGCAAAGATAGTAAAAACATTATTCTTATTTTCCAAGGCTTGTAAATTAGCAACACAATTAAATATTAATGGAAGAGATATAAAAAATATTTAAAGGCATTCCTATCATATTTTAAATGAGATAAAAATATAGGGATGGATGGTTTTCCTATGGAATTGTATATAGTATTTAAGAGATTGATTTAGCATCCTTCTAGGTCGATTCCGACAACACCACATGTTTTGTTTCTTGGATGTTTTTCCAGCAAACCGAGTTTGTCCTTGACTGATATAGTCAGGAAAACCTTTCCCTTACCCATCGATCCCAGCGTTGAATGGCACCAGAACCCTGCGCGTACCTTTCTTCTTAGTTTACCCTCGGTCAAATATGCGTCGAGGTCTGAATTTCGGGAGAGGGCCCCCCTACGAGATCAACCTCTTTCTCTACGTGTTCACAAATCCTCACAGTGGTGATAGACCCTTCCTCACGCCCTGATAGACCGTTCCTCACGCCCTAAAAGACCGCCTGCCCTATTGTGCTTGGCAGATTTCTCTCCGCGGATTCAGAGGTTGAGGAAACGCGAATGCATTTTTCTCAAGATTTGCAACCTTAGAATAGACTTAGGGTCTATGAATATCAAGATATTCTTACCTCTGATTATCTTGTTGTACAAATAATTTTTGGTTTAATTACTTAAAAGCAATTTTTATATATGCCAGTTGATTAAAAATGTTAAATCTGGTTACGGTTGCATCCCATAAATTTTGTGGATACCTTCAATTTGGCTGGATAAATCCAACTAGTTTTTACCTTTGGCGTTTACCGTTTGAAATCCTGTTGTCAGTCACAACTCTTAGCTCTAAATTAAATTAGTTGACTAATTCCATCTTTAAAAAAAATCTATTTGTTGTCATTACCAAATGAATTTCCAACCCAGGCGCAAGGGAACATCTACATCTAGAAAAAACTCAGAGGAACGTGGCGGTTTAATTTTTCTGTGGCGTTCCTAAATTCAGAATTTAATTCCAATAAGGATTACATTGAGAACATAATTAAATTACAATTTTTTTTAACTCCTTGTTGTTTATGTTTGAAAAAGGGGTTGAGGAACAATTTATACTTGTAAGGGAATGATTATTAAGTTGTCTCCTTTATCTAGTTGAACACTAGAATTATGATTGGTTAAAGAGTTAGTCAAATTCTCTAAGTTAGTGGAACGACAAACACTTTTTTTCGAGAATTTAGAATGATTTTTTCCCTCCTCTTAGATTGATTGACTGAACTTAGATCTTTTAGAAGTTACATATCTTTATTTTTCTTTACAACATACAAAATTAATAGGGGTTTAAGAAAAGAAATGCACCATTGATTTCATGTTGTTAATGATTCTCATAGTGCCCCTTTTGTTGGATAGGCATCATTTTTACTGATGACTTAACTAAGTATTTCATTTAATGCTTTCCATTCCTTGATTTAGGTTAATCATTTAGGAGAGTGTTTAGTGTGGCTTGCGCACTTGGAATAAAGTTGGCTTATGACTAATTAAGTGATTGAATGCTAGCACTCATAAATTTAATTGTATGATGGATATATTAGTATTAGTTGAGTTATGTAATTCATTTAGTTATTGAATAACGGTTTTAATTCAGTTATCTCTCGCGCGCGTGAATTTGTAAGGTATTGTGGTACACTATTGGGATTTCTCTATTGGCGTGCGTTGAAGGGTCACTAGAATGTTTGGGTGTCGATTATTATTTTTGTGCCATGAATGATGTTATGTATGTTGAATTTAGTTACAGACTCTCTTGCGCCATGAATTAATATGATTGTGATTGGTTGTGTAAATTGGATTTCTTGTGCCTTGTAGATAGAATGATTGAATTAATTTGTGTTCTAATGCGCCAATAATTATTGATGATGCTGGACTGATTTAGAACTACATTTTAATGCACAATTAATTAAAGTTGGTGCATGATTGTCAACGGTAATGATTACCCTTGCCCATGGTTAATTGATGTTAGGATTGATGGAATGCATATTTAGTTGACTGTTGATGTTGTTGTTTAGGTTGGTCAGCTTGGTTGATTGGGTTGGGGGGGAAATGTAGACACCTCCTTGTTCCTCATAACAGTCGCCAACCATGAGACCTTAAATGGTCAAAATCTATGGGAACCTGGGTTTTAGCATTGCTTATGTGTCCTGGAGGTCCTAACCATTGCAGGGTAGGACGTATGGGTAGTCGTTTTTATTTTTCATCTATTTGAATGTTGTATGTTGCTTACCTCTACATGATATGCTAGTATGCTAGGTTGTTCTGTTCCTTGTTGCATGATTTCATGCATTGTGTTCGTCTTCGTGTTGCGATGTTTGGATGTATGGTCATTATTACTTCCCCCCCCAAAGAAAACAAGTGTACGGGTTTGCATCTCTTATTTTCGTAACGACGAGGATCGTTACAGAGTGACACATGGTATCCACTCAGTGAACACGTGACATAATGTGTTCATTTGTGGGCTATTAAAGAGTGCCCCTAATTTCACTAGATATTTATAAATACCTCCCGAAATCCTTTTGTTGAACCCCCTCTAAATACATCTTTCCAATAAAAAAAACTCCATTTTTACTAGATATCCCCTATTTTTACCAAATACCGCTTTTAATACCCCCCAATACCTATAAACTTCCTCATACCCCACATCCCCCCCAATACCTACAATATATTGACTCTATTTTTCACAATTTAAAAACCCCCTTTATGAATGAACGTGATAAGATATTGGTCAACAAGGTGAAGCCCTCATGGGGTGTGATAGGACTTCCCAAGAGACTAGTGGCATTACTTCATCTTATTTGTTTCTTTTCTAGAGATACTTGAGGCAAATTTGTCTAAACTTTGTTAGGATGTGATTTGGAGGAGAGGTTGTCATGAGGGAGTAGACATGGAAAACATATAGCATACTTTTGATTAATATGATTTTTCTTACTCTTGAGATCCATTGATTGGTCTAGTGGGAGATTCTAGCTCTGACTGAATTAATGATCCATATCCAATCCTTAATTTTGTAATTATTGGGTTTAAGGTGGAAGGCAAGATAATATACTTTGATTTATTGATCTCTATACTTTTAGCTAAGTTGAAATGTTTTTTGGCATAGCATTTTTCTTCAAGAATGGATCCATTCTTGAAAAGGATCAATTCATCTAGGAACATCAAGTGGGTCACATGGACCCTATCTTGATTTCTTTGATATTCCCTAGTTAATGATCAAATTTTATCAATATGTTGAGCCCTTCACTTACGATTAGTTAGAGTGGGGGGGAGACTGGACGCCCCTTTCGAAGGCCTATAGAGGCATGGAAAAAGTGGGAAGCCAAGACATTAATGAGAATTGCAAAAGAATCCAAGGACATATAAGCTTCAATCTGGCTAATGAAAGGCCAAGAGAAGCCTACTCATTAAGGATCAATCTAAGGTAGATCTAGATGGATTGATTGAAGTCTTTTGAGAGATCAAGTTTTACTATGAAGGCTCTCTTATGTAGGGTTTTGGTTGTGTGAAGGTCCTATTGGGTTTTGTTGATGGAAATATTGAACATCTCAACCATGTAGAAAATCCATTTGTTCTCTAGATATATTTTCAGATAGAGTGGGTTTAAGGTGAAAAGAAATTATGAAGGAGATAATCTTGTAAATATTATTACATAAAGAGATTGGAAAAATGATCAAAATGGGAGGGGTTATTTACCTTGTTTATGGTGGCTAGGAAGGTAGAGTTGAAAGCCTAATGTACCCTCCCATGTTGTTTGGTTTCCTCATAGTTAGAGGAAGATCCTAGTTGAGAAGGTCCCAAAATCCTTTGAAGAATTCGATCTATAATCCATCTAGTCCCAAGGATTTCTCATGTTTCATTATGAGGAGGGACCATTTGAGTTTTTATAGGAGGATCAATGCCATTAGTGCTTTGTTTGTTTATTCATCAATCCAACTAGGGAAAATAGTATCCATGGCCTATATGTTTCTTAGGGTCTCTTTGGGGGTTGGGTATACAAAGATTTAAAGTGTGAAACCCCTACATCAGTAATGGTGTTGAAATTTTCACATTGAATCCCCCTATGGTATATATTCAATTGAAATATTTATAGGTAGTATTTTTCTTGTGTAAAAAAAAAGGTGTTTTGGTCACTCTCTTGAATCCATATTGCTATGCTTTTCATTTTTCATCAAGCTACCTCCCATGCGAGTAAGGTATGGAATTATTTGTCTAGGTATATTAATTCTTATCACTAATCAAGAGAGGGGTTATTATGGCATGCATGTTCATGGAAAAAAGGGAATTGTTGTTCCACCT
This sequence comes from Picea glauca, assembly GCA_000966675.3. Lineage (NCBI taxonomy): Eukaryota > Viridiplantae > Streptophyta > Pinopsida > Pinales > Pinaceae > Picea > Picea glauca. The sequence goes on from JZKD02S0661237.1 coordinate 129,121, forward strand.
AATTGAAGCTTTTAGTTGCATCCAAAAATGTCAAGTAGATGATTCCTTTGAGATACCTTTAATAAAGAGAATATTCTACTGGAATTGGGACATGATATCACCTAGTTCTACTAAGAGGGGTTTCCATGAAGCGGAAAACCATTGTACATAGTTAGGGTGAGAGAGCCAATGAGGGTTAAATTTGAAGGTGGAGTGGGGGTGCTTGGAAGTCTTGTCAAGCTCTAGGACAATCTAGGAATGGTCAAAGCCACATGTAGGAAAAACCCTAGACTCATATATTTGTAAATGATCAGGAAACTATTTTTTAACCAAGAATTTGTCTATAATTTTTCCAATATATTCATGATTGGTTCCATTGTTGGCCCATGTATTCAAAAGGGAGGCTAGCTTAATATCTACAAGTGTTTCATGTTTGAAAAAAATAATGAGGAAATTTTCCATAGGGTCATTCCTAGCATTGTAGCCCCATATTTTGTCACCATTAACAATTAGACTTAAGTATCTCCTGAGAATGAGATTAGGGGATTTCAATAACCCTTAGATAGATAGGTCCAACCAAAATATTGTATAACGTGAAGAGATCCATAGACATCTAGGAAATCTATATTTTGATTGAACTCTTTAGAAAAAAGAGGGTGACATACATATAATGAGTATATTTGAGACAAATAATGAGGAAGAAGGAGCTATTCAAAGCCACCATAAGGCCTCTAGAGCTAGAAAATTCAAAATACCAATATGGAAACATATTTTGTAGGGAAATTTTTCATGCTACATCATAGATCATATTTTCTTGCACAAAGAAAACATCGGCCTTATGTACACATAGAAGTCTATCTAGGGATTGAATCTTTTAGGCTGATCCCAGGCCCTTGTTGTCGATAGAAAGAATGACAATTACTTACCTTCTTTGGGGAATTCTAGTGCCCTAGGTGCCCTAGTAATTGCACGTTTCCAACCTTGTTGAACCTCAATGTATTCTTGAGAAATAGCCTTTTCAGTATTTGATTTTCTACCTAATGTCTACTTTTATATTTCCAAATATGGAACCATGCCAAGACCATAAGAGAGGGGTTGAGAGGAGGTTTTTGTGGGTTTCTTATCTTTGGAAAAAATGTAGTATCTATGCATAGGTTTTCCAACTTAAGATAAGATAATATCATTGTATTAATGTCCAACAAATGAACACTAAAGTATGCCAATGGGACTACTGGGTACAATGATGTCAATACAAAGAAGGATCACTAAGATGTTTCTTATAAAAAGAAAGATGTAGAAAGTAAAGATATGAATCTAATCTAAATCCTAGAAATTCAACTTTGAATATGGAGAGATGATACAAGAGAGATATGTACAAGGCGAGTGGATCTAGGATATGTGATACAAATGGTACAAGACTATTCTGGTTTGCTGGAACCATCTCTCCTAACATCTAAGGCCAAAGGGAGAAAGATAAAAATAGATGTTTTTCCAGAAGAAGAATTGGAAGAGGAACTGGATTATGTACTATGTTGTTGCTTGGAAGAGAAATATCATTGCTATGGTCTAGATAATATCGTTTGGCTGTTGATATGGGACTTGGAATGGAAATGTTGTCAGGGTCTCACAGAAGTAAAAATGGTTCTTCGAGTCCGCATTGATCTAGGGTCAAGGACAAGACCACTATATATATACCTCTTAGTTTCCCTAGTAGATGGGAACAAAGTAAAAAAGGAAGTGATCTGCTAGGTGGAAATTGGTTCTAGATGTGGATGTGGCTAGAGGATGAGAGAGAAGAGATGAAGGGCCTCCTACATGTATAGGGCTAGACATATCTAATCAAGGTACCTAAATAAAATAGCAAAGTTCTGGAATTTTTTGGTCTAGCCTTTGGCCAATGATGGACAAAAACCTGACCGAATCATCTTACCTCAACCCCCATCTAAATGGATAGACACAGGTAGTCAATAGGAAGATTGCACATATCCTCAAAATGTACAAATTGAAACATCCACCTACATGCAATGCAATCCTAATGTTAAGCAAAGCTACAACATAACCTTTCATAGTTCTATTGGAAAAAAAACATTTTAGGTGTGCCCAAGGTTCCAATCATTGGCCCCAATTGAGGTCACTTTACCTATTTCATCTACATAGGAAGAGTCCTCCCATGCTTAGACTAAGGCAAAAAAAAAAAATGTTGAATGGATTCAACACATCCAACAATAAGTTCATGAGATTTTATAGAAAGCCAATGCCAAGTACAAGGACTAACATGATCAACATTGGGTTTGACAAAAGTTTAGGTTGGTGACAAGGTATGGTTTCACTTATAGATATAACAACTCATAAGCCCCCGCAGGAAGCTCAAACACTTTAATATGAGCCTTACACCATCACCAAGGTTGTGTGTGAGAATGCCTTTAAATTGAGTATTCCACCTTTCCTTGGCGTAGATCTTATATTTAATGTGTTTTTTTGACTATATGTCTCACCTATGTTGGAAACCTTAGAGGTGGAAAAGCATTTGGCCCATATAAAATTAAACCCTCATTGTATTGAGTAGGTTACAAACAATGAAAACATGGACACCAAGATGAAAGGTACTTACCAACATAACATACAACTCTATTATGTTGTTAAAGCAAGGTAGCTTCATCAATAGGGAAAGTGATTGACTAAGAACTAGATTCAATAGAACTTTATCCATATGATGGAGGAACTTGATGTAATGTATACCATTACTTACTAAAGGTGGATAATTAATCCACATGGATACAAGTGGCCACCCAAACCTACCAACAACTTAGAAACATTGCTACACCTTACTAGTTTTATGATAGTTTTTCATAAACTGAACTTTCAACACATTTTTGGGCACTTTGCTTGTGATTTTGATTATTAACATAGCATGCAAATATTTCATTATCAAGTTGGAAAAACACATATTTGAAATAATATTTGTAACTATCCAAGAAATTCTCCAAAAAAAGTTCATTTGCGATAGTTGAAGCCCTAAGTAGTTGATAAGGACATTAGGTTCCTAAGTACTTTCTAATCTAGTATGTAGTTAATGATGGACACCAAGCTAACCAAATCAACTACCTTCTATCCCCAATACAATGGAAAAATAGAAGTAGTCAACATGATGATTGTGCATATCCTCAGTGTCTGCAACTTTGAGCATCGAGATACATGGATTGAAATCCTTCCTTATGTTCAAAATAGATACAACATAGCCCTTCATAGTTTTATTGGACACAACTCTTTTGAGTTGTGCTTGGGGTTCCAACCATTGGCCATAATAGACATAGCTTTGCCTATTTCATCTACATATGAATATTACTCCTATGCTTAGACCAATGTATAAATATCATCCAAATTTGTTGAACAAATCTAACACATTCAACAATAAGTTCATGATATTTTACAAAATGTTAATGCCAAGTATAAGTAGCAACAAAATCAACATCGAGTTCAACATAAGTTTCAAGATGGTGATAAGGTATGGTTTCACTTTCAGAAATAAACACTCACATGCCCCCATAGGAAACTTAGAACCCTTTGATATGGGCCTTACACAATCACCAAGGCTGTGGTTGAGAATTCTTTTGAATTGAGTATTCCACCTTTCCTTGGATTACGCCCTATATCTAATGTGGAGTTGCTTAGAACACATTTCCCACCTCTAATGGACACCTTTGGAGGAGGCAGAGCACTTGACCTGCTTAGAAATTAACCTTGACTACATTGAGAAGGATACAATCAACCAGATAATGGACACCAAGATGAAGGGTGCTCACCAATAGAACACACAACTCTACCAGGTTTTTAAAACAAGGCAACTGCTTCATCAAGAAGTAGATTTAACAAAACTTCCACCCTCTTATGGAAGAACTTTATGAAATGGATACCATTGCTTCCTAAATGGGTACAACCGATATAGGTGGCCACCTAATTCTTCCATATACTTAGAGATGGTCCTACACCTTTCCAGTTAACTTTTTTTTTTTTGCAGGTCCTAAAAATTTGGCTCATTTTGTGAGCACTTCCCATGAGCCTTTTATGTTTGACATGAATTGAAAATATTGAATTGATAGGTTGAAAAAATACATAGATCTTGGAATAATATTTCTAACAATCTAAGAGATTCTCCAAATGGAGTTCACATGTGAAATTTGTGGCCCCAAGAAATTGACAAGGACAATAGGTTCCTCAATACTTTTTGGTTTAGATTATGGTTAATGAGGGACACTAAGATAACCAAATCAACTTCCTTCCACCCCTAATTTGGTGGGCAGACAGAGGATAATAAATATGATTATTATGCATATCCTCATAAGGTACACCGCCAAGAATCCACATGCATGGGATGAAATTTTCCATATGTTCAACATAACTACAACATAGTTCTTCACAGTTCTATTGGTCACAACCCTTTTCAGGTGTGCCTAGGGTTTTGACCATTGGCCCCAATTGATGTATCTTTTTCTAAACATAAGAGTCCTCCAATTATCATATCGATGTAGACAAAGAAGCCACATTTATTGAACGAAACCAATGCATACAACACCAATTTCACCATATTTTGCAAAAACCCAATGCTAGTACAAGTTACAACATGATCAACATTATATTCCACACAAGTTTCATGTTGGTGATAAGGTATGGTTGCAATTATAGAAGGAGAAAATCACAAGCCCCAACATTAATCTTATATTTCTTCGATATGGTCCTTTCACCATCACCAAAGATATGGGTGATAATGATTTTGAATTAAGTATCCCATCTTTTCTTGGCTTACACCCTGTATTTAATGTGGAGATGCTTTGATCATATTCCCCCCCTCTATTTGACAACTCATAGGTATAGAGAATTTGGTCCATACAAAACTCAACCCCAATTGTATTGAGCAAGTTGAAGTCAATTGGATCATGGAAATTAAGATGGAGGTCACCCAACTAACATATATCTCTATTGTGTTGTCAAAGCAATGCAACTTCTTCCCTAGGGAAAGTGGTTAACCGGGAACTAGATTCAATAAAAATTTCCCCATTTAATGGAGGAACTTTATGCAATGGAGAACATCACTTCCTAAATGGGGACAATTGATCTAGGTGGCCACCTAAATCTGCCACTAACTCAGAAACAATCCTACACCTTTCCAATTTTATAGTAGTTTTGCAAGTCCTAAATTTCCAATGCATTTTTTGGGAACTTCTCATTTGTTTTTTATGATTGACATGACATGGAAATATTTGATTTTTAAACTAACCAAGCACAGATAGCTCAAAATAATATTTACAATGGTCCAAGAAAAGTCCCAAATGGAGTTCATATGCAAAAGTTGAAGCCTTGAGAGGTTGATAAGGACAACTTGCTCATAATCGATGCTTTATGGTCTAGCCTCCGGTCAATGATGGACACCAAGCTGAAAAAAATGACTTCCTTCCACCCCTATATTGATTAATAGATAGAGGTGTTCAACAAGATTATTGTGCATATATTCAAAATGTACAACTCCAAGCATCCACATACATGGGATGCAAGCCTCCTTATGTTCAACATAGCTACAATAGATCTCTTTAGAGTTCTATAAACCACAACCCTTTTCAAGTGTGCCTAGGTTTCCAACATTTGGCCCCACTTGACGTAGCTCTATCTATTGTATCTACACAAGAAGAGTCCTCCCATGCTCAGATAGAGGCATGCATAACAACAATTGTTTTTAATAGATCCAACAAATCTAACAACAAGGTCATGCTAGTTTATATAATGTTAATGTCAAGCACAACCATTGAAACAATCAACATCGATTTCCACACAAGTTTAAGGTTGGTGATAAGGTATGGTTTCACTTGTAGAAAAATAGTCCCACGGGTCCCCACGAGAACCTCATACCACTCTGATTTGGGCCTTAAACCATGACCAAGATTACATGTAAGAATTCTTTTGAATTGAATATTTCTCCTTTCCTTGGCTTACACCTTGTACTCAATGTGGAGTTGCGTCGACCATATTTTCCATCTCTGTTGAACCCTTGGGAGGTGGAAGAGCATGTGCCCCCTATGAAATTCAACATTGATTATATTGAGTAGGATACAGTCAAATGGATCATGAACACTAAGATGAAGGGCACCCATTGTTGGTACCAAGGTTTTGGCAAGACCATGTGTGTGCCACAAGTTCTACATGGTGCACACACCACAAGTTTTATACCATGTAACGCCAAGATTTAGTGTCCATCTACTATTTTCTTCTGCATCTACACCAACCAATTTTTCATTGCATGCACCAACCATTTTTTACTACATGCAGGACTTGTCAAGATTGCATGTATATCAAATCCTCGAAGATTATCATAATGATTGTAACTGTTTTTGTAATCGATCGATAGGTCGTGGTCAAGGTTGTTAGTGAGATGGAAGGTTTGTTATGATTACTATGCTTCTGTAGAGATATACGGAATGAAAGTGAACATGTAATGGTTCACTTCTTGTTCACTGGTTGTTCATTGTAATGTTGGGTTTTGTAATATGAGAGAGAATATTAGATTAAGAACTAATTTTTTTAATCTCTCATTCAATATTAATGAGGCTTTGCATAGGCTATGGCCCTCCATGTATCTGAATGTTTATCTATGATTAATAAATGGAATCATGAGACCCATTTGATACTCCTATTATGAGTTTTTTTTATGAATGAATGATTGTTATGTATGTTAGCCTATGTTGTACTTATATGAATGTTGATATGAATTAATATAGTCTAATGCACAATTCTTAGCTAAGTGTTTCCTATCTGTATTTTTCCTTCATGTAATGCACAAACATTCAATCTCTATGATTCTCATGGTGTCTCGAGTGAAACCTTATTTAGTCATTGAATATTTAATATGTCGATGCTAATGGGGTATTTGTTGGTAAAGCCTTTCGAACCTTGGGTCTGAAACCTTGAGCCAACAATTGGTTTTGTTGCTGGGAATAGAAACCTGCAAATCAACTTGGAATAATGGAAACAAAGGTACATATATTTAGATCTACATGATTTTTTTTTGTTGAGTTTCCTTGTTTATTGCATGAATGGGAAAAGGGACATACATAGATTAAATCTATGTGGTGGGCCCAAAAAATGTTGGTTTGGGACCAAGAGGTAGTAACTCGCTTAAGATATTTGGATAATAAGTGGACTAGAGCCATCAAATTATATTTCAAACAAGTTAAGGAGGGATACATTGTTGAGTTTGTAGTTGAATGCAACAGATATTTTAGTAGTGTTGAAAGGAAGTTTGTAGTTGGTACTAGAAGAAGATTGTTAGGATAAATCCCACTTTGGATCAATATGGTATTTGTGGAGAAGGGGATGATATGCATGGATCCTGATAGCATGGCAACATAAAACCCCCATGCATAGGTCGGGGGGGGAGATGCAAATATGGGGGAAGAAGATAAGATGAGGGGAAGAGCGAATGGATCCATAAAAGGAGATAAGCAGAAGAGTTGAGTGCTATGCAAGAAGAGCCAAGCTGAGGAAGCGAGTCGAGAAGAAAATGAAATAATAAAGGGCAAGGGGTGATGAACAAGTAGCAAGATATAAGACAAAGAGAAGAGAAGCCACACCAAAAGGGTGCGGGGGAGAAATATCTATGCCAGAAAGAAGCACAAAAGAAGAGAGTCTGTCAAAGGGATGTTGCATAGAGAAATATGTATCAAGAGAGGATACTGGAGGAAGTGGTAGAAAATTTATAGAGAACGAGGTCAGATCCCCTTGGCTAATGAGGGATGGAGTTGAATCAGAGGAATATGAGGCACATAGTAGTTGTAATAGTGGCTCAAATATATTGATGAAGGTGCACTCCAAGAAAGTGAATAGATCTTGGCTATTGGAAGGATGGTCGTGCGACTCAAGATAGGAAGCTCTTTTGGATCCATCATGGAAGAAGATTAAATAGTGTGGAGGAAACCCCTCTTTGAACCACCCCCATCATGAATATTTAACCAAGAAGAAAGAACCAAAGAAGAAATTTTGAAAATAGGGAGAGTATAAGAAACAAGTGGGGTAGAAAGTTAAGTCAACAACACTTCAAAAGAAAGATTATCAGTGACAATAGTAACCAATAGTAGTCAGTTAAGAAGATCAAGTTCTAGTTCAAATATGTCCAATCATGACTTGACCCTCAAGCTTCCCACGTTTCATGGGATGGGAAGAGATGATGCATAAAAACATTGGTTCACTTGTGAAACAATCTATTTTGTGAAGTGATTCATAGACGAGGCGTCTAAGATCGCATAGTTGGAGACTACATTCATAAATAGATCTCTAATGTGGTACATGAAGTATAAAGTTATCGTGCTAGCAAGATAGACAAGATCCCTCATAGATATAACGAGATATATTCTTAGAGAATTCCAGAAACCTAAATCAAAGTAACAATGTATAACCAAGATCAAAGAGATTAAGTAACAAGTTGCAGAAATTGTGTGGGACTGTGACCAACAATTAAAGATCTTGTTGGACAAACTGACCTTTTAGATCTAGGATGTCCAACACAAAGAATGGTTTATTGTTGATCTCCTCCCTCACATTCAGGTCCCTCTCACATAGGAAAAATTGATGACTCAGTAGAAAGCCATAGATATTGCAATGCACCTGGAGTATATGCCAAGAAGTGGAAATCCGTCTGCAAGATTAGTGTAGGTGCAATCGCAACTTGCAAACCTCACTATGAAATTGAAAGACATGGAAAAATGGAAAGTGGGGTGCGAGAATTTATAATGTACCGTGTGCCGCACATAAGGTCACCATCGAAATGAGTGTCCTACGTTGAGAAATTACACGTTAACAAGCCTGCAAAACCTATTTCCTACTGGGCCCCAGAGGAAATGGTATGAGATTTGTAAAAAATGAGGCCATGTACCTCCCCATTTTCCAACTCTGCAAAAGTATCAAAAGACTACACATACCCTATTCTGTGAGGTCTATAAATATATGGGGCACGATGTGAACAACTGCTAGTTGTTGCAGTTGATGAAGGAACATACTGCAAATGCTTACCGGGTCTAAGAGGAGAATAAAGGTGGAGACCATGAAGGCTTCTAAGGAGGCCAGGGAGGATGATATGGAAGATGAAGATGTAGAGGATATGGTTGGAGAGGAGGAATACAACTCACATGTTTCGACCGTGGTGAGATAGGCCACTTGGTGTGGTTCTGTACCAAGCCTTGCACATTGTTTGGATATTTCCCCAGCATGGACCATGTCATGGAGGATTGCCCAGAGTTTTTGGAAAAATGGGAAGAAAAAAAGGGGTGTTGCAACATGGTGTCTGTAGAGCCGTACAAAGAACACAAGTTGAAAGAAGAATTTAATGTATGGGTAGTAAACCAAGGAGGTATCTACACATGAACCAACCTACAGAAATAAGAGTGCTCAAGACAACAATTAGAGGTAAAAATCAAGAAAGTTGTATAGACACTTCCTAAGTTTGATGTTGCACAGTAAAATTAGTTCCTGTGCAATGCACAAAGGGCGATGGAAGAGGAACAAATGCATGAAGAGTTGTGATGCATAGCTAATATACTTTCACATGAAGAGTTGTGATGCATGGCCGATCTAATTGCGCGTAAATAGTTGTGATGCATGATGCATGATGAATCACGACATAATGTTTACCCAAAGACTAACTTAGAGAATCAAGTAAGTGAATTATTTCCTTGTTGTCTAAAAGTATTGGGTGACCCTATGACTACCAAGAACACCCCATTGGCGAGATGGATTAAGGAAGGTGACAATGATATTGCTATCTATGCCCCCCTACCAAAACAAGACGTGCACCATGGAAACAAGGGGAAGCGCAGAGGAAAAGAGTTCAAAATGACAGTTGAATTAGGAAGTTATGAGATGAAAGGGATCATGTTGGACATGGGGTATAATGTTAAACATTTTTCCAAAGAAATCGTGGGAGTTGATGGGAAAACCAAAGTTGATGCGGTCTCTCATTCAAATCAGGCTCGCAAACCAATACAATATCTATTCCATTGGCAGACTGGAGAAGGTCAAAGTTAACATTGATGGGGTAAAAACAAAAGCATATTTTGAAGTAATCGAGATTATGGATGATTCAGACCCCTATCTAGCTTTTCTTGGAATTGACTAGGCATTTGACAACAATATTGTATTGAATCTGAATCAAAGGAAGATGTCCTTTGAGATGGACACTCTGCACGCCATTTCTCTACTTGATCCAGTCAAGGGTGACATATACAATGAAATAGTAAATAAAAATGAGAAAAACTCAGTCATTGAGAATACATACAATATTAGGGCACAATGATGATTATGTAAACCCAACAATTGATGATGAGATGAGTTAGAGGAGTGTCTACTAATATGACATGGATTCAAAGCATGCGATAACATTATGGAATAATAAGCTATATAAAGTGTCGACTAGGAGATGCACATGAATCACCAAAGCAATGCACTGGGTTGGAATGAAGCTGGGAAACATACTGAGGTTTGATGAGATAGGCATGGAAGATGCATTTATATAGAAAATTGAAGATGGTGTGCATGAGACCTAGAGGATTCAAGCCATGGATGCATTATTAAGGGGGACACCTACATGCTTGTGGAAAATGCACCATACAAACGTACATTCTCATGGGAAATGCACCGTGCTCGTGGGAAATGCACTGTGAATAGAAACCACTAAGATTTTTTGTAGGGAAGATGCAAGGCAGGTGGTTGGCTAGTAGGTCAACTACTAAGAGGAGACAAAGGTTGCAAAGCTTCTAGCCGAGCGTCCCACAAAGACAATGAGGATGGATAGTTGTTTATCATCCTCATTCTGGTAGTGTCAGAGGTTTAGATGGAATATAGGGTTCATGTGCAAGGAATTCCAAGAAGTGATTCGAAGTTTTTTGAGGGTTTGCCCTCATTTTTCTCCTATTAGGTGAATGGTCATGCATAGAAGAGAAAGGCCAAGAACCATATGCAGAGGTCACGGGATCATAATGGTGGAGCACCGGTCAAAGGACCATAGTGGTGGAGCACCAGACCGTGAAGATTATTGTAGAGATCAGACATCCAATGGAGGAAGAGGATGAGCTAGTTGCATGTTTTTCAGCATTGAGATTGGATTTATGATGATGTTGGAAGAAACAAGTTGGGAATTGTGATCTGGTTCTCCCATGAGTCATGAGGCATAATTTTGGCAGTGCAAAAAAAGGTGAATTTTTTTAGGACAAATAATTCCACCATGAGAGCACGTCGACCTTGCTATGGTTGGAAGCCAATATCTCCATTTTCCTAAAGGATCTTTGTGGTCAAAATGGAGGCAGTTCCCGTGGTAGTGGTCCTATTCAAGGAGGTTCTTAGAGTTTCAAAGATGAGTCCAATGGTCGAAAAATATAGATTGAGCCCTTAGAAGCAAAAGAAATATAGAGAATTATTATGGTGAGGCTTTGCTAGATATTGCAGTGAAAAATATTGAGTCCTCGTTCATGTCAATTCCTACCAAGAACATTTTGCCAAGGGATCTCAGTGTAAGTAGTGAAATACCTGAATTGAAACAAGCGTTTATTGGTGCTAAAATCCAGATCATGGCAATCCAAGAAGACCTGAATCTAAGTGACGATGAGAGGCCAAGAAGAGGCAAGAGTTCATGCCTAGTGGATTGTCCAAGAAGAAAGAGTGATGCGGATGAGCACATGTAAATGGAGTGAATACTTGACCATGGAAGAAGTCTAGAGGATAATGGCATAAGTGCTGAGATAGAAACAATAATAAAAAAAGAATTAATATTATAATGGATTTAGATTTTTTTTTTATGTAAATGGGCATATGGCTGTAAGCCTTGGTTAAGCATGCATACCCCTGGTAAATTCCTGATAAATTCTAGATGTAGACCTAAGTGATATGGGGGACATGTCAGATTCCCGGATACGCCCGTTATAAAATTTGAGGGGGGTAGGGCCTAGAGGTGAGCGGTGCAGACTCACTTGGCAGTTTGGTCATGGGAAACCCCAAGTCAAGTTTAAAGGGGGGAATGTTAGGTTAAACTTGATTCGGTGAGAGAGTCAAAGTGTTAGGTCAACAATGGTGGTTTAGGGCACATGGTATTGGTGACCCATGTTATTTCATATAACGAAACATTTAAATAGGCTTAGGATATTCCATTGTAATGTTCTAGGATGTGAGTGGTGAAGGATCACTTGCCTGGATTGGTCGGGTTTGGTCAAGGAACCGATAGATCTAATTGGATAGTTTTTCCTAGTTTGGGTTTTCCAGGTTATAGCTGGTGCATGATTTATGTGTTGCATTATTGTTGTTTGATTATTTTATTTCTCTCACATGTTTATTTCTTTTCACAAGAACCAGAGGTCTAGTGGAAATGGGTGTAACAAGACACGAGGAGAACTCCACCTAGGAAGGGAAAACAAGCACAGACTACACCCAACCTCCAAGTCTAGCTCAACAGGGCATGGATCTATCCCATTTCATCCTATAAACGCCATGTCCATCGAAGAGGAAGCCCCCTCTTATATGCCCATGAAGTATGTCAAGCGCAGTTTATTAACCAACCAGATGGAGGAACATGAAATACATATCAATGCTCCAAGGTAGGAGCCATGGTATTCTCCAACACCAGTTCAGAGCATCGTCAAGGTGCTACAATCCAATTTATATGTACAACAACTGATGCATCAGGAGTTAGCACAACAATTGGGTGAGCTCTGCCACTCACTCAACAATGCTAGACCGTAATACAACCCCAAGTCCCAAGAATAGACATTCACAGGTAGCACCACTAGCGCTACATCACCGCTCAACAACACACAAAAGAGGGTTCTGACGCTTAACCCATTAGCTTTGAAAACCTACAAGGCATCCACTAGTTCAAAGCCTCTGTCATTGCCTTATGTGGAGTTGGATTTGGTGCATATACCTTCATAGGACCTACAAGTATTCATGTTAGAAATAATGAATGAATTGGGAAACATGCAACACACACTAAGTCAGTCCTATACAGAGTTGCAATAGAGACACACACATGAGATGAATGCACGTTATAAAACCCAAAAAAAACATGTGCAAGAGATAGTTGCGCTAAAGGAAGTCTAAGAATGACATGGAGCAAAGGTGGTTGCACATACATTGTTGATCAACACAGTTTATGAAGTATATGTGCAAGTACACAGTATGGCTGAAGAAAATTCTAACCTTCTAGTGAAAAACAAACTCAGCAAGGTGAAGGAATTTGTCCAACACCTGCAATCATAGAACATGGAGCTTATGGAAAAACTGAAGAGCACCCCACGATCAAAGTAGGGGGAGTTGTAGCAAAAGATTGTTGCAGTAGAAAATATGTTGCACCAAGGACAAGCATGCATGGAAGGATTCTCGGGGGTCATTGAATATAACTTCCATATATGGACTCACCTCCATAATGCCCTCAAAGTCAACACAATTGAAGACTGCATACACGCAAGTGAGGCACATATCAACGAAAAGAAGTAGGTGATACCATCCCTTCAACTTGTGACACAGAAGGAGGCCATGACATAGATATATTATGTTCACTGACATATTTCATCTACCTACATTGACTAATAGAAGTTGTCAACCATTGTGTTGGAAGCACAAGAGCATACCCAGTGACACCACTATGCACTCTCAAGGGTGACCTTAGTGATAGTGATAGGCATATATATCAAGCCTAAAACTGGGTCGACGACACTAGAAGAGGTCGACAAATTTTGATGCAACACAAAGGAACTACTAGATTTTTTTTATCAGATCAACTTTGAGTTCTAAAAATTCATCATTGAGCTAATGAAGAAGGTTCCATCCATCACCTCTGTCGCACCATAATAAATTTTGTTGGCTCGAGGATGAGCCAACTAATAGTGTTGGGGGCCTATTGGCCCCAAGTTTTTGGAAAGATTTCACTCACACCACAAGTTTCAAATGACACACATGCCACAAGTCTTGTACCATGCAATGCCAAGATTCAATGCTTGTCGACTATTTTCTACTACACTTGCGCCAACAAGTTTTGCACTGTGTGCACCACCAGTTTTGTGTGACACATAGGAATTGTAAATATCGCATGCATATCAAATCCTTCATGATCAGTGTAATGATTGTAACCATTTTTGTAACTGACTGATTGGTCATGGTCTAGGTTGTTACTGAGCTGGAAGGTTTGTTATTATTTCCATGCTTCTGTAGAGATATAAAGAATGAAAGTGAACATGTAAGGGTTCACTTCTTGTTCATTGTAATTGTAATTGTATTGTTCATTATAATGTTGGGTTTTTTAATATGAGAGAGAAAGTAGATCGAGACCTAAATCTTTGGTCTCTAGTTCAATCTTAATGAGGCTTTGCACAAGCTACGGTCCTCCATGTATCTGAATGTTTATCTCTAATTAATTAATGGAAGCATGAGACCCATTTGATACTCCTATTATGAGTTCTGTTATGAGTGACTGCTTGTTCTGTATGTTAGCCTGCAAAATACTTACATGAATGTTGATATGAATGAATAGAATCTAATGTGCAACTCTTAGCTAAGTGTTTCTTGTTTGCATTTTTCCTTCATGTAATGCACAAACATTTGATCTATGTGATTCTCATGGCATCTCGGGTGAGACCTTATTTAGTCCTTGAATATTAAATATGTTGATTCTGATGGGGTATTTGTTGGTAAATACTTTCAAACCCTAGGTTTGAAAGACTAAGCCAAAACCCATTAATAGAACATGTAGCTTTATCAAGTTGTCAAAACATGACAACGTCTTCACCAAGAACTGGATTCAACATAAGTTTCCCCATATGATGGAGGAACTTGACACAATGGAGACTATTACTTCTTAAAGTGGGACAACTGATTTAAGTCGATATAGGTGGCCACCCAAATTTTCCACTAACTCAAAAACAATCCTACACCTTGTCACTTTTACAATTGCAGGTCTTGAACTTTATGTCAGGCCAAGCATTGGGTAGGGATTCATAATTCCACGAGATGATTATTGCATTAACATGAAGCTCAATAAATACACAAAGATGTAAACGTTGGTCTTCTCCAACGCATGATTCTTCCTATCACCTAGGACACTTAATATTTACATTACTGTTACAAGTAACAAAACCACAAAGGATTACATGTACAAAATTCCCCCCCTTAATCTGAAGGGTTGTGTGTGAGTCCAAGCATAATTTTGAACTTCTCAAAATTTTCTCTTCCAAGCGCTTTGGTGAAGACGTCTGTAATTTTCTCATTTGTGGAACAATGTCTTAAGTGAATAGTTTTTTCTTCTACATGATATCGAATCAGGTGATACTTTGTGTTGATGTTCTTGGCTCAATCATGGAATCTATAATTCTTGGCCAACTTGATTGCAGAAGTATTGTCAACTAGAAGAGGAGTATATTTCACTTGTTTATCCTGCAAATATTCATTATTTTCCAGAGCCACACAATCTCCTTTGTCGCTTCTGCAACTGTGTTATATTCTACCTTTGTTGTGGAATATGATGGAACTGATTGTTTGCATGATATCCAAGAGACAACTACTCATCCAAGACTCATGAGTTAACCTAAAGTTGACACTCCATTTTCCTTTTCTCCATCAAAGTTTGAATCATAATATCTGATTAGGTTGAGGTCATCCACCATAGAGTACATGAGTCCAAAATCTTGAGTTCCTTTCAATTATTTCAGAACTCTTTTTGCAGCAAACCAATGTCCTTCACAAGGCTTTTGCATGAACCTTGAAATAATCCTAACAACAAATGAAATGTCTGGTCTGGTGGTAGTAAGATAGATAAGAATTCCCACAAGCTATCTATACTTGGTTTCATCTTTAAATTCATTCCCTTCTTTTGATGTGAGTTTCAAATTCTGTTCCATTGGAGTAGAAATATGATTGCACTCAACCATGCCAAACTTGTTCAATAGTTCTCCAATGTACTTCTTTTGGAAGATGAATAAGTACTTTGGATTTTGTATCACTTCAATTCCCAAAGAGTAGTGAAGATGTCCCAAATATGTCATCTTGAAGCCATTCTTCAACTCTTTCTTTATGGATGCAATGTTGTTCTCATTGTTCCCTGTTATGAACAGATCATCTACATATACTACAAGATACACAATAGTTTTTCCAACTTTATTGACAAACGAAGTTGCATCGTCAAGATTGAAATGCTTGAAATTTAATTTCAGAAGATGCTTGGTTAACTTTTCATACCATGCTCGGGGTGCTTGTTTCAATCCATAAACGGATTTGATGAGCTTGCATACCTTATGTTCTTGTCCCTTCACAACAAAGCCTTCTAGTTGAGACATGAACACATTCTCTTTCAAGTCTCCATTCAAGAAAGCAGTCTTCACATCCATTTGATGAATTTTCCATCTATTTTACGTTGCCATGGAAAATAGAGTGTGGATAGTAGCCCATTTTGTTGTGGGGGAAAAAGTATCATCATAATCAACACCTTATTTCTGTGAAAATCCTTTTTCCATGAGCCTTTCCTTGTGCTTGTCAAGTTAGCCATCTAATCGGTACTTGTTCTTGAATACTCACTTGCTTCTGATTGGTTTATTTCTATATGGAGGATCCACCAAATTCCATGTCCCATTCTTGATGAGAGCATCATATTCCTTCTGCATGACTTCTTTCCATTCACGATGAGAAACAACTTCTTTAAAGGAATATGGTTCAAGGTTAGTAGATAAATTCAACTCACAATCATATGAAACATCCATATCATCTACATCACTTGATTTTGAATGATCTACATTACCTCCATCTTGTTTTGAGAACATTTTGGTTCCTATCTTTCCAATGTCACCAGGATGAACACTTTTCAAGTGTTTTAGTGAGCCATTTTGGTGGACCTTTTTGAGATAGTCCAGGTTTCTCGACTGATTGAGATGGTATTGATTTTTCATCAAGCCTCAACTTTTCAATATTCTCAATTACATCAACCAATTGAGCTTCAGGTTTTGATGAAGTGGTAGGAACTTCTTCATGAGGGGAAGATGGTGCTTCATAAGGAGATTCGAGAGATTGACCCAAGATAGGGATTCCCCCTTCAAGATGTGGAATATCGTCATCAAATTCATGATATGTCTTTACACGAGTGAATCTGTCTAGATGATCAAGATGTCTCTCAACAATTTCATCTTTCTTGGTGGATTCAAGAAAGATCACATCTCTCGAAAGGATGAACTTCTTATTTGTCTAATTGTAAAGACGATACCCCTTGGTGGTATTTGAGTACCCCGACTTGAAGATGCACTTCTGACTCCTTGCATCAAGCTTGCTTATTTTCTCCTTAGGAATCAAGGCATAACAGGTGGAACCAAATACCCTGAGATGCCTCACTGAAGGAGTGTGGCCATACACATTTAATATGGAGTATTGTTTTTGATAACATGAGATAGACACCTGTTTTTAACAAAAACTGCACATAGAATTGCATCGACCCAAAAAATCAATTTAACATTCATGAAAAACATCATGGAACAAACCATATTTAGGAGTGTCATGTTCATTCGTTCAACTACACCATTTTGTTGAGGATTGTATGGAACTGTTGTTTGATGTTTGATCCCATGTTGGCGAAGGTAAATTTCAAATTCATTAGATGTATATTCTCTTCCATTATCAATGCAAAGAGAGCCAATACGAGACTGGACTTCATTTTGAATCCATACTTTAAATTTTTTAAATGTTTCAAAAACTCGTGATTTATATTTTAGCAAGTATACCCAACACATCCTGGTGTAATAATCAATAAAGGAAATTATATATTTATTTCCATTTGTAGAAGGAACATGAATAGGGTTGCACAAATCAGAATGAATCAATTCAAGTTTTTTACATGCTCTGGAAGTAGAATCATAGAAACACTGTTTGCTATGCTTTCCAAGGATACAAGCATCACATTGTTTCAGTTTTCTAGGAATGGTAGGAAGACCAAAAACACTATTCTTTTTCAATAAATGAAGACTGTCATAATTGATATGACCAAATCAAGCATGTCGCAAAAGACTAGATGACATTATACCTTCATTATGATAAGAGAGGTATGCAATGTTGTGTGTATGGGAATCCCCTTCAACTTCAACAGTCTTCCATCTTTCACTCCAGTCATAACAAGCATGTTATCATAATCCTTTCATATTTCAACTTTGCCACCGATCATATGAACATAGTGGTCTTGCTGTCTGATGTGCAGAAGGGATGGAAAGCTCATTTTCAGCTCAGGAAGATAGAGTACATTATGCAAAAGAAAATCTGAGAATCCGGGCAACTTGAGTCTAATGGTGCCCATTCCCAAGGGTTTGAGGCTCGACTTGTATGAAAAATACACTATGCCATCTACATTATCATTGAAGTCTTCAAAAAAGTCTCTTCAAAATGTCATATAAGAGGTTGCCCCTATGTCAAGAAGCAAGACATATTTCCAAGGATTATATGCAGTGATAAATAAATCTTCTGTTACTCCTATATTACAGTGAGCAACAATATAATGGGCAGATTCAGGTGGATTACCTTTTGTTGGTTTGATAGGTTTACCTTTGTCCTATTTCTTAATTTGTTTGTCTTCTTTGATTTTGTCTCATGGAACTCTGCATTCATCTGCTTCATGTGATCCATTCTTTTTGCAACAGGTACAATGAAGATTGGATTTGTCACCTTGGTTGTGTCTACCCCCCTTGCTGCTAAAACTCTTTCTTCCACGTCCACATCCTCTTCTGTTGCTTTCTCCTCTGGAAGATTCATGTTGTTTACTCTTCTCTTTCTGATCAAGGTAAACAGTTTCACCAGTTGAAGGAGTTGGATTCTTTCCAAAGGCTTTCTCATGATCTGTAACTTTTTTCATCAACTTTTCAAATGTCATGGAATTAATTTGATCACTTGCTTGTAGTGATTCAAGATAGTGAGAATATGTAGGGTAGAGGGCCTTAATGAAGGCCATGAGAGGGAGATCAATCTTTGCTCAGGTGGCTTCAATGTCATGCATCATGGGTGTGATTTCCGAAGCCAAAGCCATAAGGTCATCATTCTTCAACTCTAGGTTGAAGAGCTTCAACATTAGTTGTATGAGTTCAAGCTCATAATGTGTGTCATACAATTCATTCAATCTCTTCAAGGTGCCATAGGAATAAAAAATGGAAACAATATGACAACTCAACTCCTCACTTACTATTGCGGAGATTACTGCATATGCCTTCTAATATTTGTCTTTCCATATTTTACGTTCTTTGTTTGTGGTTGAAATGACTAGTTTTCTACGACTGCTACTCTTCATCTTTAATACCGAAGCTTCTTCTTCAGATTCCAATTCTTTTTCAATGATTTTTCTATCCGGAGGGACTGCTATGCTTCACAAATCCCATTCCATAGGTCATTGAAGATCAATGTGCTCTTGATCTTCCTTACCATTCTCTATATTTCTTCTTGCCAGTCAACACCACGCCGACAATGGAAACGAGAGAACGCATTATCTTCTGCTGTCTTCACACACGCGTTAGCAAATGAAAATAGAATGAAGCTACACCAGGGTTACAATCCAGCCGCACCAAAAGAAATAGACAATGGAACCAAGAGAATTCTCAACATCGCTCTTGGCTCATTCCACAAGACTGAGCTATATACCAATGCTGTGCGCCAATCATCTACATCCCATTCATCATCTCAATATAGAATTCACGAGC
>JZKD02S0661237.1:182030-198795 GCA_000966675.3 Picea glauca
CAAAGATTGTCAGGAGGACAGCCAGGGAATTTCACATTGCCAGCTGGGCAATGAAAGAATATTGTTGTGGGATCTCGAAGACTTCCAGGAGGGCAGCGGAAGCATCTTAAACTGCCAGGTGGGCAGAGATTGAAATCCAAGACTGTCTGAAAGTCTCATGGACTCAGAGGAGAGTTCGATTCAACAAGGGTTGCTGATGAAGATGGGATTGGTTGATCTCATAGTCTTCCAGGAGAGCAGCAGGGACATCCCATATTGCCAGGTGGGCAGGGATGAGCAGGTGAATTTGGATCAGCCCGAGGAGCTAACCAAGCAGATGAGACTGTTTGAGGGTCTCATAAATTCAGAGATGGGTTTAGATCAACATGTGCAGCTGACCAAGGAGGAATATCAGGATAATATTCTGATGATTGGGGGAATTGGAATATTCCTGCCATTTTCCCAGGAGGAGGCAGAAGTCTGTGTTTCAGATGATGCAGCAACAACAGAAGAACAGTCACAACTGATGATCACTGTCAGGAAAGAAGAAGAATTGGAGAAGACTTTGGAAGCTGCCCAAGCAGGAGAAGAAGCAGACGGAAAAGAGAAGGAGCATTATAAGGAATGGCTCAATGATTTCGGCCAGGGAGCTGAAAAGAAAGAAGCTATAGCACTGAAGCTAGCATCAAAGGAAGCCAAGGAGCAGGCAGGTAAAGTTATCACTCCATGGGAGATGGAGCTAGAGATGCTGGAGGATTGGCTGAACAATCCAGGGCCAGCAAGAGAATTGACAGAAGTTGAACTGTCAGGGAAGGTGACTGAACAACAAGTCAGTCAAAGGGAGACTGCAGGGCTGAAGTCTACAACAAAATGGAAACTTGAGGCCATCGATGAAGATGAAGAAGATGGCATGGGAGATCATAGCGATCTGCCCAATTGCAGAAAATTTTTGCAGCCGAGGAGACTGCAAGAACAGGGCCAGCCACTGGAGCAGTTGGATGAAATGATCGAGGAAATCAGAAGGCTGATGTTAGGGTCAGCAGATACTACCAGCGAGGAGAGGATGGGCAGAAAAGAAGCAGCAGCAGTGGCGCAGCAGAAGCAGCAGCAACAGCCGAATGGAGCAGATGGGAAGCTCCAGATATTTGTTTGGGATCCAGGAGGATTCCAACCACTTAGAGGGGAAGCACATGAGCAGGAGCTCATGATTTTGCAGCTAAGGAGTTTGATGTAGGAGCATCTCTCCACATCAGCCAGCTATCTAGCCATGCCAGCGAATTCAAATCACACGCTAAAAGAGAGGTGCAGTCCTCATTCAAATTTGAAATTGAATGTAATTAAATGCTTAGGCTGGTGAGCCATGGAAGCCGTGCCTTTGTGCAGGCTGTAGATAATGTTAGTAACAATTGTGGTATCAGGATTTCAAAGGGTAAGAGATCCGAGACCTTTCAAGTCTTGAAAGACCGACGGGACCCTATCCGTTGACACGCGTCAGACATCAGAAGAAGAGTCAGGATTTCAGTTCATCGAAGGATCAGAGTTTCTGGAGGAAGGGAACTCTTACATGAGTGAATCGCGATGCGCGATTGCCTGACTAAATCAGAGCCATCCGTCAGCTGAGGCACGTGGTGAGAGATCCTGCATAGTCGGGGATCGGGGAGCTAAAAGTCCTATGCACATGTCAACGGGAATCGCGATATCTCGATACCCGATTTCCCGACGAAGCTATGGATCGTAGTGGAGGACAGGTGTCAGAAGGACAATCCTTGTAGGGAGACAGCGCCAAGTGGCATCGACACATCGCAAGCTCGGAGGTTTGTGGGTTAGAGCTGCAAATATTTGCATGCATAATTGTGAGATCGCGAGAAGCGATATCTTGGCAATCGCTGGATTAGCGTGTGGGACCGCAAGAGCAAGTGGATTACAGGTGGCAAACTTTGCAATGAGGAGTGGACCGCTGACAAGTCAACGGCCATGGGCCATTGGGTTTCGGGGAATCACAAGACCCATGGACACAAACATCGTGTTGTCAAGAACGCCGAAAACTCGATGGAAAGTTTGACTGCGGTCACGCAGGGACAGGTCATATGGACTATGTTTAGCTGGTAGGGGCTAGCTCCTAGGAGGAGGAGCTCATCACACATCGGGATATCGGGGATCCAGGAGGCAAGGATCTCGCGCATCTCAAACTCGCAAATCGCGAATCCCTGAAAAAAACGAAACCTCATCACAGGCCCCCTTGCTGCCATGTCCATCCCCGTGTCATGCCAACTCATATTCTCTTCCCGATCCCTGTGTCTCGTCCACCCAGATCGTATACTTCAAAGATCGTGAATCTTGCCACGTACGTTTTCCCTATCGCTTTCCCTCTGCCCATCCGTCCACATGGCCCCTTCTCATCCCATATCTACATCGAGCGTGTCCAACTACCCCTGCCTCATCACCGTCCATTCGCCACTTCGTGTCAAGTCTCCCAGTTATCACGAAGGCCTCCACGTCCTGTTGATACAGAGTCGACCGGGGTCTTTCCCAATCTCAGTGAAGCAGTTATTGCGGCAGTTGATGGTGGTTGAACATCGTTTCCTCCATAAATGGAAAGTTCGGAATTGACTGTAAGCTTGTCAATTCTTTCACAGGTCCTTCGGAGCGCGATTGCGTCTGATTGAAGTCCACGACTGTCCAGAGACTGTATGTGTAGTAAACATGAAGATGTAATGTTTTCAATGCGATGTCTCGAGTTGACTGCTGGGGCTTTGTTCCAAGTATATGAAGGCATTTTTGCCACTTTTGTAAGGATCGATGGTTGAGAAGAGCTCCTGGGTTGTAAAGTTTTAATGAAGCATTGTTGTTTTGGATATATATGAACTTTGGAGACTTCTTTCCTTATGAATGCCAGTTTCTTTCATGTCTTTGTTTACACTGTGTTAGAGAAGCTCAGAATTGGAGGATCCAGTCGAGCTGTAGCTATTATAGGATGATGTTGTAATGGATCACTGTAATAGTTACGGAGCCTCTAGTCAGTTCCTGTGATTTCTTTGACGCTGAATGACTTGGAATTGGAGGATCCATTCAAGTCCTTTATTCAGTTTCTTGAAGCCCTGAAACCAGGAGGATCCTGCTTTTGTATTTTTTCCCCTACAAACCGCTGCAAGCCTGTTGCCTAGAGCTGTTTGTTCATCTTCTCCTAAGTCTTCCACCTGCTCATCTTTTAATCAACCCACTGGTTGAAGTTAGGATTCCATACCTCCTCTGTTCTTTACGTACCAGACTCAGTCCCTGAGTTAGAGTGATACCTCCTAGAGCCATTGTCTCCATCTGATCACCCTTTATAAACAAATCATGACATAAGACTAATGGGCATTGGGCTATGCTCCTGCAAGCAATCCATGAGTGACTTCTGACACTAACAGATAAGATCGGCTTTAATGGTAGGTCGGCTGAGACCTAGATCTAGATGCTGGACTAGACAACCATTTATTGTAATTGAATAGAGTAGGTAGACCTGGAGAGAAGCGCTCGATGAGCCCCTCAGGTAAAAGAGATTTTCAGATCTCATTTTGGTAGTTAGAAGATGAGTAATGGTTGTAAGAGAAGAGCCAGGGAAAGCTCGAGAACACCTTGTACAAACAGGCATTTTCCATTGTTAATATAACAGAGCAGTTTTTCCTGCATATATTCTGTATTGTATGGATGTCTGTGAGTGTTCTTCATATGTTGTGACTGTATGCCATGGTTTTACATTTACAGGAGTGTGTTTGATTTCAGGGTGGAAGGTCTTTGAGGTTTCATGCCAGGAGGGCGTGACAGAGTACTGCGGACTCTGAATACTGGTGCACAGAGGATGCACTTCTGAACTCTGCGGAGTCAGACAAAGACGTGCTGCGGCACATGACTGAAGTCAACAACTCAGAAGGAAGACATTTGAGGTTGTTGAATACCTCAGGAGGCAAGGCTGTGTGGGAGAGACACAGTTGCAGACATAATTCTGCCATGAATTCTGTAGAGCTCTTCCAAGTGGGCAATGAGCAGGTGCAAAGAGTGCACAGAGGAAGAACTTTGTTGTGAGTTCAGAAGAGACAAAATCATTGAGGATTCTAAGATCTCTACCAGGTGGGCATTGAGCGAGTGCATAGGTGCACAGGGGAAGAAGACAGAACAACTGAACGTTCTATGGAAGGGAAAACTCTGCCAGGTGGGCATTGAGTTAATGTGCAGACAGGCACAGGAGAAGAGAACTCTTTGAGTTCTGGAAGTGAGGGAAGAATCCACTGAAGGATATTCATAGGGTTGTTGAACACCCAAGTAGACTCAACAAGAGGTTGCTTGAGTAGGAGACAGCCAAGAAGGCGTCAAATTCTCCATCTGTGGGAGAAGGAAGTTGAAGATAAAATCCCTTAGGGGTCTGAGTGGTTGAGAAGCTCAGGAGGGACAGTGCTTTCACGCATGAGTTCGTAACTGCAAGGAGTGCAGAGGCTGAAGAAATCTTTGGAAGAGTTCAGAGTACCCAAAGCTCAGGAGGAGTTAGCGTTGTATACGTGCAGCGAGGCTCAAGGTAAAAGGAGCTCGCAGAGAGAGAAGAGAAGACAAAGGTCGAGGCCTTTGGAACCTTGGAAATTCTCCCAAGGCAGGAAGAAAGTGCAGGAAGATCTGGAGGAGCAGCTACAGCCATCAGATTGACAGGAGAAGGAATCCAGACCGTTGATTTCTACGTCCAGGAGAAGCTCTGGAAGAAGCGAACAGAGGGGGAAATCGCCAGCCGTTGGATCTCATTCAGAAATCCTGCCAGTCGTTGGATCGGGAGAAGATGCGTAAAGTTTAAGCACAGGAGTGAGTACGCAGGAGAAAGGATCTGAGCCATCAGATCTGGAGCAGGTGCACGTGAGCCGTCAGATTAGATAGGAGCTGCACGAGGTTTACCATCGGGACTTTGGCGCATCGGAATATCGACATTCCCGTGAACATGAGATCAAGAATTTCCATGGGGAATTACCCAGAATAATCTGAGTCGTCCGTTCAGAGGGCACGTGGCGGAGATCGAGCGATCGTCGGCATATTGGTTATCGAGAAATCGGAGTTCCCAAGGTCGAAGAACTGGGACATCATAAGTCTCAAAATCCCAGAGGAATCGGGACCATCCATCTGGAAGGACGCGTGGAAGTGATCAGTGTCATCAGGAAAGTCTTGACAAGAAGTCGTTGATCGGGGATTGAGTCATCGGGATATCGGAGATCCCGGTGACAAGTTGTTTGTACATTTTGGAATTGGGAAATGCGATACCCCGATCAGTGGGGCACAACTGTCAGCACATCAGGGCTGAGGAAAGAGCCATAGTGGAAGCCAGCTGTCAGTGCAGCGGAGAGTTGGGATTCGAGGAGTCAGGAATCCCGTAGGCATATGTATTTGGGCATTGGAAACCTCGTAGCCCCGACGGGAGACAGGACTATGGTCACGAAAATAGTGGTCACACTAGCCAGGGCTTAGCTTGGAGGGCTAAAGCGCGTCGGGAATCGGAGGATCGCGGATCCAGGGGATGATTGCATTTTGACATCGAAAACCCCAAAATCCTGACAGGAAGGTAAGGCTGCGGTCTTATGAATTCTGGTCATATGGGCCAAGAACCTAGAAGGAGGGCTAGCACGTGAAAAGGGTGCATCGACGATCGAGGAATCGAGAGGACAGTGACTCTCGACAACGGGAAGCTCGAAACCCCTAACCTCGATATCGAGTCGAGGAAAAGTCACGGTAAAGAGAAGAAGGCCGTGAAGGGAGTAAAGGACCTGTGGGTCAGATTTTCTCAGTGATTCCCGAGGGAATCCAAGGAGCCGCTTCGGCTTAGCAGAAGAGGGGGATTTTGATCGATCCTGTGAGCGGGTGAGGAGTTGTCGGAGGAGGTAGCTCGAGCGGTGCGCCTGCGTCATAAATCGGGGTGAGAATCGAAATTGAGACCTCCTTTTTACAAATTTCCTTTCATTTACACGGCACTTGCCAATTGGTATACACCCTTGTGGGCTACAATGTATTATTTTAATAAATATCTCCTTTTAAATTAAATCACTAACACATACATCACTTAAATAAATATTTAATATAAAATTACTTTTGCGGCCGAGACATAGCTAAGCATAAAAAGTAAAGTTTCATTTGTAATAGGAGGGTGTTCATCATTCAAAACCATAACTAATGTCAAAGAACACCCTAAATATAAAATGTGATAACAACTAAGTCTATGTTGGAGCTCTTGTTTTTAAAAATATTGAAACCACATAAAAAAAAATTCTTGTCTATACCCAAGAATTGGTCCACCTTGTTGTCACTCATAGCATGCCCAACCAATACAACCACTTGGGTTACTTCCCTTCAACCCACGGAAACACTGTCATGTATCAACCAATGCAATCCAACTCATCATATTGACACTGGTCACATGAAGATCACATTCACCACAATCGTTTCATGCCTCAACGTCTCAGCTCTGCTTAGGAAACAATCTCATATATCAAACCAAATACTACCCTCATTATAATGTAATCTATATCATCTCGTATCCGTACATTAAAACCATTTAACATAATAATTAATTGTTATTCCCAATAATTTTACATAATTGTGGTCAATAAAATTACATTACCTTTGGACCAAAAAAATGCATAAAGTGATAAACGATGATTAATAAAAAACACTAGCATATTCATTAACATTTGTACACGATTGCATGGTCCATGAAACTGAATGAATGAATTATCACACATGCAGATGCCTTTATCCAGTGCCTGTGAACTTGAAAGAATTTGTAGAAGAGAGTAATATCGATTCAGTTACCCTTTATGTCAACATTTCTCATCATCTGTTGTAATCTCAATTTCCCATCGCTCTAGTGGGACGATCCATGGTCATTTGTTTTTCCATTTCTTGAACATATGAAATTTAGAAGACAAAGGCAATCAATTCTTGACAAAAAATACGTTGAGCCATCGACATGAAATTCATAGTTGGGTATTCAAGCTCAAATGGTAACTTACAAGAATTGAAAGTTGGAATTTTAATGTCAAATCTTATGTGGGTTACATCTTCCATCTTGGGAATTATAACGTGGAACTGTTGTGAGGTGTTGGTTAGAAGCTTGTCTTAGGAGACTAAGTGCTTTATTTTTGACTATCAATATTGTTATCACTTTGTCTAGTCAAATGTTAGCCCAAAAGATGTTTCATTTCCCTTAGGTCACATGGGATCCTAGTTTCAACATAAGAACAAGCATCCTCAATGTGTCACACTGCTTTTTTCATGCATTAAAAATTGATTATGGATGCTTTCATGAAGGAGAAATGGCAATGATTTCTACATTTGTTCAACTAGAAAAAAAAGATATGTATCTTGGGTCTCGTCGTTTGTCCATGAGTTCATTGAAGATCCTATCTAATGTTTTATAAGCTACAAGTATTGTTCCCTCTATTTGAAACCAGAATGCTCATGAGTAAGGAACTGTTGTTTGCTAAAACATTAGATCAAGAGTGATTTTGAGGTTACTGAGTGGAGCTTTGTAGCAATGGTGGAATGCTAGAGATTTTCTTAAGTTGTACATGTATTATTTCTCTTAATAGTTAGTGATACATTGAACCCAACAATAACATCCTCTAAAATCAAGTAATTCAAGTTTTGTGATGCAAGTGCAAATTAGTTAAATTGTTAAAAATATTATCAAAAAGCATCGACAAAGCCCATGTAAGGAAAGCAATGCGAATTCTGATCTTGCTAATGTTGTGCCCTAGTTGCAAGTAGAAGATAAGCTATATGAGAAGGACATCATTGCAATACTCTGGGTGGATATTGTTATTATTCATATCCACCCAGAGTATGGTTGCTTGCATGAAGGAGAAATGGCAATGATTTCTACATCTGTTCAACTAGTAACAAATGATATGTATGTTGGGTCTTGTCATTTTTCCACGAGTTCATTGAAGATCCTAAATTTTTTTATAAGCTGCAATTATTGTTCCCTCTATTTGAAACTATAATGCTCATGAATAAGAAATTGTTGTTTTCTAAGAGTGATTTTGAGGTTACTGAGTGGAGCTTTGTAACAATGGTGGAATGCTAGAGATTTTCTTAAGTTGTACATGCATGTTTTCTCTTAATAGTTAGTGATACATTGAACCCAACCAGAAAATCCTGTAAAACAAGTAATTCAAGTTTTTCATTGTCGATGAAAATTAGTTAAATTGTTAAAAATATTATCAAAAAGCATCGACGAAGCCCGTGTAAGGAAAGCAGTGCGAATTCTGATCTTGCTAATGTTGTTCCCTAGTTGTAAGGAGAAGATAAGCTATATGAGAAGGAAATCATTGCAATAATCTGGGTGGATATTGTTATTATTCATATAATGTCTGTTAGCTATTTGGAGCTCCTTTTTCTATTGGCATGGATAGAACTAGGGCTTGAATCGAAAATACATGTTTTATATTTGGTGTTTAAACCCCAATATGTTCAATTTCTTTGCTACATTGGCATAGAGATATCATTTTGATACTTTGTGAGCATTTTTGTGAAGGAAAGTCCTAAAAAAAGTATTAACATCTATGAAAGGTCCTAAAAGCAGAGATGACTTGCCTAAAATTTCAATGCAAATAGAAAAAATATGGAAATTTGAAGCAAGAAAAGAAGAGAAGGAAAAAAAAAAACATGCTGGAGATTATCAATGTTGGCAAAGACCTACAACCACTGGGTAGGATCTATGTAGACATGCTTTCTGATGAAGAGATCTACAATTACGATGAGAACCTACATATAATGCTTCCTCAGCCAACAATTTTCTAGGATCCCAGAGGGTTTCACAGGTGCTAGGGGATCAAGGCTGGCTTCTCTCTCCTTTTTGGATATTATGGAGAGCTTGGAGAAATATAGAAGGGTGAAGGTGTTTATTAGGGGTTTCTTTGAGTGTAGAAACTTGAAGATGGTCGAATGCATCTTGTGAAATCTTAGGAGGGCGACCAACACCATGGGAGGGGTTTGAATCTCCTTCGAGACATATGCATGGAAAAGGAGAGGCATACCCTATGATGGATTAGTGCCAAAATCATTGTCAAGCCCAATCCTATGGCTGAATTGTCTGAATAGGTCTTGTAATTTCATGGTATCCACATGTTTCAAATATATGATAATAACTGTAAAAATTGAAATGGTGAAGCTTAATCTAGATTAATATTTACCCATATTTTTATCCATATGTAATTGTTTGCAAGGTTAACTATGAAATCATTCATTATCTCAATCGCAAGCCAATAGTAGGGAATGAGTGAAATCTTGGACTGCTTACACATTAGGAAAGAAGACATGAGAAATGAATAGTGTGTTCATGAGGAGCAAAGCAAAGCAATCAACATCTGTTATGCAAGTAGTTTTTCCTAGCTAGATAGAAAATTGTCTATTGGAAGTGGACATAATCTATGGAAAGCAATGAATAACAAAGCATCTATGGGAGGTGGTGAAAAACAGAGCTCACCTATCGAAATGGATATAGGCATTTGGGAAAACACGCATCTCTATGACTAACTATAAATAACACATATAAGACAATAGATAAGTCAACAATAGTTTCGAAGCAAAATGATCATTTGTCAGTCTCTTAAGGACCCTTTAAGGACTTGACATAGGTGGGACTAAAGCCATTAGCCAGTTTTCAAGCAAAATGATTTTTTTTTTTCAGGCTAGTCATATTAGTCTATTTAATGACCTGACAAAGAGTTTCAATAAAGTTAATTTGAAACTCAAAAATTAGGTTATCTAAGAATGAAAAGAATGCATTGTGTCAAAGACCAACAATAAGACTTTGAAACTTAGGTTATATAAGAATGAAAAAATTGCATTGTGTTAGAGCTTGACAATAAGACTTCGAACTTGTTATCCAATAGCATTTT
The DNA here is from genome assembly GCA_000966675.3 of Picea glauca. Classification (NCBI taxonomy): domain Eukaryota; kingdom Viridiplantae; phylum Streptophyta; class Pinopsida; order Pinales; family Pinaceae; genus Picea; species Picea glauca. The sequence continues at coordinate 191,921 of JZKD02S0661237.1, forward strand.
TTATAAAAAAAATTTAAATATTATACAAAAAAAATTATTTCATTTGGCCTATGTACAACATTGGATAACTGGAAAATATTTATAGTCAAAGGCTAACTAATTGATGGTCAATGATGAATCAAATGCTATAGTCCTGGCCTTTAGTAGATACCAATAAGGGTAACCGATATTTCCCAATGAGTTGCGACCCATTGGAATTCCCCAATGTTAGATTACACACATGCTTTAAATTATAATAATAATATCTATTTTTAAGGTCACGACCAAGCCAGACACCAAATTGGTGTATGATACCCCCTCCGCCAAGCGATTTGACTGGTAAAGTCTATGGAGGTATACATACCCTACCCCCCTCTGGATTTGAACTTGTGACCTCTTAGGAGGAAACACATGTTCTTAACCATTAGGCCCACTCAAGATGTATAATAATAATAATCTATTTTTAAGGTCACGACCAAGTCAGACAGCAAATTGGTGTATGACATCTCCTTCGCCCAACGATTTTACTGGTAAAGTCTATGGAGGTATACATACCCTACCTCCCTATGGATTTGAACTTGTGACGTCTTAGGAGGAAACACATGTTCTTAACCATTAGACCCACTCAGGTTGTATAAAACCATTAGATGTAAATAAGTGTCACAAAAGTGGTGATGTCATTATCATTAATGTATAGATTGAAATTAAATATTATATTTTGTTTTTATTGATGAAACTAAACCTAATTCTATGGATGTTTTGGTAATGTTAAGGAGGAAAATTCCTACATTGCAATTTTGACAGGAAAAAGAATGTCATCATTATACGCATGTAACTAAATGTTAAATTAACATATAGATATAATATATGAATAATTAATCTTTATAAACAAGAAAATATTTTTAATTAATGTAAGTTAGTGTGTTTGAAAATAATGTGGAAATATTTGACTCAATTTCATCATTTCACACTAAATAAAAGTATACCAAATTATGTTGATAACATGTATTACTGCTTATGGATTAAAGGTCACTCCATTACAAAGCCATAGATAGGGTAAATGTTAATGTGTTTTTTTGTTTATTCCTGACACTACAGTCGTCAGACATGTGCTTTGTTCTTCCCTATGTCTCATGTCTAGATTCCAACATGAAAATAAAACTTACAATAATTTCTCATGTTTGGATTGCAACATGTAAATAAAACTAACAATGACATGCATGTCAAACACTTGGACGATAATGTCATGTGTAATGATTTTAGAATTCCACCTTACTACTTGGAAACTCAGTCAATATCTCATGGCATTGGGCTTCATTCCCTTCTTTTGGATAAATTCTTATTGAACAACACTTGACCTATATGCTCATATAATGTTGTGGAAGTGTGCCTCATTGGCAAAAAAATTATGGATAATGCTCATATAGTGTCACAGAATTATGCCTCAAAGGCCTACAATTTTGGAGAAGACAAGGGAGCATATTATACCTATAGAAAATTATGTGTCTTCTCCAATGTTGGATGGCAACCTCTACGTTTACAGATTTAAATTTACAACAATCACCCCTAGGTTTTGATGGTGTGTGGATATTGGATTAGCTATGTATATTTTTATACGTGATGTTGGTATGCCTCCATTGTAATTCTAGATATGTGTTAATGTACAATGCTCCAAATCCATAAGAAAATAAAATATCCCACTTCATTCCATGCCCAAGACACATAATCAACAAGTAAATGCCAAGCCCCACCAACATCTTGTTTCCTCCCAAGTTTCTTTGTTTCCTTGCTAGTTTGACAACCGATTTGTTTCAATGTCCATCATAAGGCATGGTGCTTCCTTCATTCTCATGCCAATCATTGATCTTTGTGTTCTAGTTAGATCCGTTCTCCCTTGTTCATGGGACTAATGAGATAATGAGACTACGATAATGGAGTATCTCTTTATGGGTTTATTACATAAATATTAGTCTAACCTAGATAATAAATGAGCCTCGACTTCATAGAACAAAACAACAATAGAAAAATATATCTATATATTTATTATTTTATTTATAATACAAGAGGTTGTGTTCTATGTATAATAATGGAAGAGGCCTAGCGTTAGCAAAATATAACTTTCTGGGTAGTTAGGGTCACCTACACAAGCTTACAACTAACAATATTTGGTTGTATTAACAAAACACTAACACCCTCCCTTGAGAGAAACTTAGGCAATCAACAAAGAAGACAAAAAATGGGTCTTGAAAACTAGTCTTGCTAAGGTACCCAAGTACAAACTCTCATAAGAGGAAAAAAAGAGAAAAACTTGTAGGAAAAAACCGCTCTCCAAAAGAGAGAAAATTGTTAGTGTTGAAAAAGGGTGTTGGAGTTGAAACTAAACATCTTACAATGGTGCATTGAATGGAACTAACATGAGACTTGTGGAGGTTGAAAGATCCAATCAAGAAGTATGACCAAAAATATGAAGATGAGAGCCAAGTAACCTCAATTAACTTGGTTGAATTCTTAAGAAGAAGAGGTTTGGTTGCAGAGGAATGATAATGGAAAAAAATGATAACCACTACATAAATGCCTTAGAAAAATAGGTGTTGGTGAGGAACCAGAAAAAATGCTTTGAATAGAAGCAACCACCATCAACTAGAAAATGAGCAATGAGGCTTGTAGATGTTGAAAGGACCAAATAGGAAGTATGGCAAAAAATCTAAAGAGGGTCAGGTAACCCCAAACTATCAATGCAATCAAATATCTATGTAGAAATCCAAACAACCAATTTCAAACTTATCAAGCAAAGAGATTGATCCTTTGAAATGAGTCTCGATTCAAAAAATCATGATCAAGTACTCATGTGCAATCAACAAAAACAACATAAGATGAGTGTCCTTATATAAGCTAATCGATCTCATTGGAGTGCATGGGTTGCTAGCTGCTATGACCATTGAGTTAAAATAATAATTAGTGCTCGATAGGAGGATCACTCTTAAAAAATAGTCGATGTTGAAAAAAATGGTGAATCACAAAGAATCACCCGAGGACACATTGCACACCATCCCCCACAATGTTGAATTAGGTGGACATAGATGATGGAAATGGATGTTACAGATCATGGAAAAATTATGGAGGTACTATTCAAAGGTGTCAATGATGCAAAAAAACCATGCAAGAAACACTCCAAAGTGGATAGCTCCAAGGCCTACAAAACAGGGTTGGTCATGGAGGTAAACACCCAGTGGCACTCTAAGAAMATTTGCATGAGTGTCCCAAAATCCACTACTCAAGATGCAAAAAGAGAGGTACCAAAATGAAGGCCATAATGGACAACAATCCTTGATACGAGTCCTAGCAAACAAGGCTGTGATACATGCCCATGTATAAGTGAGGAATCAATTCTCTTAATTTATCCAACCCATGAGAAAAAACAAGAATCTAAAAAAGGAATCAAATGTGGCATGCAACCAACCATTGTAAAGAGAGCGAAATGATCTTCTTAATACCTCAAAATCCAAACCACAAAATGAGAAAAATAAGACAAAAGGCTTCTTAAAAGAACTCGATAGATAATAAAACCCTTCACATTACAGGTATATCAATGGCCATAACCAAGAACTTATCAATTCATCTTGAAGGAACTATTCTTGTTATCTTCGTCCAACTCGTTAATTTCTTAAAATTTGTATAGGATGATAGCTTCCAAATCCAAAATCCTAGCATCCATTTAAGATGAATATGGATTTCCATGACCAAGGGTTTCAACATAGGAAATCCATCTTTGTGCTAGAATACCACCAAGACTTTCATCTTTGGCTATGCTCTCAACGACTAGGGTTCGAATCATGTAGGATGAAAATTAGAACCTCCTTTAAAATTACACATCAAGCTTGAACTTTGTTTGTTTCTCACCTTCACACTGTAATCCCAATCACCCCAACCATGGTGGTGTTCTGAGCACTGAGAAAAACTCCCCGCCTTCACTAAATTTCTCGAGAATAGCATTTCCAAGGCACTTCTTGACATTGTAAGCACAAAGGAACCCTAGTCTTTCATAGGGACCACTGTAGGGAAAGCACAAGGCCCAAGAAGGTGATCTTGATCAGTATGACCATGGATCCTATAATGGGATAAATTGAGCATAGGAGTGCCAATTGTCAGTCCAAAATGTCAGTGTAAAGCATTAATGACATGGCAGTTTGATAAACAATTGCACATGCACATAAATAAATGTGAATGAATGCATGAACAAACACATAAGTTGTAAACACAACAAGGAATTAAATAACTGAGGAAATAACTACCAATTAATAAGGCTTTGTATTGGTAACACCACATAGGTAAGAATAACACAGGTGGTATCTCTCCTTCCTTCTTGGGAGGGCTCTTTTATTTCCAAGCTTATACTCTCTCTTTTTCTTAGATGCAAGTGATCACATGGATGAATAAATTGAGATCTCAAATGGTGAGTGTTATCACTAAAATTTCGTTCGCAAATGGTTACAGGAATCCAACATATCCAAATAGTTATTAAGTTCACGCATGGACCAAAATTACCAAAAAATCATTTCCAAAAGGTCCAAAACTATACAACTAGTTATAAAATCAGGATGCGCTATGACTATACAGGGAGCATGCACACATGCGCCATCAAGAAATGTAGCAAAAGCGCACATGTGCATGATGCGCGACTGTAGACGCTGAAAGCCACACACACATGAGAACGACACATTTATGATGTTGGTCGGCCTCCCACCCACTTCTGGTTCAACTTCCAAGTCAATTTGACATCCAAATCTCGACTAAATCCAGCTGGGTGGTTGGTCAAACACCTAAAGGTTCCCTAAACAGCCCCTTGTTCACACTAAAAGCTGGTTGCATAATACCTCAAAGTTGTGCTATAAAAAGAGGCCATGGGTGAACTACATCTTCAAAGAATTCATTTGTAAGGTTATGTTGCTACTATTCTCTTGGGGAATCCTCTTTTCTCATCAAGAGCATACTAGCACCATTCCATTTGAGTTATTCACATCACCCTTTGAGTGGATTAGCTTGGGATTCTTTCACCATTTCTTTCAAGTTTTCAACTTGTAGGAAGAGCTCAATCTTGGGGGTCCAAGAGCCCTCCCTTGGAGGAAGAAGGGACCCAAAATCCCCTTTTCTCTTCGGTGTTTTATTTTCACTAATACAATCCTTTCCATTGGTGACATGAGTCTTGTTTGTTCCTTGTTCTTATGTTCTTATGCACTATAGTTTAATTGTTTTTATCATTCCTAGTTTAATTCTTAGCTTAGTATTTTATGCTCTATTCTTCTAACCCTTTCCTTTACTGCTATCTTGCTTAGCTAACCCAACTAAGCTTGTAAGCACCTCTGTTTTTCTCATTCAGGTGACAAAAGAGGTGCAACAGATTAGCGACTCCACTAGGGAGAGGTATCAATTTCCTGCCCCATTTGGGTTATTTTAGCTCTTCTTTTTTGTTTATTTAACCTGCAGGTACCATAACCGGCCTAAGCCGACCTACAGGAAGCCAAATTCAAAGCTGAGTTGAAGGAATTTCATCTGAAATTTTCTTCACGGCCGTGTGACAACTGTGCGCAGGTTTATCGGCCCACAGTCGCGCATCGTGCACACGTGTGCCAAAATCACTATATTACTCAGCACCTTCTACGCACCTACACCCATCAACCTCTTCTAGTTCATGCATTGGCACTCAAAGCGCCTCTGTCTAGTTTGAGACCCACGCACCTGTGTAGAAAAATACACATTGTAAGATTTTTATGATCTGTGGAGGGCCCATAGCCTTCTGAAAGTTAATTCCATGCATGTTGTAATCTTCACTACACTTACATTCCCTCTCCATATAAAGGTATTAGCCAAAACACATAGGCACTTAGGGGTAAAATCATAACTTTTCCTCCTTTTTTTCATTTTTCCACATGGATGGCTTGCTTTGACTGAAGTTAAGTTGGAATCATTTCACATAACATGCAACACTTGCATTGGGACCAGAAATTGGATAACAATCGTTGAGTATGTTGTTCTCTCGTGCTTCAAAGCGATCTTGAGAATCAGAAAGAGGTTGTGGGACAATTTCGTCTCCCTTAAATAGACAAAATCTTTAGGAGAGGACAACAACCCCCTCAAGACTCCTCTTAGTTTATTTTTTAAACACATCTTAAGATTGTAATGGGCCCATACATACTCACATGATACAAAGATAAGATAGTGTTGAAATTTTCTTTCTTAGATTAAATCACTAGGGGAGTTTAAAGGTTTTGTAATGGGCCCATACATGCTCACATATTGACAATCTAGGATAGTTTCAAATCTTTCTTAGATTAAATCACATTTAGGGAGTTAAAGGAATAGTTAAGGACCCACATGTCCACATGCTAGTTTCCTAGGGATTTTAAAATTCCGCAAGATTGTACCAATGACATTTAGTTAATTAGGTAATCAAAGACTTGTAAGGACCAAGCAAAGTCCACATATAGAAAGGTGACACCTAAATTATTAAAACTTGGCACACTTTCACTTGTTCACAAACAAGATCACCAATCACTCACATAGTTTTATCTAGAAGTTGTGGAGGTCAAAGTAAGTTTCCTCCAATGGGATTCCGAAACACCCCAACCCTTTTCTTGACAAAACTATCCACTCCCATTTAATTTCAACGAGGTTGGTTCACACCCCCAATCTCCCACACAAACACATCTAAAATTTTCTAAAAAACTCACTAAGTTTTCCTCCACAGGAGGTGCCAAAAGAATTTTTTAGTCTAGGTAGGATCTCGGGGATAGGCATCCAAATAACTCCCCATTATCTGGTTCTCACATTTTCAAAACAATAGAAGTTGTCAAATAGGGAACTTTAAATCCTCCAAGTCAAGTGTTCCTAACACCATA
>JZKD02S0661237.1:209374-221231 GCA_000966675.3 Picea glauca
TAAGTCTCCTATAACCCAAAGCCCAATCATGAATTATTTTTTCCTTATATTTTTCAATATTAAGTTTTTATGCATTTTATATTTATGATTTTTATGCTTTTCTAACTTTAAGGAATAACAAGAAAGTTAAAAGTAAATTAATAATATTGTTATTGTTTTATTTATTTAATAAAAGTGTTTTAAAGACAATGAAATAAACAAAACATAATTAGCAATGAATATCATTATTTATTGTTCTGTTTACTTCTTTAACTTTTAAGTTTGCTTAAATTGTTTTTAATAATATTTTGTATTATATTTAAGCACTAACTTAATTTGTTAATCTTTTAACACTTTATTATATAAAAAAGTAGATAGGTATTCGAGGTACCCTTTAGGGTATATAGAAAAATCTCCATAACAGTCAATTAAAGCTATTAAAACACCTCAAGCTACAACACTAGCTCTTGCTTCCAAAAGAGCTGTCATGGCAAGGCAATAGGGTACCCTTTAGGCTATATCAAATTCACCCTATCATTATATGTTTAAAGTTCCTTCAAGCCCCCATCCAGCTACCATCCATTAAGACCACAAACCCTTCTTTGAAAGCAACCTCAAGTTACTTCCAATCTATTATATATAACTAACTTAATTCGTTAATCTTTTAACATTTTATTATATATATATAATAAAGTGTTAAAAGATTAACAAATTAAGTTAGTGCTTAAATATAATACAAAATATTATTAAAGACAATTTAAGCAAACTTAAAAGTTAAAGAAGTAAACAAAACAATAAATAATAAATAATGATATTCATTGTTAATTATGTTTTGCTTATTTCATTGTCTTTAAAATATTTTTATTAAATAAATAAAACAATAACAAATAAATAAAGATGATAATTAAAGAAAATAATATTATTCAAGGTAATATCCTCTTTGAATGAGGTCATATTATTCAAGGTAATATCCACTTATAATAAAATTCCTTCACGGTCCAATATGTAATTTACAACATGCCACACTTCAAGAAACTTACCATGAATGTAAGTGCGAAAATGCCAAAATATAACACCTTCTTTGTGTGAGTGAAACGTAGATTCTCACACCATTCGCCTTTGATATTAGAGCTGAAGTATCCAATCCATTCATCAATTGTCATAGCAATGTCCCTTTTTCCTTATAACATGGCATGGAGATAATGCCAAAATGGTAATCATCAAAACGAAACGTGGTATAACTTTATGAAAAGTGAGTAATGAGATATAAATGAGAATGGTTGGGTATAGCCTTAATGATGGCATAGTAATAGTTATAGGTAATCTTCAACATTTATTCACTCTTTTTGCATAAAAAAGGTTATGAAGAAAAGATAAGGTAGAGTGATTTAAGATGGTTCAAAAATAATAGTGTCAATGTATGAAATAATATTGTAAGTGATGCGGGAAGTGAGAAAAGGGCCATGCTTAACAATAAGTCAAGTGTCATGATGATTTTTCTAAGAACATTGTGCCAACTTGAATGAGAGTGGGTGAAACTTTATAAAAGCATTTTGATTTAAGGGGGAGCCTAGCAACGCTTTGACGACTAAGTACTTATTAACCAAAAATGTAGTCAACAGGACCCTACAAGCAGTCGATAAGAGAACCTAGATAGAGGTTATCACTAAAACCTGTGAAAAAAGTGGTGGCCTCCTAGAATTCTTCGTCCTCTGAGAAGAATGTAGTTGGTAGGTCATGATTTCTTTTGGGATTGGGAGGAGAAGCATACATGGATGACCCCAAGGATGGATGAATCCACCCAACCTCCAAGACAAAGTGGTGAGGAAGTGGTTCTAGAGCCACGGGCTCACCTTTAATGGGATTGGATGTTGCAAAACTAGTAGTAGTGGACACATAATGTATGGACTCAACGTGAGTAACATGAGGTGAGATTTTGTTCTAAAAATCCTGTGGTGGGAATCAGAGTAGGAGAGTTGATCAATGGTGATGATGCATCCCTCATGTGGGAATATCATGACTCAAAAGAGTGAAGACACCACAATGTTCATGGTGCAGATGAAATCACGACCCATGTGAATATTGTAATACACTAGACCGTTCATGATAGAAACATTGATCAAAACCCTCTTACCTCCAACTCAATGGGGGGGGATAAAATCTACCATCAAAGGCTCTAAACTCAGTCATTGATGGAACAAGAGTAGGAGAGACTAGTTGTTTCCAAGTCAAGGAGGACATAATACATGAGAAGGCCCCATCATCTATAATATATTGATAGACCGTAAAATATTTAACGATGACCTGTATTTTAAACAGGGTAGAAGATGGTATTCGTTCTTGGATGAGTTGGTCCCAATCAAAGGTGATGCTTTGTGATGGGTGTGGGCATACATTTCCATTTTCCTTACAAGGATAAGGTCTAGTGGACATTGTGACACTAGATGTGGAATATGTGTCCCCAAGTCTACCTAACCGGGTCTTAGTTGTGAGGTAGATTGGGTGGGTGATGGGGTTACCCATTTGAGGTGTAACAACTGATGTTGAGGTGCATGTACACTCACGTGATGGATTAATGGATTCATGTTGGGAAAGGGGGGACTTTGAGGTAGTCAAATTGGTACCACTAAGTTTACTGTGTCGTGAACACTCTAAACGAACTGCTTGAACTAGCTTTGGAGTGAGGTCGAGAAATTAATGGGTTGGGTGTCCATAGAGCTCACAAAAGGGGCAAGGGTGATTAGTCCATGTATGGGTGGTACATTTATGCTTGGTTTGATTGTGGCTCTAGTGGGCACTGTGAGTACCCCAATTATTACAAGCATTCTTCCCATGCCATGGGCTCTTATAGTGTGAGGTCCTCTTCTTACTCCTTGTGAGTGGTGCACAACCAATATGAATTGGAGAAGAGGCCCAATTTTTTCCAAATTGGGAAAAAGAGGAAGGGGTTATATATGGTAGGTTTTGTGGTCCTTCCATGTTGTGTGATGGTCTATATCTGATTCCTGAGGAGGATGGGCTACCAGGTGGGGTGTGGCGACTATAAATGCCATGAAGTGTGGAATCAAGCAAGGCAGAACCAATAACTATTGAACTAACTAGTCAGTGAGGAGGTGGTACCAGAGATGTGGTAAAACCATGAATACCTCCCAACACTGGGGGGGAGGCCTTGGAAGCGTCTGGAACATTAGAGATTTATGGGATCCCATATGATTCCGGACTAGCAACTGAGTGTGTGATTGTGGTAAATATAAGAGAAATAAATAACAAGTGCTTTTGTAAAAATGAATATGGCCTACTTTAACCCAAAATTAACAGCCGCATATGTTTTCAAAAATAAATGAACATAACACACATGTATATATAGAAACTGTAAATTAAAATGTTGGTTTATGTAGGTTGGGGTTTTCTCCACGTGGGGGATGATAAACAAAAATGCATGTGTCCTATATACATATTATCCTTCCTCTCAAATGTCATTGGGAATTCCAAGAGAGATCGATGGTGGGGTCTCAAGACATCGACCGAGAACTAGTGAAGGTATGGAAAATCATTTATAATGAGGGTTAAAGGGTGCATATCTTGAAATAACTAACGATATTTTCTAATATCCACACAAAATATTATTTAGGTAAAGTTGCAGCCCATAACTGCCGCCTCTGTAGATAATTCTAGTTTTTTGCCACTAAGTTACCTCGTTCAAGTGCAGTAGGGGACTATCAACCTAATAAATCAGCCTCAGGTCAGGTAACCTCACAAGATATGGGTGGCTCAAGAAGGCATGCGTAGAACAACCAAACCTCAATACTCACCCCTTCACGAGTATCTCCCTTCCTTATGGCGTAAGAACACTTGAATTGGAGGATTTTAAGTACCCTAAAGAGTCAACCACTAAGTTTTCAAAGAATGATAAAGTGATAACGAGAGGTTGTTTGTATACCTACCCCCGAAATCCTAACTTAGACTAAAATATTCTTTTGTGCCCCTCCTGTGGAGGATTTTAGTGAGTTCTTAGGTTTGTGTTTTAAAAAGTTTGTTGAGATTGGGGTCAAGAACCAACCTCATTTCTTAAGGGTGTGAAACATGGTCTAGAACATGTAAGTCCCTTCTGATTCTCTAAGATCACTTATGGGTGTAGGGAGAAGAGCATACAAAGACTCAAATGAAATTATGAACACTTGTGGATGTGTGAAAGTTGGTATGTGCAAGAAGTGTATGTGAGCAAAAATGAAGTGTTTGTAATTGCAACATGTGGACATCATGGGGTCCTTTACTATCTATTGCAAACAAAAAATTTGTACAATCCTTGTGAAATTGGAAAACTAATCCCTAGGTTGTAAAATATGTGGACATGTGGGGTCCTTACAAATCCTTTAAACTTCCTAAGTGTTTGCTTGCAAAAACGAAAATATCCTAGATTGCATGATGATGTGGACATTTGGGGTCCTTATAATAGTTTAGCTCCTATCTTGTAAAGAAAACTATGAGGTACCGAGATGGATATGGCCTCACCTAATGATTGATGTGATTTGCAAAACAAACAAGAATGGAAACCAAAAGACAAGATGTGCACATGCATGGGTGCTTACTTAATATTCTGATTTATGTCCTATGTTTGTTTAGATGAAAGGGAGATGAAAAAATGACTTTATACAACCCGTTCTGATTCACCAAGATCACTCGAGAGAGTGTGATGTGAAGAGTATAATAGGATATGAGTAATAGGTTTTCTTGGTCCCGAAAGAAAATAAACAAAAATTGATTGCTGAAATAACTCTAATTAAGTATTCAAATGCATAACTAGCCATCCATGTAGTATGATAACTGAAATGTTGGTTCATTTTATCCACCCTAAATAATCTAGATGAGATAATTGAATTGGAAAGAATGAAACTTTAAAGAAGAGGCTTTTGATCTTTACAAAGTGCAAAAAATGAAAAAATAAATTCCAACAAGGGAAGGGGGATGTGGACCACCCTTAACCTAGGAGAAAATTTGAACAATGCAGGTTAATGAACAATATATGTGTTGAACATCGTTGACCATGTGAAAGTTGAATCGAGTGACAATGCTCATGGTGCGAAATTTGAATAGAGTAACGACGCTGATGGTGCTCCTCAGTGCAATCATATTTTCAAAAGCCATGCAGTTTCTGCAAAATGACGTAAAACAAAAATTTGATGGATTCTGGAGTGTCAAGGGCCTAATTTCCCAAATTGGACATCCATAAAGATTGTTTGGGGGAACTGTAAAAATATCAGAGAAATAAGAAAGGAAGTTCTAGTCACCTACACAGGGAGAATTGAAGTGAAGAACCCCAGTGGAGTCGCCATATGTAATGGGATAAATTGAGTACATGAGTGACAAATGTCAGTGTAAAGCATTAATGACATCACAGTTTGATAAAAAGTTGCACATGAACATAAATAAATGTGAATGATTGCATGAACAAATGCATAAATTGTAAACACAACAAGGGATTAAAAACTCGGGAAATAGTTACCAATGAACACAACTTTGTATTGATAACATCACAGAGGTAGGAATAACATAGGTAGTCTCTCTCTTGCCTCCTTGGGAGGGATCTTTTCTTTCCTAGCTCAGACTCTCTCTTCTTCTTATATGTAGGTGATCACGTGGATGATTGAATTGAGATATCAAATGGTGAGACACTCAATCCCGGTGACATCTCAAGCTATGACTAAACATTTGAAGTCTGAAATGGGAAATTAATTCTCTACATCAAAATATCTAGTGTAACTCTATGCTATCTCTGTGTTGTATAATGCATGTCCAGAACCATGCTTAAATATCCTTGTTTCCAACTTGATTTTATCTTGCTTCACGTATGAATGATGATGCTCTTAAGTGGTGGCATATTAACAAAGTTAGGGTTAATTAAACTCATCAAGCCATCTCTAAGATCAAATCTATGACTGGTGTGACATTTTTGCAGGTCAATGCTTTGAATGTGTCTTCTCTGCTTGGAATTTTATGTTGTCGCACAAACACCATGAATCTTGATCTAGATGGTCGCTATGTATGCACAAAATATTTTATGTTGTGTCATGCAAATTGCATTGATGGTGTGAATTATCTATTTGAAAGTCCCGTTGATCACTAACCTTCCTGAATTGATTTGATGTTTGATGAGTGAGCTTTGGTGACACTTGAGGATATGCATTTTTATGTATGAAACTGATGTCTTTTCTAGTGATTCCCTATATTTCTTGGTGAGCACTTTTTTGGTGATAACAATTGCATTGAATACCATCACTGTGAAGAAATCAAACCAAAGGCCCACAACCATGATCGTATCACTACCAGAGTATGCGTATACAAAAAATTCTCCAAATTCACATGAAACGATCCTAAACAAACATGATATTGTTTAGGAAAAATCCTTCGTAACATTGTTGAAAAATAGATCTGCAAACTGCACCTCGAATCCACACATTTGTAAATTCAAACAACTTTTTCCAATCTAGAATCAACCAGAATGGTCTTTCCTAGACACATATTTAAATATGATAAATGCAAGTTGAATACACTCTCACACAAGTAATCAGGGAAACAAGAATCTGCTCTGATACCATGTATAAATCTAGGTCTAAGACAGACCGTAAATGAGCCTAGACACCATAGAACAAAACAACAATAGAAAATGTGTGTGTGTGTTATTTTATTTATAATAAAATAGGAAATTTTCTATATATAACAATGGAGGAGGCCCAACATTAGCAAAAGATAACTATTTGGGAAGTTAGGGGTGCCTACATATGCTTACAACCAACAATAGTTGGTTGTATTAACAAAACACTAACATTTATGGAGAGTAGATTAAACACTGATTTGGCAAAGGCTTTTAAATCTTTGGATGGGGATACCCTTATCAAGGTTATCATCGTCACTGACATTGGCAAGACATTATGTTCAGGAGTAGATTTGTAACGGTAAATCCCACACTCAATATTTGTTCTACATGGACACATAATAGTTATTTTTTGCATGCTTATCGATCATTTTTTTGTCAAGGGAAAATGACCAACATTTGAGAGAAAAAGCTTGTGGGGAACAAGAAAGACTCTCCTTGTTTTTATAGAGGTGGTTCTCCTCTTTTTATATATTGGAAGATTCTTTGTATGGTTGTAGATGAATGCAATGGGCGAGTGCTAAAGAGAAAACCCTAAAATATCTTCCAACAAAGCTCTCATTTAGCAGATTTACTCATTAAGCACATCATCTTATTCATGGGAATAAAAATAAATAAATATAACTGAAAGAGATTTGTACCGAGTTTGCTTTCGACATATATTTTTCCTTCCTTTTAAAATGTTGTGTACCCATAATTAGCTATGACTTTTCAAGATGAAAGAAGATTTAAATGGACAGTTCATCGAAGAATTTTATATGAGTATTGCATGTAAAAATGAAAAAGATTACGACGAGCACACTCCAAAAATTTCATACTAAAAAATCTCAAAGTCTGAGAAATCATTAGAGCTATGCCCCGAAACAGTTCTTTGTGGGAGAAATTAATAGTAATATCCCAAATTAAATAAGCTTAAACATGTCTGAAATAAGAGGTTTGAAACAACCTCAACAAGATTTCAATGACAATTACATAAACTTAAAACAAACTGCATCTACTTTTACAAGCATGGATTTTGCTCATCGGGACTTGAAATGTCTTGAAATGGCTGAAGAATTTAGAGACAGAACTGATCAAACTAGATCTTCCTGTAGGAAAAAATACATTAAAAATATGATGGAAAGAGTCTAGCAGAGATAAATATGAAGGGGAAATCCATACCAATGTATTCACAAATTTTTGGAAAGGAAAAACTTGGTTCCAACAGAAATACCCATGTAGCAAAACTCTCCAACAACCAACAACTAACCTCTTAAATATGCCCTCGTTTTCTCTTTTGTAATCTCTTCTTCATCTTCTTGAAATTTATTTTCATTTAGGTTTAGGGTTTTATTTTCCCTCTCTGTGAGCTTAGATATGCATGCCATCAATTGGGACCCACTTTAGAAGCTCAAGAATTTCTTTAAATAAATCAATTTCTGAAAATAATTTGTTTTTCAAGACTGAAAATAGTCTTGAATGCAATTTAATTTTTAGGGCTTGATAACTAATATTTCAACCATCGAATGCACTTCCAATGTTTTCTTCATACATTTACATTTCCGACGAGCTCTCATTTGCTCAAATCAAATGTTGGGATCAAAAGTTATGAGCTCTGGAAGATGGAGACTTAGCCATTGTTGATATGACTTCGCGGATTTTGAGCTTTAGATTTCCAAATTCAAATTCTTTATCCCACATGCATTGTGGGAGGGTGCTCTTAAAATATTTTTGTGGAAATTCCATCTCCATATGCTTTGTATGTGAGGTACATAGATCCATAGAACTCCATGTATCTTGTGCATATCTTATCTTTCAACTGTCACATCATTACCCAATCATCATGCCAACTAATTGTCTAGTCACCTTCGTCCATGTGTCACCCGAGTATAGGTCTACTTTGCTTCCACATGTCCATAGATGATAGGTCTTGAATTCCACGTGTCATTTGGAGGTGTTCCCAAAAATAATGAGAAATAAAATTAGGTTAAGAATTGGTATTGAGAAATAATATTAAAAAATAAATGAAGTGTTGGAGGGATAGTGGGAGTAGGAACGTAGAAATGACTAAGCATGAAAATGGAAATGGATAAGTATGGAAAGTGAGTAAATAAATTAGTAAATAAAATGGAATATGGGGAGATGGGGAAAATTAAGAATGGAGAGTATAATACTTAGTCAAATTTTCGAAAATGGAGGGGGAGATTAGTGAATAGAGGAGGGGAAATGGTGATATCTTGGGCATTTGACATCCATTTTCGATTTTGTAATATGTTGGGCGAATATGAGACACAAGGATACCTAATGAAAATATGAACATAATCAATCTCCTTATTTTTAATGTCATTTTCTTTCCTTTTATTTTATTTCAAAAGGAAACTATCCATGTTAGACTTTCATGATGAAGAACTGGAAAACTGAACCTGATTGGAAACTTCATGATAAACAATTGAATATCGTTTGGAACTTTCCAAGTTTGAAGAAAACATTTTTGGTCTCTATTTGATGGGTGAAAACACATCAACAATGCTATAGATAATTTTCAAAGCCTTGAGATTTCCATGCCATTGTGCACTCATGAGGTTGAACAATTGAATCTTTTTGGAGGTAAGGAATTTGAATCATGTGGACTTTCAAGGAGCACTTGTAGAGAAAAAAAATGTGAAGGGTCACAACAGTAAAGTTGATAAAATAAAGAAAATGTTAAGGGTCGTATCAATAAATTTGTTAGTCATGTTCAATGATTTAAAGCTCTGATAAGATTCATGGATTTATTTCTTAATTGTTATCATTAATTTATTTAATCCATAGTATATGCATGGGACTTTTATTTTGGGATTGACCTTAGATCTGGCTAGAAATTTGCATATTTCCTAATTTCTTAATTTTCCCATCAATAAAATCGTGATTTCCAATTATTTGTATGCAATTAAAAATACTTAGCACAAAAAACATCGGGAACCATTATTTATTCAATATTTAAAAATATACAACTTTTTAAAATTAGAAATTTAAATTGAATGCAATTGCCATAGGGCATTATCATTGGGATAACAAAAGTTTGTGATATCATTTTACTTATTTTCTGCTATGTTATATTTTGTTGTATTGTGCCATCAATATTACATAAGTAGTCGGCAACCTTCAAATGAATATAAAATGGACATGTTCCTTGGAAACCTTTAGATGCAATTTTCCACTGAATCATCCTGAATGTTATTAAATGGGTAGGTAGTTCAATGCTTCCATGATAACTAGCAATACAGAGAAAAGCATTGAAGCTATCTGTATTAGAAGCAAAGAAAACAACAAAAAAGGCAAAGACCTTTGAGCCAAAGTATATTATATAAATATATAAAAGCAAAGGAAGGACATTGAAGATGAATTGAGTTGTAGATGGATTGTATAAGTAATGTGGTGTTGCATATTGCATGGTGTATTTAAATCCTTGATAGACTTATAGCTATTTATGAAATCTAAAGGAGGTAATGTTTATTGAGGTGATGTTTCTAAGAACTTATTTTTTAATGAAACTATGTTTCCAAGAACTCCATAGTAGGTACAAGAATAATGCTTCAAATGTTAGAACCAATAATATTTTAAATAAATAAAATTTAGTGAAATATTTAATAAACGAAATCGAAATTTAACATATCACAACATATATGAAAAGTCAAACAAGAACTGATATGTGGTCAATGATTAATACAATGCAATAGTACTAATACATGGTCCATGCTGAATCAAACTCAATAGTACATAGCCTTTGGTAGGGACTAATTATAACGTCCCCTAACTTAACCGAGGATCATTACTATGTGGAATACATATAAAAATAAAAATAAAATCTGCTAATTCATTTTTTGTAGATTACCAACGACAATTTATATCCATGATTAACTAGATTCTCTTACCCATAATTAAATGCATCTACATCATTCCAAATGAACATGAATAGAGTTAATAAATCATCTATAACAACACATAAAACCACTTTCATTCACAAAGTAAAATGCACAACCACAAGAATCGTAAGAAAACTCAGATAATAGATAAACACTTATCTTTAAAAGAAAGTTTGTGCAATCAACTACTTGGGAAGGATGTTCCACCCAACCATAGACTTATTGTTCATATATCAACAACAAGTCACCCACAAGTTGGGTCTAGGAATCCACAAAACAATGGTGCCTTACACAGTTCACTCACAACTCAATATCCCACGACCCATTGGTATTCTCCTACAACTATCCTGAATTTCCTCCAACTCTCTTCCTCTTGAACTTCCCAATCCAAGGAATGTACCCCTTCACTTATCTTAGTCCATCGAGTATTCCAATCATTTATCAGGGTCTCTTTGGCACAGGTAACTAGGAAATATCTGGTTGGAACTCAAGGGAAAATCACTTCCAAGAAAACTACCAGGAAAACAATAACAATACTTGTTGTTACAGTGCAACTCACTCAAAAGTTCACTCTTCAGGTATGACAACCTAGCTCTTCAATTTCTAGCTCCAAAATGCTTCAAAAATACTCCAACATGCTCTAGAATTTTCCCATCCTTCTTGGTATAGATTCAAGTGCTCTTTTACCCTATTCTCCCTTGTTGTTCATCCAAAAAATGAATGTGAAAATCTGCCTAATCCCCCCATATGAATGTTGATTGTACTTCAGCCCCATGCTTCCAATAACTATGGGATGTGACCTTTACACCCACCCTTTGACAAATATTCAATGATTGATATCCCATATATTTAAATAGAAAAATAGATGGTTTCCCCAAATGATAATAAAATTCATAAATATGGGCTTGGCTTAATACCCATAAACAATTTCACCCTTGGGCCCTTCTTAGACACTCCGAGGCATTCCCCCTGTCTTTTGGATTAATTATCCCCCATGTCTGTCCATATTCCTGACAACTGGTCGTCACATTATTTTTATTAAAATTAGAAAATACATTATGCATTAATTAAACTGACGATTATAGTGGGGATGTTACACTAATAAGGTTGTTTAGTTTTTTTTATTGCAAAAATTATAAAAAAATATTTAAATTATTTTCCATTTCGAAGGTGGAAATGTTAGAAAAACAGGACCATGGAGCAATAAAATAAAACAAATGCGGAAAAAAAACACAGAAGATACACAATACAAGAGAGACACAGATTTACGTGGTTCACCCAGTGTGGGCTACATCCACCAGAGAAATTGTCAGGTCCTTCCTTTATTATTATCCAACAAATG
>JZKD02S0661237.1:230086-241079 GCA_000966675.3 Picea glauca
AGGTTGGCAGCACTGTTAGAGGTCACCAACCTTCTTTAGATATGTAACTTTCTGATTCAGGTTTGCCTGAAAGCCGATTAATACAACATAACCGTTCTAGTTAAAAAAAAAAAAATTACCCCCAGTCTCAAAACACAATCCTCTCATATTAAGTTTCTCCTACTCTCAAAACCAAAATACCTTATTCCCAATGCTCGGAACCCCTGAACCTCCCAAATCCTCTCCCCCTTATCCCTCCTTCCATTTCCTTCCTTCAAAAATATTACCCCTATCATCAAATTCTTGACCTCCTTGACATATCTTTGGCAACCTATCCTAAATGAATAAAAATCATTTAATCCAATCCAAGCATAATACATTCAATTTTAACATGCAACCATTTCATACATACAACACAAATATATACATAAATCAATTCAATCAATTTAATAGTCGCATTAAAATCTAAGTAAATTAATTAGAGTAATAATAAAATTGAACCTCATTAAATTAATTAACCTAATAAACCACATTAACTATAATCAAATCAATTATATCCATAAATATACTAAGACATAATACACAAATGACAAAAAAGATTACTTCTTATCTTAATACAACATAATACTACTAGGGTTCACATGCAAGTTATGTGTGCATAGTTGGTGCATACATAGCTCATGCGTGTACTAATGATAACAATCATCACACCTAATACAAGTTTATTGTATGCTGACAACCAAATTTATAGTGCAACAAATCTCATAAGGAATTAATCAATCATGAATCCAATCATACCAGGAAAAATTCATCAGTCACAACAATAGAATATAAATGAAACATTTTTTCTAGATTATCGTAATTGATTTAATCATTTAATACAAAATAACAAGGAATAAGAAAGGAACTATTGTTACATGATTAAAACCTAAAAACACTCTCAACTACTCTGAACACCCTTCCTCCCTAACCTACTTCCATCTTCCAAATCATTTCCCTCCTCTAATGGACCATATTGTAGCGTCAACTATATTTACCTAACTCTAGATAGAACCTGTAAACGGAAGTGTCAACTACCTTGACCAAGCTTTCCCAACAGACAACTCAAAGTCATCATCACACATCTAAGTAAGCGTGACTTAACACTATTCTACCACAACTACAGGTTTCGAAGGATAAATGGTGGGAAACACCTTCACCCCTCTTCATAGAGCTAGGGTGAACACCCACTGTGTTCTTGGAGCTTTGTCATCAAATATCCAGTTTCAGGCAATCATGCCACCTGCAAAACCTGCACTTTCCCAATATCATAGCAATGCATTTGAACCAATATAAAATAACATAAGTATGTTTTCTATCATACCATTTCTCATTCGATGTCCACGACATCAACCACTTAATATCACACTTCTTTGACAATCACATAGCCCATTCAATCTATAGGTTAGTTTACAACATGTACTCATTCATAACCATTTACTATTGTCATATGATTGCATTTTAAAACATATAATTAAGCCTAGTATCCATGTACCAAGATCCTTCAATTACAACTTCCATGCTAGAAGTAAATCACATAACATCCATCATTAACAACATAACAATAATTATTTATAGTATTTACATAAACGTAAGTCCACATGTCTATAATTTGAAGTGTCAATCTTTAATGGTCTTCCACGGATAATTAGCAAATGAAAATACGGTTAAGTCATAAGTAAATTTAGTTTCGTATGTTGAAATGGGGCATTGCACCTACTGATATGAAATGGATCTGAACCAATAATAGATAAGACTCAATACCTGCAAGACAACATGACAATTAGCTAAGGTCATGCAAGTTATGTAAATCAATGCAAATGTAAGTTGAATAAGACAAACATAAATATGAGAGAAAAGTTAAAAAGTAATTAAATGATAAGAAAATGAATAGGATAGAAGGATAATGAATGCGAAGTGAAGAGACATGGTTATTGGCCTTCCCTTACCCCCTACCTCTCCCTATATCTTCATTCACTCTCATTCTCAAATGGTATTTTGGACAAGAAGGAGAGGAATAACATTGCACCAGAGATTTCTGAAAGGAGAATACTGAGCACCATTTGAAACTGGTTTTTCCCCTTTGGGTTCTAAGGTAAAATAATTGTGTCCATTATGTCATTGATTATTGTGCTCATCATTCTAGATTTAATTTGTATGGGTGCATGGTTCCCAGTTAAATCCCATTATTTTTCCATGGTGTGGAATATGGGAAATTACAAACTATGAGTTGCATCTGTAGTTGTTCTACCAACTATAATGAGAAATTGAAAATTATATTTCTTCTAAATGTGTTCAGAAACTAATTTTCTATTAACAATTGGTGAAAGACAATAACTATGATTTTTTGATTGTCAATTCTACCCAAGTTGTGAGTTTAATGGATGTGATCATCTAGTTGTTGGGAAAATTTGCCAAAAATGTTTTTTCTCTCTCTATGGGTTTGTTTAGTTGGTTGATGGTCATTCCTTCTATTTTTGGGTGTTTCATGAAAGCATTATTTGTTTTACAACATACCCAAGTATGGGTTTTTTTGTTCAATGCTCCAATGATTTGGTATTGTTGTCCACAATTCCCCCATGCCTGGTATTATTTCCTAATAGATCCCACAACTTGGTAATGCAGTTTAATTTCCCTCACATCTTCAATAAGAAGTCTAACATCGCCCACATCCAAACCCTGGAGACCAGATGGAATAACATATCATTTTTCTTTCTTGTCACTTATACGTGTGAAACCTAGCATGTGAAGAAACCAAAAACTCATATTCTTTGTTGTTTAACACTTCTACGTGTGAACCCTAGCAATCTGAGAGAATCGACACATTATTCTTTGCTAGGTACAACAATATTTTCCAACCCTACCTTTTGGAGCATACCCAAAACAATTTCCTTTTTGTCTAAATACTCCCATGCATGAACCCTATCTCTAGGCATCCATAGCACATTTGTTTGTTTTCCAAGCATTCCACTTTTCCTCCCTTGGTTAGTTACATTCTCACGCTCTCAACCTAGTACCAAGGTGTTGTGAGGAATCTTACTTTGCATTCATGGAATTTCAAATTCATCATTGGGTTAGTATGTTTTTATTGCTCTAATCCCCACTTGTAAAGGTCTAAACATTGTTCTAGGAATTCTCAAAAAAATGATGGTACATATCCTCTAGATGCCACAAACCTCACTGTTGAATGGGATGTTAAATCCTACGTGAGCTAATTTAGTAACACCTCTACACAACAAGTTTGGTCATGGGCCTAATTGACATGGGTTGAATGTGACATCCATTAAGAGACATGTAAGAATGGAAATCAATACATGTGCACTTGAGTGAGTTGGCGACCGAGTTGTTACTCGATATCTCTCCATAAAAATAAATAGTTTTAATTATTGCATGGGTTGTTGGCTGCCTAGTTGGTTTGTAGATAAAATAATTGTTTATTATGACTCTTGGTTTTCTCATTAAATGGTTGATATCAAAGGCTAGAGAATGTCTCTCAATGGGTAATTAGGTTATCTTGGTGTAGGATACTAGTGCCTCTTCATATGATATCATTACTCATTTTAAAAACCAAAAGAATGAGTGAGTTAAGCAATGTGGAAGTTAGAGAGTAGTTGCACTAAGAATTGTATTGAGCCTTGAAGCCAAAACTCAGAGACCTAAGTGGCATAGTGAATAGTAGGCTATACTAAGTCTTAGTGACAGAGTGTTGCAAATCTTTGATTTTGTTGGCCTGGTTGTTACTACCATAGCTAGCTATTTGAGATGTGTAGACTACATTGATAGAAGACAGTTCTCATCAGGAGAAGAAGAAAGTTCCTTGTGCAAGGCAGAGGACAAATGCATGGTAGCATCCAAAAGATAGAGAACTCTATTCCAAAACTCAGAGATAGAGTTGAGATAGAGATAATAACATGAATTATGCAAAAGATCTGTGTTAGTGAAGCAAGTGGGATATAAGTCCCTCATTTATAGATAAGATGGTATCATATTAGTTGCATCATTTATTGTGACAGTTCTAGGACTTTGAAGAGACCATTGCAGACCTCAACATGGGTAAAGCAAGGATAGAGAAGTTGGAATATTTAAGGGGCAACAATGTCAATATTTGAGAAGATAACAAGAGCTTGAAAGAGCAGGTTCATATGTTCATCAAGAGGATGGAAAAGATGAAGAAGCACATGCATACCTCTACCAAATTGTTGCCATTTCTCAAGAAGAAGTATGAATAATGTCAGGAAACCCTCATAGTGGTCATGATAGACTGGGAAAAGCACCAAGCACAACTTGTACACCTTGATGAGAAGGTCATTCAATTGGATAGATAGAAATAAGATAGTGTCACTCAGATGTTGGCACAGCTGCAACAAGAGTTGGCAGAGAAAGAGGATGCCTTGGAGAAGTTCCAAGCAACTGTTTAGGAGAACCAAAAAGCAGGGCCAAGTGCCTCAACCAACACCATGACTGTGACATTTTGGTAAGCTCACCATCCATATGCATTCCTCAAGAGAAACTTGGTGAATTTTAGAAGCATACCAGAGGAATTGGTTCTAATCTCTTCAGAAAAATGGGCTATGATGGACAAGGGCCAGTCAAGAGGAGACAAGGAATCTTGATCCCCATTGTAGCTACACTAAGGGAAAAGCATGAAGGCCTAGGATTTGATGGAAAAAGTGAAAATACCATCACTGTGAAGACCATTTTCATGAAGGAAAAAGACATGTTGGAGTTGGATTTCTCATCAGGAGGAGCAACAACGGTCAATGAAGGTGGCAGCCCACTACCACCTCAGATTTCTTGTGGAAAATGGAGGGAAACAATGAGGAGAGTTCACAGACTCAGAATACAGTTGCAGTCAAAGAAAGCAACAAACCAATTAGTGAGAGAAAGAAGAAGAAGAATATCGGGGGGTCTACATCAAATAAGACATTTCTTGTTTTTCGTTTCTACAAGAAGAGAGGCCATACCATAGGCAGTTGTTGGTACATAGAGGCATGCTCATATTGTGGAAAGAAAGGCCATCTTTAGGCATCTTGCTAGGAGAAGCAAGCCACATGCCACATGACATATTACTTCCAGAGGAGGAATAGAAAGAAGGCTTATCCAATCAAAAAACATATACATAGGCACATGGAGAGGAGGAGTATGTCAAGAAGTCCTCGTAGCAACAACAATAATGTTTTCCACCACTAGGGAAGCAAAGTGTTGGCAAATTTATCCATAGATTATCCCTAGAAATTGCACAATCAAGAGAAGGGAATGGAGAGTGAATATTGAAGAAGATCAGAGATGTATGTATCTCTAGTCCAAGTGACAAAATGTGTCCAAGGAGAGATAGCATCACAAGAGAGAAGGAAAAAAAAGAAGAAGGAAAATAGGTTGATGCCGAGAGAAACCAAAATCCAATTCTTTTTTCCAGTATTGCATCTAAAGAACCCTGTCTTGGATCTGTGTCAGAGAATGGTGAGGTCAATGACCTTAGAGGAGCTCTTGAGAACTCCATGGTGTGCATGCACTTCAGAGTTGTTTCCATTCCAGGAAGAAACCGATCCTAGCTAAAGAAGTCGACCATACTTCCTTTCATAGCACTTCTATGTGATGGAAACACATTGGGATCACACTGAATAAGAATGCCATAATTATACTTGGATTCAATACTACCAAGATTGACTGTCTCCGAGATAGAGAGGGAGATGGGAATGGATGTTGAGTCCAGAGTTCGGATATAGAGATTGCTCAAAGCTGAGAATCAGTGAGAAGTTTGATGCATTGTAGGAACAAGCGAGCCAAAACCAGATCTAGAGCCATAGCCAAGGACAAGAGCTAGTAGCTAGATCCATGAGCCAGATCTAGAGCCAAATTTAGAGTTGTAGCTAGTATCAAGTGTCAGAGCCACATTCCAAAGAAGCAAACAACATTGATCCAAATTGGTTTCTTTGAGCTTCTGGAGACCAAAAATCCTCTCAATGGGGAGGTGTGATAAGAAATGGATCTGAACCAATAATGGATAAGAAATAATACCTGCAAGACAACTTGAAAATTATCTAAGGTCATGCAAGTTATGTAAAAAAATGCAAATGTAAGCTGAATAAGACAAATGGAAATATGAGAGAAAAGTTAAAAAGTAATTAAATGATCATAAAATGAATAAGAGAGAAGGATAAGGAATGGGAAGTGAAGAGCCATGGTTGTTGGCCTTCCCTTACCCCCTAGGTCTCCCTATTTATTCACTCACTCTCATTCTCAAATGGTCTTTTTTCCAAGGAGGAGAGGAATAACATTGTACTAGATATTGTCGAAAGGAGAATATTGAGCACCTTTTGAAACTGATTTTTCCCATTTGGTTTATAGGGTAAAATAATTGTGTCCATTATGTGATTGATTATTGTGTCTATCATTATATATTTAATTTGTATGAGTGCATGGTTCTCAGTTAAATCCCATTCTTTGTCCATGGTGTGGAATATGGGAAATTATACACATCTTCAATTGATCTACCAGCTGTAATGAGAAATTGAAAATTACATTTCAGCTAACTGTGTTCAAAAATTGATTTTATATTAACAATTGGTGAAATATGAAAACTATAAGTCGTTGACCATCCATTCTAACCAAGTTATGAGATCAATGGATGTGATCATCTAGCTATTAGAAAAAATTCCCCAAAACAATTTTTCTCTCTCTGGGCGTTTTTAGCTAGTCAATGGTCATTCCTTCTATTGTTTGACGCTTCATAAAATCATTCTTTGTTGCACAACATACCCATGCTTGGGTTTTGTTGTTTAATTCTCCAATGATTTAGTATTGGTGTCCACAACTCACCCATGCCTAGTATTGTTCTCTAATAGATCCCACGACTTGGTAACATAGTCTAATTTCCCTTAGGTCTTCAACAAGCAATCTATTATTGCCCACATCCAAACCCTAGCGACCTGATGGCATGGCACATCATTTTTCTATCTTTTCACTTCTTCTTGTGAACCCTATCATGTGGAGAGACCCAAAACTCATCTTTTGTGTTGTTTACACTTCTACATGTAAACCCTAGCACTTGGGGAGAACCCACTCATCGTCCTTTGTTGGGTACAATGATATTCTCTAACCCTACCTTTTGGAGCATACCCAAAACATTGTCCTTTTGTCTAAACACTCCCACGCATGAACCCTATCTCTAGGGCATCTAGAGAACATTTTTTTATTGTCCAGACGTTCCTCCTTTCCTTGGTCAGTTACATTCTCACACTCTCGACCTAGTACTAGGGCGCTCTGAGGAATATTACTTTGTTGTCAAGGCATTTCAATATTCATCCTTGGGTCAATATGTTTCTCTTTCCCTAATCTCCACCTATAATGGTCTAAACATTGTTTTGGGCATCCTCAGAAAAATGTTGGTACATATCCTCTACATGCCACATACCTCATTGTCGAATGGGATGTTGAATCCTATGTGAGCTAGTTTAGTAATTCCTTTGCACATGAATAGGTTTGTTCTTGAACCTAATTGACATGGGTTGAATGTGACATATGTTAAGAGACATATCAAGAATGACAATGAATACATGTGAACTTGAGTGAGTTGGCGACCGAGTTGTTGCTAGGTATCTCTCCTTCATAAAATAAATATTTTTAATTGTTGCATGAGTTATTGGTTACCTAGCTAGTTTGTGGATAACAAAATTGTTTATTATGACTATGGGTTTTCTCATTAAATGGTTGATATCAAACGCTAGAGAATGTCTGTCAATGGGAAAATAGTTTATCTTGGTGTAGGATACTAATGCCTCTTCATATGTTGTCATTACTCATTTTACAAACCAAAAGAATGAGCGAGTTAATCAATCCAAAAATTAGAGAGTAGTTGCACTAAGAATTGTAATGATCCCAGAAACCAAAACTCAGAGACCTGATTGGCATAGTGAATAGTAAGCTATACTAAGTCTCAGTGAGAGAGTGTTGCAAAGCTTTGATTTTGTTGTCTTTATTGTTACTACCATATCTATTTATTTGAGTTGTGCATACTACATTGATAGAAGACCTTTCTCATTAGGAGAAGAAGAAAGGTCCTTGTGCAAGGTAGAGGACAGAGGCTTGGTAGCCTTCAAAAGATAGATAAATCTATGCCAAAACTCAGAGACATAACTAAGATAGAGTGATCCAGGTGGATATTGGTGGCCACCCACCTATTCCAATTGACTCATCTTGATAGTTTTTAGTTCAACATGTTTCTCTAAAATGGAGGTCGTGTGCAAAATTTACGACCCCAGGAAGTTGAGGTACCAACTTACCCATCGGGGCCCACATAACTTTTGGCGTTTCATATCCTAGGGTTAGGGTTTTGGATGTCTAGGGTTTAGGCATTCATGAGTAATGTTAAAAAGGCCTTTGGAGCCTCATTGTAATCATTCTGCTCAGATGTATGCACATCTCTTCTAAGAGATAGCTACCACCATTCCAACAAGTTGTTTCAGTTATGCAGTTTTCCAATTTCAACCTATTTTTTGTATTCAATAGAAGTTATTGTTCACTGGATATCTGTTGTTGTTCTCTGTATCTCTATGTTATGGTATTCAATCTGTTATTCATTTCATTCCACTCATAAATCCAAATCAGTGATATCAAAGAAGTCTTCTCTTCATTTGTTTTTCTTTGTGCATGTCCCCGACAAGATTTGGGTACACGAAGCTGGGACTCGAACCAGTCGAGCCTTTGCAAGATCGACCACGTCGAACCCGACCACAACTCATGGGGGATGAGAAGAAAGATGATGGAGTAGGAGATCCTTTTAAATTGTTTCTCGAGGAATCCCTTGCATGAAAAAGGAACGAGATGATGGACAACTTTGCACATATCCTTCAGTGGTTGCCCACATGAGACACATCTACATCAAGCGGCCACACAACCCCCTTCAAGGTACAATTAAATTTTTATATTCCATTATTTGAAGGAGTGATAGACGCAGACGATGTAGATAAATGGTTGAATCTGCTTGAAGGGTATTTTCAGTCCACAATTTTTCTGATAGGGAAAATATTACTTTTGCAATCCTCAAGGTCGCCCCCCATATTAAGGAATGGTGGGATATGTACTCTAAGAAAAGGTCCACAAAGGAATATACAATATTTACGGTCACCCCCACCTGGGATTCCTTCAGTGATGTCATTAAATAACAATACTATCTTGTTGGAAGATACATTGACCAATACACAAGATGGACAACGTTGCGTCAGGAAAGGGACCAGACAATACCAGATTTCACTAATATTTTCCATACTTTATGCACCAAATTGGGTATCAAAGACTTTGAATGACATATGGTGCTCAAATACCACTACTGTCTGCAAAGATACATTCAAACATAAATGGATTTTATGTACATCACATCATTAGGTGCGGCTTATAGATATGTTGTCAAGATCGAGCATAAATTTAAGCGGAAGAGGCAAGAGTTTGGGTCTGCAAATTCATCATAGCCGAAGCAGGGAAAAGGCAGTCCCAACCCACCAAGCAAGGGATAGAGAAAATATGGACTCTCTCAGGACAACCAGTCCAATCCGCAACCCAAGAAGGGTAATGAGAAGTTGAAGAAGGACACGAGAAAGTTGTGTGAATACCATAAAATCCCTTGGCACAACACCGAATAATGTCGCTCCAAGCAATCACTAGTGGACGAGCTGAAATATTCTAAATTAGAGGCAGATTATGACTATAAATAAAATCCAGAAAGTGAGAAGCAGATCATCAATGTCGAACCCAGTGCCACTGTCACTACGACCAAAGTCCAACCAAGCGAACCAAAAGAACTAGAGGAAGGGGAATGCCTCTTTCACTCACATATGTGGGTAAAGAGGGATCTGTCGCATTTCATTGTCGATAGCGACATTTAGAAGAACCTTATCTCAAGAGAGGTCGTCAAGTAGCTGGAACTGTCGATAACACCACACCCGCAACCCTACACCATCGTCTAGCTTCACCAAGGAAGAGATCTATGTGTCAGCCAACAATGTCATCTACCCTACAACATCAAGCCCTTCAAAGATGAGGTATTATGTGATATTGTTCCCCTTGAAGTTTGTGATTTTCTTTTTGGCCAACCATATTTGTGGAAGCAACATGTTGTGTATGACTCTATACCTCACAGTGATATTATTACTTTGGGTAGACAATTGTACATGATACCAGAGGTAGCACCGCCTATCGATATTTCTTTAATATCTACTAAATAATGAAGTAAGGTCATTTCACAGACCGAGAAGTTTGTTTTCTTTGTGATCCATGCTCACAGCAAGAAGAAGGTCTTCGCCAAATCTATGACTTCTACACAAAGCCTCTCTTTGAAATAGAAGCAAGTGGATGGGATCATGGAAGAGTACAAAGACATATTCTCCTCACCCACCAGGGTACCGACACACTGATAAGTCAATCATCCAATTGATCTAACCCTCGATGCATCGCTACCTAATGGACCAGTATATCGTCGCTCACTGATGAAAAATGACGAAATCAAGTGCCAGATCCAAAATTTTCTTCAAAAGGGGAACATCTGACCCAACTCCTCCCCTTGCAGAAGCCTGATTGTGCTGGTGCAGAAGAAAGATGGGACCTGGCAGATATGCATTGATTACAGAGAATTAAACAAAATCACAGTCAGGAACTGATACCCAATTCCCCGAATTGATGACCTTCTTGACCAACTCAAGGGAAAAAGTTCTTCAACAAGATTTACCTAAAGTCTAGCTACCACCAGGTTCCCATCAAACCACCTGATGTATGGAAGACAACTTTCAAATCTAAATAAGGTCTCTTCGAATGGTTGGTCATGCCCTTTGGCTTAACAAATGCACCAAAAAATTTCATGAGATTGATGGTGTTAGGATATTTAGACACTTAGGAGTTAGTTAAGATATACTTGGTCTAATATGTCGTTAGGTAAAAGTGTGTTTCTTTAGTATGCATTAGTATGCATTTGTAGTTAGGAAAT
>JZKD02S0661237.1:245698-257658 GCA_000966675.3 Picea glauca
TCCCCGTAGGGGTTTTACCACGTGAAAACATCGGTGTGTTGATCTTTGATCTGGTTATGTGAGTGGTTACTGAAGGTGTTCGTCCTCTGTTGGAATACCTATGTTGTCGAACAGATGGATGATGTATTGAGACCCTTCACCAACTCTTTTGTGGTGCTATATCTGGATGACATCCTCATCTTCAGTAGAAATTGGGAGGAGAACATGCAACATATTCAGCTGGTTTTGAGCACTCTGCGACAACACAAGCTATATGCCAACTTGGAAAAATGATCCTTTGGCATGAACATGGTCCAATACTTGGGCTACATTGTTGATGAACATGGGGTACATGTGGATCCAGCTAAGATCCAAGTCATCTGTGACTAGCCAAACCCGACCACACTAACTGAGATTCGAAGCTTCTCGGTACTTTCCAACTTATACCGAAGGTTTGTGTTGGGATTCTCCCATGTTGCATGGGCGCTCAGCCAAGTAACCAAGGGCGGTGGAAAGGAAAATTTTAGATGGGGGCAGAAACAACAACAAGCATTTGATGATCTAAAGCATCGCTTGTGCTCAAATCTAGTACTCTCCTTACCTAATCTACAACAACCGTTCGATATTGAGATTGATTCCTCTGACTATGTTGTAGGCATAGTTCTCACTCAACACAGTCATCCAGTAGCATAACATAGTGAGACACTCTCAGATATTGTCTAGAAATACCCCACCTATGACAAATAAATGTATTCCATTGTGAAAGCATGTAATCAATGGAAACAAGGGAAGTTGCAGAACGACCACCATCAAAAGTGGTCCACATACTTGTAATACCTTTGTTTCCCCCAACTTGTAATTAATCATTAATTATGATCACTATGCTATGGCATGTGAAAAATGTAAATGTATTGTTATTTAGATTGAAAATAACTGACTGTGGGGGTGAAGCCTTGAAGCAGTGTCCATGATATCACTAGAGGAAAGAATGAGGAGACTGTAGAGAGGGTTCATTATGTCAAAATGACCCCAAATTCTCTTTGTTGAAAGAATAAGCCTCATCCCGATCCCAAGGAAAAATCAGTTAATGAGAAAAGGGCTGGTGGTTGAACAATAAACTACCCCAATGAATGGAAGCATGGAGGGTTTGGATGAGGAGATAGAAAATTGTCAACCCAAAGTACCACAGAGTGTAGTTTCCTGCAGGCCTAGATCGACCCAAGTTCCTTCTGACAGAAGGAAGAGGACAGGTCCAAAACCTTCTTGGGGAGGAAAAAGGCATGCAAGAATACACACGAAATCATACAAGAAGGAGACCATGGCCACATGGGGGTGTGGGACCTGGATATGCAAAGAGAAAAGAGGAGAATGTGCGAGGCTCTAGGGTTCCGAAGAAGAATTGAAGGATTAAGTTGTTCTAGTTAAAGGAGATAACAATAGAAAGGATCTCTGAGAATTTGCAGAAAAAATGACCCGAGTAGAAGGTTGCGAGCTTCATGCTAAGGGAGCATCTGATAAATCTCGCATAGTCCGTGACAGAGAAAGGATCTGTAAGAAATTGCAAAATTTCCCTAATGATATCATGGCTTGGCATGGGGGTGGCCAGAGCGCTAAGAATGAATTCCTTTGAGCCTACGGTTGGGTGGAAAGGCGAACACCCACAATCAGTTGGTCAGTGATCGACTGTAATAGATAAGTATTTCATATACCCTGTGTACGAGAATTGAAATCAGTGGTTGGATGTTCGTGTCTATGACTAAAATTTGCATTGCATGATTAATATTAGTAATGCTTATTGTTCTTCTGTGAACCCCTACATTTGAATGGTTTTTGTTTTCCTCTGCTTAGATGTAGGATAAATATTAGACACGGGTCTCCAAATGAAATTAGGAATAATATTATGGTTTATGTGATGGTTAGAAAATCCTTAAGGGAATTTTCCCAAGGATTGATTTTGTAATGTAAGAGTCAGGGTAGAATTCTCTAGAATGCTCCAGTCTGGTCGACCCCTTGAATTTACCTTTACATGTTAGTAAATTCGATATCTGTGGATGGATAGCACCTCCTTCAAACCATTCGTCTATGTGACTGAGGGCTTATGGTCACGACCCTAACCAAATCACAAATAAGAGTTGAGCATGTAGCCCCGAAACTTGTCAGGGAATCCATATGACCAAGGCCTTGGAACCCTTCGCTAGGTCCGAAAGGATCTAAGCTATCTTGGCTTTGGGACTATGGGATGTTATAACTTTACAACATGAAAAACCAACTGAAGGTAACCTACTGGTACGATTACTAGAGAGGTTGACTGAAATCTAGCGGTTTCCTTAACTGTGACCATGGTATTTGTCCCATTTTTAAAACCAGATCAATTTCTCATCCGCAAAGTAACGTGAACCGTATATTTGAGGATATTCAGGATCTCCCTTGACCGTTGGATTGACGTCGTGGTCATTCGGCATTGATCAACTTCGGGAGTAAAAAGGAAACTAAACAACCAAACCCCTGAACATCGAAGTCGTGAAGCAACGAGGACCATCAATTTGAGGATGCTTCGAGATCTCTCTTGACCGTTGGATCTAGGCCATGGTCAGTCCGACATTGACCACTCCGAAAGTAAAAAGGAAACTAAACAACCAAACCCCCAAACGCCGAAGTCGCAAAGCGACAAGGACCATCAATCTGAGGATTCTTCGAGATCTCTCTTGACCGTTGGATCTAGATCGTGGTTAGTCCGACGCTGACCACTCCGAGAGTAAAAATGAAACTAAACAACCAAACCCCAAACGCTGAAGTCACAAAGCAACATAGGCCATATATCTATGGATCTACATGGACCTATCTTGACAGTGGGATAAAAGTGTATTGGGAGGTTGTTGGTGGGAGTCTGGACTTCTGAGCTCCGGGCGATTTCATAGGTAGGATAGGATGGAGGCTCCTGGAGGATTTTAGTCCATAGTGAAGTGGCACACTGACATCACCTAGGATGACATGGACCCATGTTTGACATGCCATGTGTCACCTTTATTCGTGCTTTATAAAGACCTTATATGCCAATTGGAATGTGACATGTGTCACCCATTGATAGGGCCATGTGTCATCTCTATCCTTTGTCGCATGTCAACCCCATGTCACATGCTCATTTGGCATAATAGCTGGTGGAATATCTGAGGCACCGAGAGCTCGGGACTTCAGGAAACTTGGGATGCTGGAGCGTTGGGGTTAACTGGTCGAAGGACCGAACCTACTTGTCCCTGCCTCTGCATTTAACGCGCCACCACGTGTAAGTGTGGACCCTTCGGGAGTCCTGGGTTTCATAACTCCAGAGGTTTGAAGTGGTATATTGGACAAGTCGAAAGGGTTAAAAGCCCGTATTTACTTTCCCTCTCCTGCAAGCTATAAGAATAATTTAAATATAATTAATTGACTAAGTGGGACCATCTCCGTAGCTTTGACATTCGGGATTTTTGGGGTATATTTATAAGAGCATGAGGAGGAAATTTCTTCAAAGTTTGGAGACTTAGGTGCTTATCAAAATTAATACTCCTAAGTACTCCTTTGAAGTTAGTTATATTATATTATAATTCAATATAATTATATTATAATATGATTAATGAAAGAACAAATTGGCAATGTTTAATTAAATTAATAGGCCTATAAGAGCTAGACAAGCATCAACCTCGGGTTGGGAAAGTCTTTGTATGCTATGTTGAGGTGGCATGCCAGATGATAGGGATTCACATGGATGCCACATGTCGACGAGAGACCCTAGTTGGTAAAGGCCTAAAGAACTTTGAAGGGCCATAACTTTCGGTCTAGATCTTAGATCTGGACCAACTTACAGTCGTTGGAAATCTCTTGACGAGAAGAAGATGATGGAGGGCTCAAGAAGAGGATTTGAGATGGTTGAGAAAAAGTGAAAAAAATTATACCCCATCCCTTAAAAGGATACCTAAGTGGTTGGGTGTGTGACAATACCTACATCAGTTCCATCTCAACATTAAGTATAAAAAGGGAGCACAAATTGCGTCGCTGACTGCCTCAATCACCCTCCC
Organism: Picea glauca; assembly: GCA_000966675.3. Lineage (NCBI taxonomy): Eukaryota > Viridiplantae > Streptophyta > Pinopsida > Pinales > Pinaceae > Picea > Picea glauca. The sequence continues at coordinate 249,733 of JZKD02S0661237.1, forward strand.
GTTGTTGCACTCACCACAGTGCTCCATTCATGTGGGCATGAGGCATCTGAGTGGCCCCAACTTTATCAGCATAACCTTGTCTTTTCCACCACCTATCAACTCTTGGGTACAAGCGCGAATGTTGTCTATTTTCACATCCAAGATGGACTATTATGCCATCTTGGCCACCTCTATGTTCCCACAAGCGAGCGTGCAAAGTTGATTCGGGAGGCTTACTACAATCAGATGGCATGGCATTTTGGCGTGGAGAAAATTGTGTTCATTCTACAAAAACATTTTTATTGGCCAAAACTTTGACAAGACGTCAACAAGTATATCAGATCTTGCACTATTTGTGCCATTGCCAAGCCAACCATTAAGAAGCAAGGCTTATACACCCCTCTTCCTAATCCCGAGAGGCCTTGGGAATCCATCTCGATGGATTACATCTCTAGCCTTCCGTCCACCAAGAACGACAATGATTGTGTATTTGTGATGGTTGATCAGTTTTCGAAGATGGCCATTATCACAACCTGTAAGAAGAGCATCACAACGAAAAATACTGCCAAGATCTTCTTCGAACGAGTGTGGGTCCATTTTGGGATACCACAGACCATCACCTCATATCGGGACAACAATTTCCTCAACAAATTTTGGTCAAGTCTCTGGTCATTGTTGGAAACCAAGCTCAGTAAATCTATTGCTTTCCACCCCCAAACTGATGGCCAGACAAAGGTCTTCAATCAGATGATTATGCGCATCCTGCGCATGCATAACTCTAAGCATCCACATACATGGGATGAGAGTCTTCCTTATGTTCAACACATCTACAACATGGCTCTCCATAGCTCCACTGACCATAGCCCATTTCAGATGGGGTTGGGATTCCAACCCTTGGGTCTCATTGATGTTGCACTACCTCTTGCAACCACACATGAATAATTTTCCCATGTTTAGTATGAGTCCGACAAAGCCACCAGATTCATTGAGCGAATTCAACACATCTGCCAACAAGTCCATGAGATTTTGCAGAAATCCAATTATGAGTACAAGCAATGCCATGATCAACACCGGGTATTGCACCAGTTTCAGGTGGGAGACAAGGTCTAGTTACATTTGTTGAAAGAGTGCCTTACAAGGCCCCATCGGAAGCTCTGCCCACTTCGCTATGTGCCTTACACTATCACCAAGGTTGTGGGTAGCAATGCTTTTGTAGCAATGCTTTTGAGCTCAACACTCCACCCTTCCTTGGCTTGCAATCAGTGTCTAATGTGGACCTCCTTTGGCCATATTTTCCACTATTATTGGACACCTCGGAGATCGCAGAACAATTGACACCAAAAGATCTCAACCCTGACTGCATGGAACATGCATTCACTGATCAGATAGTGGACACACAGGTCAAGGGCACTCTCCAACAGAGGATCCAACTTTACCGGGTTGTCAAGGCAAGGCAACTCCTGTACTAAGGCAAGTGGCTCACCCGGGGTCAAATTCAACAGAAGTTTCCTCACCTGATGGGGGAATTAAACGCAATGGAGACCATTTCTTCCTAAGGGGGAAGGACTGATCTAGGTGGATATTGGTGGCCACCCACCTATTCCAAATGGCTCATCTTGACAATTTTTAGTTCAACACGTTTCTCTGTAATGATGACATTTCTTTGTAATTGTGGGTTTTGCACTTCCCGGGTTGTCCTGAAGCCCTACACAACATCTGAGTGGATATTGGTGGCCTTCCACCTATTCCAACTGGCTTATTTTGGAAGTTTTCATATCAATACATCTTTCTGTACTTCCAAGGCCGTTTTGGGGCCCTAAACAATGTTTTTTTGGCTTGCCATAGTCAAACTATAGAGAGAATGAAGTTTTGACAACAAAATGTGTATTTCTTGAAAATCCCTTTCCAACGGTCTATTACATGTCTAAAACAGAGGTCGTATGCAAAAGTTACGACCCCGAGAAGTTGAGGTACCAACTTACCCATCGAGGCCCACATAACTTTTGGCGTTTCATCTCCTAGGGTTAGGTTTTTGGATGTCTAGGGTTTTGGAATTCATGAGTAATTTTAAAAAGGCCTCTGGAGCCTCATTATAATCATTGTGCTCAGACGGATGTGCGTAGCAGCCACATCTCTTCTCAGAGATAACTACCACCATTCGAGCAAGATGTTTCAATTATGCAATTTTATAGTTTAAGCCTATTTTCTTTATTCAATAGAAGTTATTGTTCAATGGATATTTGTTGTTGTTCTCTGTATCTCTATGTTATGGTATTCAATCTGTTATTCATTTCGTTCCGCTCATAAATCCGGATCTTAGAGATAAGATCATTAATTCTGCAAAGGATCCGTGTTAGTGAAGCGAGTGGGATATAAGTCCCTTTTTATCACCTACTCTTATGAATAAGCTTGTGGCAAGCAAGAGTGGTAGGATGTTGTAGCAAAAAAATATAATTCTTTGATGAAATATCATACTTGGAATTTGATACGTCTTTCACCAATGAAGAATATTATTGGATATAAATGGGTCTACAAAATAAAGTTCTCTTTAGATGGTAGTATTGAGGAACATAAAGCATAGTCAATGGTTTAAATATTTTCTTAGAAAAAAGGTGTTCACTACACTAAAACTTTGCTTCTATTACCAAGATGGACACCATTCAAATTATGTATTCACTTGCTTCTAGTTTCCATAGAAAGGTTCACCATATGGATGTGAAGTGTACCTTTTTGCTTGAAAATCTTCATGTGTAGATTTATATGCAACAACCCCCAAGATCTATTGACATTGTTACCTCTTCTTTTGTTTGCAAGTTGAAGAAATCTCTTTATGGGTTGAAATATGCTCCTATGGTATGATATAAGAAGAGTGATTGATTGTTAGTTGCTAGTGGTTTTAGTTAATACCAATGAGATCTTAACCTTTATATGATTCGACATGTCAATGGTGATGTTCTTATACTTATCATGTATGCAATGATTTTATTCGTACGACAATAGTGTTTTAACATGATCCTTGGTATGAAGAAGAAACTTATAAGTTGTTTTGATATTGACTTAAGCTTTCATTATTATTTTCTTGATAACAAAGTTCTACAAATTGATGATGGTGTTTCCCTTTCACAACCTATGTGTGCTCTAAATTAGTGAATTAGTTCCATATATAGAAAATTGCAAATCTTCCCCTACCTCTTTTGAATATGCAGTCAACTACTCGTTGTACCTCTTTGAATTGATTCTACTTTGCAATGACAACTTCTAGGAAGCCTCATATATTTGATTATCACCATTGTTATTGCTCTTCTTTCTAGATACATGCAAGATCAAGGGGAAAATTATTGAAATGCAACAAAGTTTATTATTAGATATGTCAAGGATACACATCAACTTGGGGTTTATTACTTTTATGGGGGTGAGGTTGCATTAGTTGGATACATCCACTGAAATTGGGTTAGATGATCAAATATCTACTTCATACTTTGTCTCGTGTGTTTGATTTCTTGGTCAAGTAAGAAGTAGTCTATGTTGCTCTATCTACCACAAACATCAACTATAGAGGTGTTGTCATTGTTGACTAGGAGGTCAGTATGGTTTAGGCATTAATGAATAAGCTTGGACTTCAAGGTGAGAAAACAACTTTACTCTAGTGTGATAATCAAAGTGTTATTCAACTTACTCACAATTCAATTCAATGTACCATGCCAAAAATTGATTGATGATCAAATCGGTCATCATGAATATTACAAGACTAAAGTCTATATTAATCTTGAGTATTATGACACGTTTGTAAATTTGTTAAATTTAAATCTACAACATAGGACACTTTTGTAAATTTGTTAAATTTCATATCTGATTAGGATGAGAAAATTTTCCATTAAGAAAAGATAATTGGTTATGTCTCCCTTTCCTTTTATGCCCCCAAATCAAGCTTGGGTAATGTAATCTTATCTTATGAACAAGGTCACCTACTCTGCCAAAATAGTCCAAATCAAGCTTGGGTAATGTAATCTTAACTTATCAACAAGGTCACCTACTCTGCCAAAATAGTCCAAATCAAGCTTGGGTAATGTAATCTTAACTTATCAACAAGGTCACCTACTATGCCAAAATAGTTGGCATCCTATTAGTCCACATTACAATACAGGTTAAAATGGAGGATAGGAACTTGTGCGATGCATTTTAATTGATGTTAACACAAACTTTGTAAATTTGTTAAATTTAAACCTACAACATAAAACACTTTTGTAAATTTGTTAAATTTCATATCTGATTATAGGATGAGAAAATTGTCCATTAAGAAAAGATAATTAGTTATCTCCCTTTTCTTTTATGCCCCCAAATCAAGCTTGGCTAATGTAATCTTAACTTATCAACAAGATCACCTACTCTGCCAAAATAGTCCAAATCAAGCTTGGGTAATGTAATCTCTTGGGTAATGTAATCTTAACTTATCAACAAGGTCACCTACTCTACCAAAATAGTTGGCATCCTTTTAGTCGACATTACAATACAAGTAAAAATGTAGGATAGGAACCTGTGCGGTGCATTTTAATTGATGTTAACACAAACTTGAGGCGTGGACGGCAGGATTCGAACCTGCGCGGGCAAAGCCCACATGATTTCTAGTCATGCCCGATAACCACTCCGACACGTCCACTGGGATTTCTAGTCATGCCCGATAACCACTCCGGTACGTCCACTGGGATGAGAATTACAATGTTGATCTTAATTTATATTATTTTTTAAAAATAAATCTCAAATTATATCTGGAGATAATAGCTTTTACTTATATATTTGAAATCTGAATGTTGTTGATTATGACTTCAATTTAAAGAATAAATATTAGAAAATTGCATATTTTTAATGTTTGTGAATTTTTTTTTTGATTGGAGTTTGGAAAATGATACTCTCCAATTGGTTGAAAATTGTTTTGACAACTTCAATATCAAGGAAATGGGAGCTTGGAACTAGTTTCTTATGTTCCTAAATATAGAATTTTAAATAAAAATTATATTAAATTAAAATGTAAATATTTTTATTCCATTATTACAAATACATAATTTATTATAAATATTTTCATTATATTTATTTAAAATATCACTATAAAACAAAGACTAAACTACACTAAATATTATTTTCAAAATTATTTAACTAGAAAAACTTAATACTACTTACTTTATAGTTGTGGATATGAAAAACTTTTAATGCATGTATGTTTTCCTTCAAGCTCCACTATGGAAGTCCAATAAATCAATACCATATCCATGACAAGCATTTGCTCCACTTTGTTGTTGCTATCAACCAACCGTATCATCCACATTTATTGTATTTTCATATTTTATTTTTTTTAATAAAAAAGGGGAGAGCCTGCTATAATATATTATCAAAAAATTGTAGCAAAATGTACATAGTCAAGAGTCTGAGTCACCCAAAATGCTGCCGGAAACCGGAAACCATCATAGGTGTATAGCAAAAACAACTGCAAACTAGTGGCACCCGTCCTACCCGGAGGAAACCAGGACAGGTGCTTAAAGTCTAAAAGAGCATAAAACAGTAGCATAAAACTAAAGAGCCAGAGAACATGAAAAACCTAGGTAATTGGTGACCTGTCGCCTTCCTCTGTCTTCCACGTGGACCCGGTCGGGATGGCGAAAGACTGCGCACAGAGGGGGCATTTTCGCCGAGGTGGAGCTCCAGAGTAAGCATCGAGAAGCATGTCCAGGCATTGGCCCATGATGAGAGCACGATGCTCCAGGTCAAACATGTGGCCTCGGAGCTCGAACACCAAGGACAGGTGCTCCTCACGGAGGAGAAATCCATGCAGATCATCTCCTTCGTCGTCAAGTGTCCTTCGCTTCACGTCATCCTTCCTTTCGCTCCATCCTTCCCTTCCCTTCGCACCGTCCACATCCAACGCAGCTTCCAAGTCCTGCCAGGGAACCTCTTCCACAATGCAACCAGGAAAATCGGCGTCCAAACCCAAATTGGGTTTGTGTTCCCCACTGCCAGACCTCACTATGTCGCAAGGCGCCTCCATTGTCGTCAGGTCCTCCAAATTCGGGGACTCCTCTACAATGAAAATCGGGTACAATTCCTCAGTGTCGTCCTCCAACTTAACGGTGTCCATACTGCTGCGGCCAGTTTCCTTTTCGGCGATGGTGGAGAGCAGAGCCTTCTCCTCGGCTCGAGCCTTCTTTCTCAGCAGTGAAGTAGCCATGGCTAGAGCACGTTCAAGGTGCTCTTTACGTCGTCGTTGCGCCTTGTGGGCGTTCCAAGCAGAGCCACGGCGAGGCGTTCCTCCTTTCCTCGTCATGTTGCAGAGCGCTCGCCAAGAGATACACACAGGCTGGGACAAGGAGGTCTCGCACCAATTGAGAGCACAAGCAGGAGGACTCGTGCCAATGCTCCACGAAAGGATGGTGAACCAGGACGCAAGGAGCGCGAAACTACACCAGAATCTCTAGACGCGGAGCAGAGCCGAGACCGGAGCAAGAGAAAATGAATGACCAGACTTCGAATACCCATAGCCGCCTTTAACATCAAACTTACCGAGCTCGTAAATGGTCGCTCGAGGGAGGAGTCCTCCCATCGCAGAGCTGCTGTTATGGTTGTCCTGCATCCTTAATGCGGGTGCAATGGTGACGGCCTCCAACATTTAATCCCCGGCTGAGTGCAAAGCCAGCTGTCACGTCTTCGCCGCGTGTCACCCCATGCGGGGCATTTATTGTATTTTCATATTACAAGAGTAATATTATTTATTTTTTTCCAATCAAAACAAGAATAATGCTTCAAATTTACAAAGATGTTTGAAGTTTATATATGTAAAGTTTAATTTTAAAAAGATGTTAAAATTGTATATATGTATTTTCAATTTTGTTTTTCATTTGTGTTAAATATATTCATATAATTATTAGTACAAATTAAATTAGTAATTTCGATATTGTAGTTGTTCCAGTTAGAACAACTTTGTAATGCTCTATTTACCTTCAATTTTATTGAAATAAGATTTAAAATGTATTATTATTTCTATACATTTCAACTTTACATTTCCTACAAATTTGACTTCAATTTTATTGAAATAAGATTTAAAATGTATCATTATCTAGATACATTCCAACTTTAAGTTTTCGACAAATTTAGGAGAAACTTCAACTTTTACAACATAAAAAAATTGAATTGATAAATTTATAAATAATAAATCAAATATTTATCATAAATTGAGAAAAATCAAATTCCTTTAAATGTTAAATTAAATTGTTTAAATTGCAAAAAAATCTCAAAGAAATTGTATCTTGACTAATGTTAAATTCAGACTTCTATATATTTAAGACTTCTAAATATTTAAGCTAAAGTATCTACAAAGATAACACAGAAATCCCACCCAAAACATGCACAATTACAATATATATAGCTTTACCTTTGTACTTATTGGCCAATAAAGTGGTAAACCTCTAAGCCTTTTCATTGATTGTTATGAAGATTTAGATTTTTTCAAAGTTGAACAAAACATTATGTTATGTTTTCTCAGATTTAGATTGATTCAAAGTTAGACAAGTCTTTGTAAATGTTATCTCATTGTAAAGCTTTGATCACGTCATATATATATAATTACATGGTACATATATCCACTTTGTCATAGAGAAACATAGTTTTAAACATTTATTCCATACCAAAATAAGGGCTGCATGGCAGCTTAGTTTCTGGCAGGCTGTGATTGGAATATGTTGGAAAATGGTGTTAGTAAATGCATGATAGTTTAGTCTCTGGCAGGTTGTGATTGGAATATATTAGAAAATGATGTTGGTAAATGCTGGGAACAATATGGTAAATGTTGGGATCATACGTCTTGCACTACAAATTATATTCAATAATTTGAATAATGGAGACAATGGAGAAGGAAAACCTTATATACAAACTTGAGAAATTCTTCAACTCATGCATCATTCA
>JZKD02S0661315.1:4409-15493 GCA_000966675.3 Picea glauca
TGGCTTCCCTAGGAGTGAGCCTAGACGGAAGAGGTTCCGGTCAAAGTGACAACGTGGGCTGTGAACCTAGGCATTGTGCCTCCAAGGACACACTAAGTGAGCCGGACTTAGCTCATGTTCGCAAGTGTGTATAAGGACGACAACAAGGCCCAGGGGGTAAAAGTAGCTGGCAAAAGTTAAAAGCCAAAGATGAACCTTTGAGATGCTTCGCCCAAGGATTCCCGAGAAAGCAGTATAAAGCTTCTCAGTGAGAAAAGGGAACCCATAAGATAAATAAACACTCAAGGTATTAGTTGGTGGATGGAAGGTCTCATCATGAGCCGACCTATTATGACCATGGGCATGTAGCAGTATGACACTGCCATCTATCTGGTCACCAAACTAGGGTAGTCGCTCTTGGTGGCATAGCCAAAAGAAAGGGGGTCTCATCACGAGCCAACCTTCTCATCTCCATGAAATGCTTGTGGATAACGCTGTCACCTATGGTCACCAAACCAGAACAATGTCCCTCAACTCTTCCCTTGAAGCATAAAAGCAAAACATCAAAGGCAATGAAGCTAAGAATAAAAGGCAGTGAATGGGCTAGGAAACAATGGCATCTATGACAAGGTGCAACTCGCCCTTTACAAAGGCACCCACAGGTAAGATCTACATTTCCCTGTTATCACTTCACCCCATGCCCAAACACTTACCCCACACCACGTCACACACTTACATGACCTAGATTGGTTCTCACCTAGGAAACACCCCAAACTTAAGGAGGATTAGCCCAATAGGATACCCTGAGACCTTCTCCAAATTTGACTTGTTAAATTGCATAACGTCTTTGAGCATTTGTCTGGGTAAAGGGGGGTTTGATGCACATGTTTGGGTAATTTAATTGTTGGATGTGATTTACATGTTATGATCCCTGTGACTTATGAACCCCTGGAGGGCGTGCTTATTGTTGCTGTAGGACTTTGCCCGATGGACAGGTACATGTGGGGGAAATATTAGCTCGGACCTCCATAGGGCTGAAAGCCCACAGATGGATGCTGTAACCCCAGCCAGGGGCAAGAAGACATCAGAGACTTGCACCAAGAAGATAGAAGGATGTTGCCCTTGAAGATACTCTGGCAGACCTAGACCCAGGGGGATCTTGCTCTTCCACCTGAACCTTGAAATTTGAGAGCCCATGACGTCACCATTATGACCTTGGACGTCATCCAGAGCTAGGGTTTGCATATTGAGGGCAGTTGTGAGCTGGTTGGCACGTGTGGGCATCATCCAAGGCCTTTGGAGGCCAAACGTTCTGCATCTGGAGACCAACGTTCCACTTTAGGGGCTCAACGTCACCCTAGAAGGGCATGGCGTCACCCTTGGAGATGATTTTAGGGGTTGATTATTTTATTTATGTAAAAACTGGATTTTGATGTAATTTGGCTAGGTCGACCTTTATTTGACCTAAAATTAATTAAAGGTCATTAGTTCTGTATAAATAGAGAAAATACTCTCATTTTTTCATCATCACTCATCACACACTAAGTGTGGTCTGAAATTTGCGCCCTATTTGGGAGTTATTGGCTGAAATAGGGAGGCACACTTCTCTTGGAGGCTAAAATTTGCAACTTGGATCATTTCTTGGTGAAGTTACTTGGCAATCTAGGGTTTTATTGCTTGATTATTCTTGGTGAAGTAAGTAAATCTGCATTTCTTCATTTCGTTTGAATGGTTATGGTATATTTGCTTATTCATGTTAACGATTATGAAACTGTTTGCTTGACAAGCCCTAGGAGTAAAGAACTTAAGTTACTACTTCTTTGTTCTTCATTTGGTAGACTTTACTAAGGTGATTTAACTTAGATAAATTTCTAAATCCCTAAATACTAGCACTCTAGAAGTCATTATCTAGTTATTGTTACTCTTATTACCTTTTCAATAGTCTAAGGAACGAAGATTTGCTAAGGCCTAAAATTGTTTATTCTCTAGTGAATTTATCTTTAGGGTTTGGATGTTTGAGGCCTTGAAGTGCCAACACCTCCTCCATCCACCTCTTCTCCTTAGACAAGTGTAATCATTGCTGCTGCTGCTACCTCCAAGTAAAAACCGTCACCTATTGACTCCATTACCCATAAAGGCACTAGTCTACTCTCTTTAGTGAATGATTGATGAAACAAACACTCAAACCTTCTTCCTTGAAGCTTTTGCTAACTTCTACTAACTCTAAACTAGACTAATTCATTAGCCAACTTGCTGCTGTTGCAACTCACTGCTACAGCCATACTAATTCATACTAATTTGTTGCATACACCTACATAACTTGCACCTAACTCATTCATAAATTGCTTGTGAGAATTGCCAAACAATCTATTAGATAAATGCTAAGTTTATATGGCGTTTTCTTGCAATTCTGAGCATTAGAACTTGCTGCTGTTACAAAAGATTGCTACAGCCATCTAACTGCAGCAAATTCTCTGCAAAGTTAACATTTAAGGATAGCCAGACATTGCCAAATTTACTTGTGACAATTAATTGTCATTCTGCTTAGTTAAAGCTACATTTTCTTGTCTTTTTCAAGCATTTTCAAGACATATTTTTTGTGGCTGTTACAAAATACTTATTTCTGTTGTAAACTATTACATTGCTGCAATTTTTTATCAGCTACCCTATTTTTTGAAGGTTCATGGTCTTATGAAGCACTGACTTCATTTTTTGTACTTGAAAGCTGCCATATTTTCTTTGTTGTCTCGTTCTAGGTAGGTACACTCCATTTTTTACCGTTGCTTCATCCTTTAAAGACCTTAAGAACCTTTTGACTTGAGTGACCAGTGAGAGGGGGATTTTCTTGCATCCTTGCCTTAGTTTTATCATCTCTTTAGGTCACTGGGGACGTCTCCCTTGGGGTAACTTCCTAAACAGAAAGGGGTTTCCTATTAAGGTGACAGTGATAGGTCATCCCCTGTTATGCCAATCTTGCATTCACTTGCTTTGGGCTTTGGGCAAGTACAGATTGTGCGATAACAAGTACACGTCAAGTATTTTGGCAAGTGTCACTTTAATACTTGAGACAATTGAATATGTTGCATTAAAAACTGTTCTTGATTATAAAACGTCTTCTTGGAAATTATGCTCTTTGCCTTGTTTCACCTTGGTGGTTGACATTGTGCCCTAGTAAGTGGTCACCCTTTGGGAAAGGTCTGCTACTGGGAGGTCTCCTTGGTGAGTCATCGTACCATTCCCGATCATACTTATCATTTTCCACACTTATTCCTTTTTGTCTCCTCATCTTTTGGGATTTTCTGGTGTACTGACCCTAGAAGGGATTGTACCTCATTTCATGGGAAGAAGGGGCTGAAGGCCCAGAGGCTTGTAGCTGGCAAAAGATAAAAGCCAATCATAAACCTTCTAGATGTTCGTCCAAGGATCCCGAGAACAATGAAATGTCTCTCACAAGAAACTAATGGGACCCGTAAAATAAATAATAATCTAAAAATGCCAACCAAGGTAGAGCGTGTGTGGACAATGTTTTTCATGCTTAGGTAGAAGTTCCACACATTGTCTTCAACTTGGGGAAGCACAGTGTGAGCAGGGTAGAGTCAAGGTGGGTAATGTTTTTCATGCTTAGGTAGAAGTCCCACTTTGGCTTCAACCTGGAAACACATTAATTGATTAATGGCAATAAATGGGCTTGGAAAAAGGTTGCGTTGAAAACGAAGGTGCAACACACCCTCTACAAAGGCACCCATAAATGAGACAATATGAACCCTTGTATGTCATGAACCCCATGCCCAAAAGTTTTACCGCATCCACTTCACATCCTTTACATGGCTTAGAGAGGGTCCACCTAGAAAACACTCCTTGACTTGATGAATGACTCACCCAATAGGTCACCATGACAACCCTCCCATACCTAAACTTGGCAAGTTGCATAGGGTCTTTGAGCACTTGTTTGATTTGAAAAGGTAGTTTTGATGCTCATGTTTAGGTGGCTCTTGTATTAAATGTGATTTTACTTGGCATGATACATTTGACTTGAGACCCTTGGAGGGTGCATTCATTTGTCTTTGCAAGACCTTCTTTGGTTGATGTTTTTGGAGGAACAAGCCTAGCTTGGGCCCGTTATCCCCTATCCCAGGGATAACTAAGGAGATTATGTCTCGGGGCCCACAGGTCCTAGACATGGAGTACCGAGAGCCATATGACTTGAGCTTGGTCCCGGAGGGCCCATCTTTTCTTCAGTGCATCCTATCGACCGACAACAGCAACAAGTAGCAGTGGGTCTTGCTCCATGAGGTAATGAGTCCGGGTATCATGGTACGTGTCACTCTGGTTTTCGAAGCATTTGAATATGTGCGTTGAACTCTCTTTTGTTTCATAATGTTTGCTTGGAAATTATGCTCTTTAACTTGTTCATACCTGGGGGGGTGACAGAGTGCCCTAGTAAGTTGGTTCCCTTAGGGATGAGTTGCCACTAGGTGGGTTTATGAAAGGTCATCATACATTCCTTCCATACTTACCACTTTTTATCATTGTCCCTCTCATCTTCCCCTACTTTGGTTCGGGCATTGGGTTTGCCAAGCTAATAAGGGTTGTACCTTGCCTTGTGGAAAGAAGGGGCTAAAGGCCCATAGGGTAAAAATAGTTGGCAAAAGTTAAGAGCCAAAATGAAACCTTGAGATGCTTCACCCAGGGATTCTCGAGAAAGCAATAAATGGCTTCTTAGTAAGAAAAGGGGACTCGTAAAATAAAATAAAACTTAAGATTTAGTTGGTGGATAGGAGGTCTCATCATGAGCCGACCTATTAGGTCCATGGGCATGTAGCGACATGACACTACCATCTATCTGGTCACCAACACTACCATCTATTTGGTCACCAAACCAAGGTAGTGGCTCTTGGTGGCATAACCAAGAGAAAGGGGGTCTCATCACGAGCCAACCTTCTCATGTCTGTGAAGTGCTTGTGGGTAACGCTGTCACCACTGGTCACCACGCCATGACAGTGTCCCCCAACTATTCTCTTGAAAAGAAAAAACAATAAGACAAAGAATAAAAAGCATTGAATGGGCTAGGAAACAATGGCATCCATGACAAGGTGCAGCTCACCCTCTACAGAGGCACCCACAGGTAAGACCTACATTTCCATATTATCACTGCACCCCTTGCCCAAACATTCTCTATTCCATTTCATACACTTACATGACCTAGATTGGTCTTCACCTGGGAAACACCCCAAACTTGAGGAGGATTAGCCCAATAGGACATCCTGAGACCCTCTCCAAACCTGGCTTGTTAAACTACATAACGTCTTTGAGCATTTGTTTGGATAAAAGGGGGTTTGATGCACATGTTTGGGTAATTTGATTATTGGATGTGATTGACATTGCTATGATCCCTGTGACTTATGAGCCCATGGAGGGCGTACTTGTTGTTGTTGCAGGACCATGCCCGGTGACAGGTACATATGGGGAGATGATTAGCTCAGACCTCCATGGGGCTAAAAGCCCACTAGATGGATGCTGTGACCCCAACCAGGGGCAGAGAGACACCAGAGGATGGCACTAGGAAAGAAGAAGAACGTTTCCTCTGAGACACTCTTGCAGGCCTAGACCCAAGGGGGTCTTACCCTTCCACCATGACGTTGGCCCTTGAAGGCCCCTGACATCATCATATCAAGCCTTGACGTCATCCAGTTAGGGTTTTGGCATGAGGATGGCTTGGTTGGCATGTGTGGCAGCTTCTGAGGCCTTTTGAGGCCTAGCGTTCCATGATGGGGCCTAACGTCACCCTAAGAAGGGCATGACGTCATCCCTAAAAAAAATTAGGGTCTTAAATGTTGATTTTATGTAAAAAATGGATTTTTAATGTAAACTGGCCATGTTGGCCTTTTGTGACCTAAAAGACAATTAAAGGTCATTGTCATTGTATAAATAAGAGATAAATCTCTTGTAATTTTTCATGATTCTTTCATCACTCAATTAGAGGTCTGAAATTCGGCCTCCCTTAAGTGTTATTGGCTGAAACTAGTGGGGCGCACTTCTTGAAGGAGGCAATTTTTGGTGCATTTTGGCTATTTTCTTGTGGAGGATCTTCAATTAGGGTGATTTGCTAGATTATTCTTGGTGAAGTAAGTGGAAATTCTGCATTTCTTTATTGTGAATGAATGCTATGGTTATTTTTTACTTGTTTCATGTCTAAGAATATGAAATTGCTAGCTTGAAACCTTAGGGGAATGACATGTGTTATCATCTTTTTCCCTATAATCTTCCATGTGTTTAAATCTCTTGAAAAACACCTAATTTGAAGTGGATACTAGGGACCTACCATTGTAGCACCCTAGTAACCCTATTTCCATTGCCCTATTGCATAATTTATTACACTTTGTTCAAGGAAAGAGAAAATCGCTAGGGCCTAACCCTTGTTACTTTCTAGCAATTTTCTCTTGGAAAAGGATTTTTGAGGCCCTGGGATACCAACACCTCTCTTATCCTCTCCACCCTTCAACATACCATTATCATTGCTATATTTCCTTTAAGAATTTGCTTCTGCCATTAGTGACTCCATTAACCCTAGAAAGGCACTAGACTACCTCTTACAAGTGGTGATTGAGCAAACAAACACTTAAACTCTTATCTTTGAACCCTTTACTAACTTTTTCTAACCCTAGATTAGACTAACTCCTAAACTAACTTGCTGCTGTAGCAAAACATTGCTACAGCCATATAAACTTGTATTAATTTGACACATTTACCTACATAACTCATACTAGAACCAATCAAAATCTAATTGTGATAATTGCTAGCGAATCTACTAGGTAAGTGCTAGTTTGTGTATGGTTTTCTTGCACTTTTGACCATCTAAACTTGCTGCTGTTACAAAAGATAGCTACAGCCATCTAACTGCAGCAATATCCTTGCAAAAGTGACATTAAAAGCTAGCCTATCATTGCCAATTTTGCTTGTGACAATTCACTATCAATTTGCCTAGTTAAAGTCACTTTTTACTGTTTCTTTCAAGCAATTTCAAGGCTTGAATCTTGTGGCTGTTATAAGATATTAATTGCTGTTATAAATTGATGCATTGCTGCAAATTCATAATCAGCTAGCTTATTTTACGAAGGTTTATTGTCTTATGAAGTATTAACAATCATCTGGTACTTGGAAAGTGCCCCGTTTGCCTTGTTGTCTTGTTTTGGGTAGGTACACAATGCTTTTCATTTGCTTCATCCTTAAGACATAAAAGAAACCTCTGATTAGAGTGACCTGTGAGAGGGGAAGGGTTTCCTTGTGACTATTTGCCTTAGCCTTCTCAAACCCCCTAGGTCACCGAGGTCGTCTCCCCTGGGGTAGCTTAAACATACTTCTAAATAGAAAGGGATCTCCTATTAAGGTGACAATGATAGGTTATTCCCAATTACGCCAATTTTGTACCCACTTGCCTTGGGCTTTTGGGGCAAGTACAAATTGTGCGATAACAGGGCTTTCATTGGGGCAAGAAGCCCATAGACTTGGATGCCATGACCCACACCTTGGGAGCTGAAAGATGATGGACGTTGCCTTTGGAGGCAAGAGAAGACACCTTGAAGGAAGATACCTAGCCCTCACTTGCCCAACGATTTGCCTTTGGAGGCCATACACTATGCTTTTGGGCTTGACGTCACCTTGGGCTAGGGTTTTATTGATGGTGGTGATGTTTGATGATGGCTTAGCATGATTGATGGAGAGGAAGACACTTCCCATGGTGCCACATGGCCTTTGGAGGCCCAACGTCCCCTTCAACAACCCAACGACTTGCTAGAAGTGCCAAAACGTCACCCTCTAGGGGCATGACACAATCTTTTTGGGGTTTAATTTGTGTAAACTTGAAATTATGTTGTAAAGGGGCAAAATAAAGGAGGTCAGCGTCCTTATTTTGTGTTTTACCCTAATTAAGTGGACAAACTTATTTTACATGACCTAGTATAAATAAAGGTCATTTCACATTTCATTTTCATAACATTCTCACTTGAGAATAAGACATACTTGGCTGAAATTTTTACCCTCTTTGGGAATTTGAGCTATATCTCTCTCTTTTGTAAAATTTTAGGTGCTTATTGGTCTATTGTGGAGCTAAAGTGGTGCGCTACCCTTCTTGAAGGCTTATTCTTGCATGTGGATGGAATTTACTTGGTAATCTAGGGTTTTATCTTGTTATCTTGTGGAATTGGTAAGGAATTTTCTGCATTTTGTTGGTAATTTCTTCTTATTTCATGCTATTCTTGTTTAAAACTCTTGGAGGAGTATAAAGGCATACACCCTCCACCAAGTTCATTTTAATTATTATTGGATAAGTCATTTTTCACAAGGTTGCAAGGAGGAGTAAAAGGGCTTACACCCTCCTAGACTTACCTTTGTTGGATTTTCTTGCTCTAGGGAGTAAAAGGGATTACACCCCTAGAGAAGTAGTCGATCCAACTCTTACAACCAATACTCTATTACCCAATATTTTAAAGCACTAATCTGAAATTGCATTGGAGAAACAAAATCGTTGTATTGGAAAACATGTTTTTCGAGGTATTTCATTTGTCTAAAGTGAATTCAATTCTATATGTTACTAACTTGCTTGAGCCCCTAGGGCGTCTAGCTTGGCTAAGTATTTCTTGCTGCTGTTATAAATTTATGTTACATCCATTAGGGCTGCAGCAAAACTCACTTTAAACTCTTTCTTTTACTCACTATTCCACCATTGAAATTTGCTTGAAAGCTACCATAATTAAACTACTTGATGTTGACTATCTTTTGGGTGGTTTACTTGCTGATTTTGGTGGTTGGATTTTTTTGCTGTAGAAAACGTTTGCTACAGCCACTTGGCTGTCATAATAACTTGCTGATAACATCATCTAACAACCTTCTATTGTCACTAAAGTCTTGTTCTATTTTACTAGAGTTAAACTAACAATTACTGGCTTAGTCTCTTGCATCATTTACTTAACTTTTGGTGATATATTTTGCAGCCATTGTTATCAATTACTTGTTGATATATATTCTTGTTTACTGCTGCAATATTGGACAAAAAACTTCACTTGCTTGTCCCTTTAATTATCTGGCTTGTGTATCTATATTTTGTCTTGTCTCAGGAAAGTATAACACTCTTTTGCAGGTACAATATACTTTGGCAACCTACCCCTATCAACGAGACTCTTATCCAAGCACTTTTCCTCTTCCTTACTCGACCTATAGGGGTTTCACATTCCATCACTTCGCTTTCTATCTCAATCCCCCTAGGGTCACCAGGTTCCCCCCTTGTGGTGATTTTCATCATCACTAAAGTGAGGGGAGTATCTATCTAAGGTGACAGTGGGTAGATACTCTCCCAATTGTCCAACTTTTGTAGTTTGGGTCGGGCTTTTCCCAACCTACAATCTGTGCGATTACAGGACAAAAACAGAAAATCACCACCAAACCCTAGGCCAAATTTGCCACAATTGAAGAATTTTCCTTGCTGAAATTTCCAAGCTCCTAGCACAAGTGCACTCTCACTTACAGTAACTCCATTATGCATGATGATCAAATGTTACAATGACATCTCTTCTTTATATACAAGTCTTAAGAGTGAATTTAAGCACCCCTTCTAAACTCAACAATTATTTAGAATATTTTAATCTTCTTTGCAGGTGTGAAATTCCTTCACAAGCCCACAAAGCCTATCGCCTTGCCCATGAGGCCCTAGCCTCATCCCGAGGCTGATTTCACTGAAACGAAAGGCCAATTTGGTGCCAACGGAAATTTCCACATGCCTGACACCATGGCCTCTAGTGGGAATACCTCCCGAAGCTACAAAAATCAACAAGATGTGAGAGATTGTGAACCCATGGTTCAATCTAATCTAAGGACATTCTAACTGTTGTTTAGGTAGATATGAGTTGTTATTTTGTTCTCTTGTATCATGTTTTCTCTCGTATTAATATATGCTGCATTTCCCCCCAAAAAAGAACTTGGTTGACAAATCTGTGCTTACTATTTTGGATGTGTCTTTCTTTTGTGGAGTGTCATGGTGGGTTAAAATATCTGAACACCACTCTTATGGTTTATCAAGCAACAAGGGTAGAAGTGGAGTCCATTGTGGAATAAAACTTTAAACTTTTGAAGTTATCGGCAGGAAATTGTGTGGTCATGTTTAGGATTTAATTAGGATATTATGTGGATATGTATGATTTGTTGTTGAACTCCCCTTTATTAAAGTTCCACTAGCTTAATGTAAAGCATACCTTTAGACTTAAGAAGAAAGAACAGGAAAGGAATGTTCTAGTTATTGCATTTTGCTTTCTACTGATAGAAATTAATATATATTTTATTGCTCATTGCAGGTACTGGTCCAGCTAGGGGATATATTGGATCGAGGAGAAGATGAAATAGCCATTATGTCACTTCTACGATCTTTAAGCTTGCAAGCTGAAATCAACGGTGGGGCTGTCTTTCAGGTTTTGTTTTCAGTCTCTGTTTCTGTCATTAGGAAAATGAGAAAATTATTGCATCATTAGTACTATAAAACTTGTGAATTTCTAAATTCTGTTGGTTCATTGCTTCTTTAGGTGTTGGAGAATTTTTGTGTTCTGTTGATGCTCAAACGTGTTCAAGTTTTGAATCCATGTTCTTCTGGTCCTGGAGAACATAAAAGTGCTGCTCCCATATTTGATAATCCCTTTGAATTAATGTAAGAATTAGGGTAAAAATGCAAAACAATAGTATCTTTTTGATTTCAGTGATCAAAACAACTAGATCTATAAATCAACAGAGTTAGAACACTTAGAATTTAGATCTAAGAGAGACAGCAATAAACTTAGTGAGATCAGAAATAGAAACTCAGATCTAATGAGAAAGTACTCTGCTGATGTAACAGTGAACAGATCTGGATAAGACCAAACAGTACAATAGATCTATAACACAGATGTGTAGATCTAACAACTAGTCTGATCATTACACAATAGAACAACTTGTAAATTCAAAGTATAGTTTCAGATCTAAGTAGTTAATACTCAATGCTAACTAGATCAAAACAGTACTGAAGTAAAATCAAGTCCAGATCTGAAAGAGATGAGTAGGCAGCTTACCTGGTACAACAACCTTAC
>JZKD02S0661337.1:0-15493 GCA_000966675.3 Picea glauca
CAAGTGTTTTGTATTGAAATTGGTTAAACGATGACATTCAAATACAAAGAAAACAATGCAAGTATAAAACGTTTACTCTATATATATAAAACAAGGATTTTGTATTGAAATTTGTTGAACAGTGACATTCAAATACAAAGAAAACAATGCAAGTATAAAACTTTTCCTCTTTGTAATATCTCGCTTTTGCGCGTACCTGATGTGACTTATTGATGCAGGAGTATCGTTGGCAAGAACACAAAGGCAAGACCACTCAACACGTGAGAGTTCTTCCATAACTTCAACGTTGGCAGTTGCAACTGATTTTGAAATCTGCCTTAACTCAGTGCCAGAATTTACCTTTGGAGGCACGCTTGAACCATTGTCGAATTTTACCCTTTGAGGCATGTTTTGAAAATTGTAAACAGAGTAGAAGTTTCCACTATGGCTCTGGAATACCACTGAACTAAAATAGCATAGGATGAATTTTAGAGTAGGCAAGTAGCCAGGGGAAACCCTAGAAATATTTTTTGAGTTAAGTAGAAGTTTGTACGCCTAGTTGGGGTTAGCTGCAATACAGAGAGAAATTATCTTTAAGAGAACTGCGAGTTAGTAGGAGATCTCAGTTTTTGAGTTACTGTAATTTGAATGTATTTTTTAGCCATTTCGGCACTTGTGAATACAAGAGAAGGAAAACTGAACCAAATGTATGGTGTGTAGACTGTGTGTATTTTCCTGTCGTTTCTGTTTTCATGAGAAAGTGAATGGAACTGTGCATGTTAGTGTTCCAGTTTCAAGTGTTTCCCTTCATTTGAAGCTCTGCAAGGTGTGCATCGAGCCAGAGAGGAACGCAAGAAAATCGGGAGGAATTTCTCTACAAGAAATCCCACGGATCTGAATTATCGAAATCCCTTAGACGCAAGGAGTGCATGGGAAATCAAAGTTTGAACCAGATGAAGATCAAGAGGAATAACACTTTGGGAAAGTGTTATCGAGATCCAGGAACCCATTTCTTGGAATAAGAGAAGATCATAACCTTCGAGGACTTATAAAATATTCTGTGTCGAGGAGATTAAAAGATCAGGAGGAAGAGCATTGTTGGTCGTCAGATCATGGAGGAAGGTCGGAAGCCGTCTGATTCGAGACAAATACACAATCTTTGACGCCACGTACATCCAGGGGGGAAATCCAAAAAAGTCTGAATGGATGGTGGAGAGTTTACAGGGAGAGTAGCGAAATTCAGCAAGCTGTTGGATCAAGCAGTGTTGTGGGGAGGTTAAGAGGGAGACCTTTCAACGCTCGACTCGGAGGAGGAATAGTAGCCATCGATTCCCAATAGATCTGGACCATTGTTCCATTTTGTGATATCAGCTATCATGAGTTGGGGGGGGACAGAGGTCCTTGAATCCCAAAACCTCGAACCCCGAAATAGTGATCTGCCAAGACAAGATCAGGACCATCGGATCTCCAGAGGATTAGAGTTGTCGATCCGTAGCAAGGGAGTGTTTCAGCATTTCGGTGACCGGGTGGAGGAGAGAACAGATTTCGTGTAGGGAGAAGTCGTGAAACAAGAAACGCCGAAATAATCGTAGTCGTCGATCCAAGAGAGATCTGAGCCATAGATCTCGCGTCATCGTGATTTTAGTGTCCGTGACTTGGAGGGGTCAGGCGCCTTGTATCGCAGGTCCCGATACTGTGAACCACAACACGCTTTCCTGGTAGAGCTTGTGGTCATAGGTGTGTGGTCACGTGAGTTGGGAAAAGGGAGGAGCTAACCTCCGTTAGTGCTCATCGGAGTTTCGGGACTTGGAGGAGACAAGGACTTGTCGTATTGGAAAGCTTGAGGTCGTGAAACACGATGTGCCTTTTAGGCTAGGCTTGTGGTCATGCCTGTGGTCATGTGGAGAGGGGTTTTGCATCTAGTGTTGGTTTGCGTGGGAAAAACTCAGATAAGGACATGTGGATTAGAAGAGGGAGGTTCAATATCGGAACCAAAAGAGCCATTTCGGTTCAGAAATCATAATATCCTGACCGAGAGGTCGTGCAATCCTTAGGAGGGATAGGGGGTCTACATCAAGCGGTATCATAGCTTAATTTCTTCATCTGTAGACTTCAGATGAAAGAAAAAGAGGATATAGAGAACTCGCAAGTGTACTCTGTGTGTTTGACAAATAGTCAACACAATGCCACCAAGAAGATGAGAGCAGAAAGTGAAGAGGTTGAGGTTGAAGAAGCTGCACGAGAGGATGCTGCAGAAGGACGTTTGTTGAGAGCAGTTGCCAGATTGGGAGGCAAAGAAAAAATAGATGTTCCCATGTATGAGGGAAATTTAGATGTTGAAGAACTGTTGGATTGGATAAGATCTATGGACAAACATTTTGACTATGAAGATGTCGATGAAGAGAAGAAGGTGAAGCAGGTAGTCACCGGGCTAAAAGGTCATGCAGCACTGTGGTGCGACGAAATGCAGGCTGAGAGAAGAAGTAAAGGCAAACAGAGGATAAAGAGTTGGGACATAATGGTATCCAAACTGAAGGGTAAGTTCATACCCAAAGACTACCAAATTAATCTGTTTAGGAAGCTACAGAACCTGAGACAGAAAGGGATGACAGTTAAGGAGTACACCAGGGAGTTCTACTGGCTGAACATCAGAACTGGACAAAGGGAGAGAGATGAAGAAAGGGTCACCAGATATATAAATGGCTTGAGATATGAAATTCAGGACAAGCTCAACATGATGTCAGTTAGGACCATGGAGGATTCTTATCAGTTTGTGCTGAAGGCAGAGGAGAAGTTGGATAGAAAACAGAACCAGTGAGGAAGAGGTAAAGGCTCGGTCCCAAGCAAAAGCAAGGGATTTAACCATGATAGATCACATCAGTCTAAGGATGAGGCTGATAAACCACACAATCACTCAGAATGAGCTAGAATTTCTCAAGAAAGACAGTGTGATGGAAGAAAATCTTCTAGAGGAAGAGGTAGAGGAGGAGTAAGGTGCTATAACTGTGGAAAGATAGGACACATGTCTTGGGAATGTCCCGAGAATAATAAGGAAGGAGGAGAAGCTCACATATCAGAAGCACAATGAAGAGATGTTAAAGCATAAGGAGGAGAGGATGGAGCATCCCTGATGTTGAGAAAAGTTCTCTTAAAACCAAAGGCAGAAATTGAAAAGCCAGTGCAGAGAAACAGTCTCTTCAGGACAACTTGCAAGACTAAGGATAAAGTATGCAAGGTGATCATTGACAGTGGGAGTACTAACAACATAGTATCCACAGATATGGTGGAGAAATTGGAGCTGAAGACAACTGCACATCCAAGGCCATACAAAGTCTCATGGCTGCAAAAAGGACACCAGGTAATGATCACTAAACAATGCCTGGTTGAAATTAAAATAAGAGGATATAAAGATGAAATCTTATGTGATGTAATTCGCATGGACATATGGCATATTTTGGTGGGAAGACCATGGCAGTTTGATAGAAATGTCATTCATGATGGAAGGAAGAATACATATACATTGGAGAAGAATAGTAGTTCACATATGTTGCTGCCAATAAAAGTGAAAAGAGTGAAAGAGGAAGCCAGCACAAGCATACTTCTCACGAGTGGGAAGTAACTCCTGAAAGAAGTCAAAGAAGAAGAAGAGATGCAGTTCGTTGTGGTGAGGAAGCCCAAAGTCATCCTCACGGGTACATTGATGGATGATTTTCCTGAGGAAGTTCAAGAACTATTGGTTAATTTCGTTGATATAGTGGTGGATGAGTTGCCAAACTCATTTCCATCCATTAGGAGTATCAATCATCATATCGACTTGATCCTAGGAGAAAGTCTGCCAAACAAAGAAGCGTATAGACTGACACCTCGAGGGAATGAGGAAGTGAAGGAATAAGTCCAAGAGTTGTTGGATAAGGGTTTGGTCAGAGAGAGCTTGAGTCCATGTGGATTACCAATTGTGTTAAGCCCAAAGAAATATGGAGGATGGATAATGTGCACAGACTCGACAGACATCAACAAGATCACCATCAGGTGCAAATTTCCTTTACCGATAATGGATGATTTAATGGATTGCTTAAGTGAAGAAAATTTCTTTTCTAAGATAGATCTGAAAAGTGGATATCACCAGATCAGGATGAGAGAAGGTGATGAATGGAAAATCACCTTTAAGATGAATGAAGGTCTGTATGAGTGGCTAGTTATGCCATTTGGCTTAACGAATTCCCCGAGCACTTTTATGAGTCTGATGAACAAAATTCTAAAAGATTTCATTGGAAACTTCGTGGTTGTATATCTGGACGATATACTGATTTTTAGCAGGACTAAAGAAGAGCATTTGAGGAACCTAATATTAGTAATGAGGAGGCTACAACAGGAGAAGTTGCTAATAAATCTGAAGAATTCCTCTTTTATGAAGACGAAACTCATTTATTTGTGTTTTGTGATCTTGTCGAATGAAATGAAGATGTATCCAAAGAAAGTGAAAGCGATCAGATAATGGCTGTCACCAAGGAGCATGTTCGAGGTAAAGAGCTTTCATGGCTTAGCAAGTTTCTATAGGAAGTTCATTAGAGACTTCAGTGGGATTTGTGCACCCATGATGGATACAGTGAAGAAGTGGCATAATTCTTTTAAATGGACAGAGGAAGTCGAGAGGGGATTCAATATACTAAAGGAGAAGATAACGGAATGACCAATTCTGGTCTTGCCGAATTTGGAAAAGACATTTTAGGTGAGATGTGATGTGAGCAGAATTGAAATAGGAACAGTTTTGAGTCAGGATAATCAACCTGTTTCCTATTTCAGCGAGAAGCTGAATGAAACCAAGAGAAAATACTCCACGTATGACAAGGAGTTTTATGCCATAATTCAAGCTTTGAAGAAATGGAGGCATTATCTTGTCCCACAAAAGTTTGTCTTGTTTAGCGATAACCAAGTTTTACAATTTATAACCAGACAAAAAAAACTAAATCAGAGGAATGCAAAATGGGTTTAATTTATGAAAAAAATTACTTTTGTCATAAAACATATTTTTAGGAATGCTAACAAGGTTGTTGATGCGTTAAGGAGATGTTTAATTCTGCAGGAATTCCAGGTGAAGACCTTGGGGTTTGAACACCTTAAGGATATGTATTGTAATGATACGGATTTCCAAGAGGCCTATGAAGCATGTACAAGACCTATACTGAGAGATAGAAGTCAATGGACATAGTATATGGTTCATCAAGGATTTTTGTTCATAGGAAATAAATTGTGCATACCAAGATTCTCAATGAGGGACAATCTTCTGAAGGAGAAGCATAGTGGAGGATTGGCTGGACATTTCTGCCATGATAAAACATTTTCACAGTTGAGCAGTTCATACTATTGGCCAGGTATGAGAATAGAGGTGATAAAGTTTGTGAACAGATGTAGGATCTGCCAACATGTAAAGGGAAAAAGACAGAACACTAGATTGTACCAACCATAGCCAATACCAGAGAGGGCTTGGGATGCAATAAGCATGGATTTTGTGTTGGGATTGCCAAGAACAAAAAGGGGATTTGATTCCATATTCGTGGCAGTGGACAGATTCTCAAAGATGGCACATTTCATACCATGCCAAAAGACTAGTGATGCAACACATGTTGCAAATCTATTTTTCAAAGAAGTTGTGAGACTTCACGGCCTACCCAGGAGCATTGTCTCAGACAGAGACACAACATTTGTTGGTCACTTTTGGAGGATGTTGTGGAGGAAAATGGGGACAGATTTGTCCTTCAACTCATCTTATCACCCTCAGACAGATGGGCAGACTGAGGTGGTAAATAGAAGTTTGGTAAACTTGTTGAGGAGTTTAGTCACTGAACATCATAATCAGTGGGATCAGATTCTGCCACAAGCAGAATTTGCATACAATGACTCCCCAATAGGAGCATTGGAAGGATCCCATTCGAAATAATCTATGGAATGCAACCCAAGGGAGTGTCTGAGTTGAGAAACTTGGAACAAGGAGAGATCATAAGTGCTGGAGCAGAGGATTTTGCTGCTGAAATGCAGAAACTCCATAGCCAGATCATAGAACAATTACATAGTTCTAACCAGAAATACAAGCACAAAGTTGATCAACATCGCAGGGAACTTCAATTTGAAGTGGGAGATGAGGTTTTAGCACATTTTAGGAAGGAAAGGTTCCCTAGGGGAACATATAACAAATTGAATACGAATAATATAGGACCCTGTAATATCTTGAGGAAGTTTGATGCAAATGCCTATGAGATCGAGCTATCAGATGGTGTGGGAATTTCACCCATATTCAATGTCTCAGACCTGTATCCTTACAGGAAAGATGACACAGAAGGATCAGAAGATCAAGGAAAGATTAAGTGGGAGAAGCAGATGCCTATGGCAGAAAATCCACAGATGGAGAATATTCTGGATCAGAGGATTGGCAAGAAGACCAGGAGGAAGAATTATTTTGAGTATCTAGTCAAATGGAAGGGAAGCCCAATAGAAGATTCTAGTTGGGAAAACAAAGCTGCTATCCAGAAGTAGGGAAGATCAGTATAGGATCCCATAGATAGGAGTCCATGAATTTTTGTCAAGGGGAGTATGATGCAGGAGCATCGTTGGCAAGTGCACAGAGGCAGGACCACTCAACATGTGAGAGTTCTTCCAGAACTTCAACGTTGGCAGTTGCAGCCGATTTTGAAATCCTGCTTAACTCAGTGCCGGAATTTACCTTTGGAGGCACGCTTGAACCAGTGTCGAATTTTACCCTTTGAGGCACGTTTTGAAAATTGTAAAACAGAGCAGGAGTTTCCACTATAGCTCTGGAATGTGACTGAACTAAGATATCGTAGGATGAATTTTAGAGTAGGAAAGTAGCCAAGGGAAACCCTAGAAATATTTTTTGAGTTAAGTAGAATTTTGTATGGCTAGTTGGGGTTAGCTGCAATACAGAGAAAAATTAACTATCAGAGAACATCGAGTTAGCGGGAGGTCTCAGGTTTTGAGTTACTGTAATTTGAATGTATTTTGTAGCCATTTCGGCACTTGTGAATATAACAGAAGGAATAATGATCCAAATTTATGGTGTGTGGACTGTGTGTGTTTTCCTGTCGTTTGTGTTTTCATGAGAAAGTGAATGGAACTGTGCATGTTAGTGTTCTAGTTTCAAGTGTTTCCCTTCATTTGAAGCTCTACAAGGTGTGCATCGAACCAAAGAAGAACACAAGGAAATAGGGAGGAATTTCTTTGTGAGAAATCCTGTGGATCCGAGTTATCAAAATCCTTTAGATGCAAGGAGTGCATGGGAAATCGAAGTCTGAACCAGATGAAGCTCAAGAGGATTAACACTTTTGGAAAGTGTTATCGAGATCCAGGAACCCATTTCCTAGGATAAGCGAAGATCAGAACCTTCGAGGACTTATAAAATATTCTATGTTGGGGATATTAAAATCTTAGGAGGAAGAGCGTTGTTGACCGTCAGATCACGGAGGAAGGTCGGCATCCATAAGATTCGAGACAAATACACAATCTTTGACGATGCGTATGTCCAGGGGGGAAATCCACAAAAGTCTGAACGGATGGTGGAGAGTTTATAGGGAGAGTCGTGAAATCTAGCGAGTCCTTGGATCAAGCGGAGCTGCGGGGAGGTTAACATGGAGACCTTTCAATGCTCGACCCTCAGGAGGAATAGTAGCCATCGATTCCCAATAGATTTGGACCATTGGTCCATTTCGTGATATCGACTATCGCGAGTTGGGGGGGGAACATAGGTCCTTGAATCCAAAAACCCCGAACCCTGAAATAATGATCATCCAAGATGAGATCAGGACCATCGAATCTCCAGAGGCTTAGAGCCATCAATCCGCAGCGAGGGAGTGTTTCGGCATTTTGGGGACCAGGTGGAGGAGCGAACAAATTTTCTGCAGGGTGAAGTCACGAAATCTGAAACGCCAAAATAATCATATCCATTGGTCCAAGAGAGACTTGAGCTATAGATCTCGTGTCATCATGATTTTGGCATTTGTGACTTATAGGGGTTAGACACCTTGTATTGCAGGTCTCGATACTGTGAACTGCGACGTGCTTTTGTGGTAAATCTTGTGGTCACGGGTGTGTGGTCACATGAGTTGGAAAAAGGGAGGAGCTAACCTCCGTTAGTCATCATCAGAGTTTTGGGACTTGGAGGAGCCAAGGACTCGTCGTATTGGAAAGCTTGGGGTCGCAAAACGCGACGTGCCTTTCAGGCTAGGCCCATGGTCACGCATGTGGTCACATGGAGTGGTGTTTTGCATCTAGTGTTGGTTTGTGTGGGAAAAAATCAGATAAGGACTTGTGGATTAGAAGAGGGAGGTTCCATCTCGGAACCAGAAGAGCCATTTCGGTTCTAAAATCAGAAGATCCTGACCAGTAGGTCGTGGAGTCCTCGGGCGGGATAGGGGGTCTGCATCACTTATTCTTTGAGGACACTTGTGTGTAAGTGATCCGGTTCATTATATGAGATGCTTCGCTTATGGATTATGATGATGAGACTGTGATTTATGATGTTATGTTATGTTATTATGTATAGACATGTCTTATTGATTGGTTCCTCCTGAGTGTGTAGGACTGTTGACAGAATGAAGATGTCAATGGCATCAATGGACCTCCTTGAACTCTGAATCAAATTAGGGAGTGGATTGTTTAGGGTTTTCATATTTTTGTTATTGCATATGTGACATATGACTGATATTATGATATGTTTATGGATCACTGTCATGTTTGTTGATGGATGTCAGCTAACGATAGCTTGCTAATCAAACTCACATTTGGAGTAAAGGGGTCATGCATGACAACCAAAGGTATTGAGGGAGAGGTGTGGCAGCATCCCTGCCACATTCTACTAGCACTCCCGCCGTGGCTCATGAAGACTCTAAGGGGTGCAGAATAAGGCATGGTCCTTATTCCTTAGAGGCCCTTAGTCTCTCACAAGGTCGCCTGATGAAGTTTTTACTCCAAAGGTTAGATGTCTACCAAAATCTGTCAAAAGGCAAGGGGCACCCTTGGAGTACGTAGTGCATCTTGAAGGGCACATTGCGTAATTAAGACATGAATTAAGGTGAGTGGCACCGTTGGAGCACTTAGTGCATATTGAAGGGCACATCGTGTAATTAAGACATGAATTAAGGTGAGTGGCACCGTTGGAGCACGTAGTGCGTCTTGAAGGGCACGTCATGATGTTTAAAAACAAGTGAGTCAATGAACCTAGGTTCCTATAAAACGATATCTTACCTTGAAATGGTCAGCCTTAAATCAATTTCTATAAGTAAAGTTTATTAAATTATAACCTTTCCCCCTGGATGGGGTGTTAGTGAGGGACATGTGTCATGAGGAAAGGGATGGTGCCTGCCAGCGCGGTACCATCCACGTGACTGACACATGGCCCTCCCCCCCTCCCACACCTTGAACGTAAAACCACTTTAATCCAACTAGAGAGCCATTAACGCTCCAAGTGTGCACTGTTAAACCCTCTCGTCCGATCGATGGAACCATCATTAATCTAGTCACCTTTGCACGTGTGCATCCTCCCTCTCCTATGGTATTCATATGATGGATCTCATCGACATTTTCTTCATCCTTATCCATTCTCACTAGAGCCATCCCGCGGTCTACGCCCTCCTCTGATGCTCACCTACCACTTTTTCCATTTGCTTCTGCCTGCTCACCTTCACACTACTCTGGCCATGCCTGGAATGCAAGGAATATCCAAGGGTGTCTTGACTTAGTACCAAAACCGGTTGCACATGGAAATTCGGCCTCAGACTTCTCCCGCACCCTTGCATAGCTCGTCACCCTCCTCGCCCACATATTCTGCTCATTCTTCTTAGAGCCATAGTGGCCTCCCACCTCTCTCCTCGCCATGCGCTTGAAAAGTTGAGTGTTTTGACCTCCTCAGGAATTCACTGTTATTTTCCTGAGGGCATTTATTAGACTTGGCCTCCTCCTTGCAACCTGCCTCATTCATCCCTCCCAATTCACTCGAGAACTCATATCATGTGCCATTGCCATTGCACTAGTCACCAGTCCAATCTCCACATGAGGATACCTCTGTCCTCTAGGAGAAGCCTCTGGAACAACCCCACTTCTGCTCAGACTGCGCTACCTGTCCAAAATTCCAAAATGAACTTGCAACTCTACAAGACCTAGTGTTCTAGGGTCGAAAGGAGGTTGATGAATTGCACTTTTGCATAGAAGTCATAGACAAGAAGGGTTCACAAATATTGCATCTCATTTCCTCTCTGCATGGCTCTGGCCACCCCACAAAGCAAGCACCAAGTGCACCAATGGACTCAGAGGCGAGATTGGTTCTGGATCTGAAACTTTCTCTAGTGGATGACATGCAATTAGGCTTGAATTCAACTCTCCAGGCACCCACCTTGGATACTGTGGCAAGCAACATGTCCATGACATGAGCTGTGACTGTTGCACAGCTGTTAGACTGCATGGAATATTGGTTGTTTTGTTTATATTTTTCCACCTGTCTTTTTGGTTAAAATCTGTTTTGATTGTCTTGCGTCTATCCTAGAGGGTCTAGAAGCCTGGGCGAATTGGCTTCCCATGGGGCAATTCCACTCCAGTTGGTTAATTGTGTTATTTGAACCAATGGTTTTTGAAATGGGAGGTTGGCTGAATTGGTTTCCCCGAGTGGAAATTCACTAACTACAACCCTCGGACAGACATGGCGATATTGAAATTTTTGGTGCTAAAAGGAATTTTATATAAATACTTACTTATACAAAAAAAAAAATTATAACCTTTCGCTTAAAAATTAGCTAAGCCTAGTTGAATTTGAAGCCTAGTTCTAAGTAGGATAAGAGGACTAAAAAATATATATAATTGAATAATTAATAAATGGGGGTGAACAAAATAAAAGGGGAAAAAGTAACTTTTAGAATGTAAAGAAGGAGTAAATTATCTAAAAATTTAATTGTTGTCTTTGTGCAAACTTGCTAAATTCGAACTTAGATAAAAAGGGGGAAATTTTTAATGCAAGAGGAATGTGGAACATAGGAAGAGAGATTTCCTAAAATGAACTCAATTAAACTTTAAGAAGGGTGTTAGTCATTAAAGGAAATCGAGGGAATAAAGGGACAACAATGAACGTTTTTAGGAATGATTTTAAGTGAGTAAGGGAAATTGACAATTTAATTGAATTAATTAAATGAATTTCTGGTGCAACTAAGGGACTGGGTGACAAGTGTACGATGGATAATATTTCATAATATTTTTTAATAAAACTAATTTAATGTGCAAATGGAAAGGTCACTAAGAGGAAATCTGCAAAATTTTTCTTGACTTATTTTTCTTGTGGGAGTTGAGATGCCTAGCTTGAATAGAGAGTGGTACATCGACCTTGTGAGGCGAGATGGGAGCTAGCTTTTCTTTGGATGTGCGTGTGGCCCCTTTGTCGCTGTACCGGTGAGGTATCAATGATTAGAAAGTGGGAGGTAGGAGGAAAGCCAGCTGCCGGAAAACATCAACAATCCCTCTGCTAGATACGGTATGCATGTTTAAAATTGCATTGGTAAATTAGTTAAAATTTTGATTATAGATTTATAAGTTGATAAATGGTATTTTTATTTGCGATTCAATTAAAAAGGATAATGGATTATAGGTGTAGTTTCTTCCATTCCTCTAAATATAGAAGAACCCTGATATCGAATTTATTAGAGCATTTTCGGTTGTATTGCGGAACAAAAGCTCTAGCTTTCTACCCTTCTAGTTTCCTTTCCCTTCTGAATTTGGAGTATGTTATGTTGTCTTCTTCCCATCTGTGGGGTCTCCTTGAGACTACTCAGCCATTCCTTGCATCCAGAGAGTTTTCTTCTCCTGCCTTCGTCTAGTTCTGCGAAGATCTTCTTTTATACTCCCAAGGACCTTTAATGTTTAAACCTCTGATCTTGCCACCAGTTAACTCAGTGAAATTTGGGAGTTGCTCCGCAATCTCTTAGTTTTTTCACTCTGCGTTTGAACCTTTCGATCAATTTTATCCTTTTTCCCACTCCAATTTTTGTTATCCTCAATGATTATTTGTCATATTTATTATAGATAACCTAAGGTGGCCGCCACGAATTCATTTTGATTTGTTAGTTGATAACTAACTAATGGTGGATGCCACGGGTTCTCTGATAGAATTATTAATACATAACCTATGGTGGCTGCCACAAATTCATTTTGATTTATTAGTTGATAACTAACGGTCGCTGCCACGGGTTCTCTATCAGATTTACTAATAGACAACTAATGGTGGCTGCCACGAATTCATTTTGGGAAGGCGTTTGGGGTCTTTGCATTTTTGAACCTTCGCTCAGTTTCAACGAGCTCCTCCCTGCGATTTTCTTTTCCTGTAATCCATCAACTTTGCAGGAAGGGGGTGCAACGTTTCTTTTCATCTTCAAACTCTGTGAAGGTTGTCCCTGCATTTTCCTTTTGAGCTCTCAAAACAAACGATTCCTAGAAACAGGTGTGCCCTTTTTCCTTTCATGCGTTCTTCCTGTGGAATAATTCTCTCAAAAACATGACTTTTAAAAACTGGGATGGCTCTCCCCTACCAATTTGGTTCATCTGCTTGGGCTTTGAGAAACCCTCCATGATTGATCCTCCCAAAGCCCTGTGTTTTGGCCCTCTCAGTGCAAGGAATTTTGTACCCACTCCAAGTGAATATTTTTCCCCCTTTCACGCAGCGACTCAGATCTCTGGCCCCGCGAAATTATGGGTGCGTGACCTATAGATCCTTCCCTTAATCTATGCATATTCCCCTAGGATCGGCGTAGATCCAACCCATGACCGTAAACACCTTCATGGTGAGTGGAGGGGGAAACATACCATTGTTGTTTTAATGAAGAGTTTTTTTTTCTTGCATCCTGAATTCCTAATTTCTTTTGTTGTGTAGCCCTCTTGATGTTTTTCTTAAGAGGCTCACCGCCCCTCATTTTTTCGCTTCCAATTAGGTTTTGAGAAATTAGAGTTGACCTTAGATTTTTTTTTTCTAGTATAGAAAAGGGGTCGTTTACTTCTCCTTCACTTTTAATTTTGATTGATAATTATACTATGAGTAGAAGGGTAACTTGGGTTCCTTTGGGATGTTTTATCTCTTTCAAGCATAAACTTTGTGATTACTTCTTGAGACATCGCTTGTAACGCTTAATGATAGTTAGACACATAACCTTTAGTTGTTCGATGATGACAGATTTTATTTTAACAAATAAGTTTTTAGATACTTGAGCCACGTAGGTTTTAACTTGTTGGATGAATGATTACCTCTCTTGCGCCTTAATCTAATTAATGTTTACTTGTGACATGATTATATAGCTATGCATAGATGGATATGTTTGTAGATGCTTTGGTGCCTTAATAATTTAATGAATACTATGTTGCACCTTGTTTATGTTGTTCTCTAAAAGTTGGATTGCCTGGGTTTGAGAATTAGATGTGTGTGCAATGCTAGCTTGATTAATCATGCACATTTCTAGGGATAAAATTTACCCACACCTTATTTTAATTTATCATGTGATTGCTTCATCATTCTTACGTGCACCTTGAAATTAACAATAATTGTGATTGAATTTATGTTATTGGATTCCTCGCACATTGAATATAACTGATAAATCTTACCTAGTGCCTTTGATGTTGTGGTGATATTGAATAATTTACTTGCACGCCTTAATTTAAGTGGGCGTGCATTGTTGTTCATTAATCTATTGCACCTTGAAATTTACGTGATTGGAATCTTGCGCCTTGATTATTGTTGATGCTTGAATGATTAATCCCCTATAATTCTTGCACGCCTTAATTAAGTGGGGATGCATTTCTTCTTCATTATTTTTATTGCACCTAGATTTACTATTAAATAATCTTGCATCTTGAATTATTAACCTATGACTAACTCAATGACTAGTTTCCTTTGCAACTTCTGTTAAGGAGAGATATAATGGTCATGTGTTTAATTTACTTCTTACGCAAGGAAATTAATGTATTAAACGATGGTTTTAGATAATTGATTACTACACGCACTAAAATTAAGGTAAGGAATGGTCGATTAATATTTTAGACTTCACTCGCCTTGGATTGTTGTGATTAATAGTTAGATTTTTGTGTGCATTGAATGATGTAGGGTATAATGTTTAGAATTTACTTTTCTCATGCAAAATGAAAATTAAAGGCAATGATTGAATGTTGGTCTTTTTCTTTTGGCGTGCAATGAAAGGTCAATGTAATGAATGGTTGTTGGTTATTTATTTCTTGTTCCAATAATTTCCTCTCTGAAGATAAGGAATAAGTTGATCAAATGAAATTCAATTCTAACATATAGTATAGTTGTTTTGTATTATAGTAAAAACCTAGGGTCAGGCAAGCCGATGTCAACCCTAACGAATTATTGTTTCGATATTGTATTTCTCGCGTGCCATTGGAATAATTGTCGACTTGTGTCGACTACACTACACCTTAAATTATGATTTGGCATGACTGTTTAGTAACTATTTTTCTCTCACGCATACATTACGATGGCTTGTGATTTTGCTGGAATTGTTTACTCGTGCACACAACAATTAGTTCAATTTTGATGTATGATTTATACGGTGATGGTTACCCTTGTACGTTGGTTAATGATGTTAGGATTGATGGACTGATGAAATGGATGATTGTTGTTGTTTTTAATTAATGTGTCAATACATCGACATGCATTTCATGGTACATGGTGATGATATGTATGCATGGTATCATATTCGATTATTAATGCATTATTATTGTTTTGTTAACTATGTGATTGATGTGTCGATGATGTCACACTTATTGATGTTTTAATTTGCTAACGCAACACTAAAAGAAAAAAAGAAATTTACCTCTTGTACGTTGCATGTTGTCATAATGACAATGTCATTACATATGGTATCAAAGTGGGTTCAACTCTAAGACTACGGATCACCATGCCTTCCACTGAATTAAGCCCTTGATTAATACTCAACACTAATTGAATTATTAAGTTGTCCATGCGGTAATCATGGCTATAGGATGCCACAGAAATTCACAATGTACTACAAAGGGAGGAGGCGAGATGCCTCTAGTAGCACCCGCATTAGAGGGTTCCAACCCCTAAGGAGAAGAACAAGTCTTGAGCATTACGAGATTGTCACGCGGGATGCGTTGGGTATGAAAAGTTCCTTCCAGGGAAATGTGAGAGGCCTTGACTAACCATTGTAATGAGATAAGGCCAGGGTGCCTATACCCTTAATGGTCCACAACGTGCCCCAGCTAGTGCTGGTAGCCTTCACAGGGAACTATAGAAGATTAAGTTCTCGTGTTCATGAGTGCCATAGATGAATCAACCACCGAGGCATGGCTAGAGAGCAAGGAAATGTGCTTCGCGCTTCATGGTTATGACCTCTAGCATGAAGGTCCACATAGGCGGTCTTCAACTAAAGGGGAGAGCTCTTCTATGGAGGAAGACACTCCTACCTCAAGTAAACATGACCATCGAAGCCATGTTAGG
>JZKD02S0661348.1:37346-60312 GCA_000966675.3 Picea glauca
GTAATAATATTCTTATGAATGTGAGTATACCTCACATCTCTTCTCAGAGATAAGCTACCACCATTCTAGCGAGTCTTTCACTTTATATTTCTACAGTTTTGTACATTTCGCTCATTAATAGAAATTGTGTATTACTATATCTCCATGTTTATGGTTTCATATCTGATATGTTTCTGTTATATTATTGGATATATGAGATATATCTATACATTTCTTTATTATATCTCTGCTCTCATTTCTTTTCGAAAATAATCTGGATCATACAGTTTCCTACAGCCCGAGATTGACCCCATGGTTTCCTTATGATAGAAGAAAGAGGATAGGTCGAGAACCTTCCCAATAGATTACGTGAAAGTGATTCACAAGGAGAGAATGGGGGATTCTAATCATTTGGAGTAGAAGAACTCAGATTATGGGCCAAAGAGAAATACCTGTAGAAAAAGAATGTTACAAGAAAATGTAGGGAGTGAATGTAGAGAATTCATTGCTAGTATCATGGCTTGGCATGTGGGTGGCTTGCTATAAAAGTGATAGATCACGCAAATCCTATGGTTGGGTGGAAAGGCATACACCCATAGTTAGCTGGCTACTCACGTCTTGTAATAGATAAGTATACCTTACACTCTCTGGAAATGAATTATTATGATTGACTAGGTACATGTATTTGTTTTTTAAATGTCTATGCCAGGTTAATGGGCTTGACATTTTTCTGACGAAAATCTGTTGTAGTTAGATGATTGAGAAATGGAGGAAATTGCATGTGTATTTCACATCTGAATAGGAAAACCCTCTAATCATATTGAATGATATGAATACTTCATAATGAGTGGTCAGTGAAAGGGAACCATGCATATAAATTAAGTAATGAACAATAACATCCAAGAGGAATGGAATCTCGTAATAATGGCAGGTTGCAGGCCAGAGGAGGTCGATAGACCTTTGTGTTATTTTCCCTCTCTTTGATGTGAATGGATATGGGAGTTGGTTCCTCATCGTGTGCCAAGTAGCAGGCTTAGTTCTTTTTGTGAAAGAGGGGTCGAAACCCTAGTGAAACCCTGATGAAGACTTGGTAGAATTTTCAATTTGGTTAAGTCCAAATTTAGACTGATAAACTATAAATCCCTATGGTTGAGATGAGGATGATCATGGTTGTTGATCTAGTCAGGTGAATAAATATCAACCCTTCATTGAGAGAGGAATCGTCTTCGAGAATGACCAAATTCTGGGACTTGTGAAAAGACCAACGACGACTAAAATCCTATGTTGGAATGAAGGTCATTGATCAGTCGAGAGTAAATTGAAGAGAATCTGGATCATCGATGTTAATCATATCTTTGTCAATGATAGAAAATTGGTTAATATAAGTGATGTCTCAAGAGGGTCGACGATGATAAATGTTGTGAGAAAGAAAGAGAATCGTTGATCGGTGTAGAGCCTAGAAGGAAAACCAGTGCTAGATCACCGTAGGCTTTGTTCAAGTGAGGAAATAGAACGATGATGGCATAACAACGTGGTATGTCAACATCGCCGTCAAGATGTCTACAAGATCGCCACGTTTCAACCACTGATTGGTTGAGGGGATATGAGTAGTCTTGTTGGGCGTGGAGAACTTTAGGGATTCACTTAAAAATGTTGATCGTTGGATCTAAAGGTGGATATATCTATTTGTTCATCACTATATAAATAATATACAATTTTTTTATTATAATTACAAAGTCAAAATAGTTTGACCCAAATGAATCAATTCCTCCATTGGGCATGGACTCATAAAATAAAGTTTTAAAAAACATTTCAATCTTACTTAATCACTCTCCACATGATGTTAATTAAAAATAAAATAAAACTCTAGAGGAAGATATTAAAATAAAAACAAAGTGGACAAAACACATTAACAATCATTTCAGTTGACCATTTCTATACAATTAGAATCCCATTTGTTTTTCCTTATTTATGTATTCTTTTCCTCTCCTCTATTTATTTGTTTTGGGCATACTATGAATGACACACATTATTTTCTCGCATGTTCCTGACCAAACATTTAAAAGGGAGAGAAATTGAAACATCAAACAAGGAGAGAAAAGTTAGTGAAATTGAAGGATTTTAAGGGACGATGGATTTTTCGAAATTGAGAAACTTTGTGGTGAGAGCGTCCTCTCTGATCATGTTCCAAAAGAGATTCTCCTGATTTATGTCTAATATTTATCATCTCGTTCATATACTGGTCCTCTGAACTTGGCTTCTGAAACTCATTTATCCCTAATATATACTGGTCCTCTGAACTTGGTTGTCTCTGGTGGATTGTTTGTAGCTAAACTCATATACCAATCCAGTGCGCTATACCTTAGTGAAATCACTAATTGTGCTAGTTTAATTTCCTCATATGTGATCTGTTTCACTTCCCAGATCTTTTCACAGATAAACAGATGCTTCTTTGGGTCGTCCAATGCTTCTCCTTTGAATTTTGGTAACCTGATGGTGGGATCGTGTCCTGCCATCTTGAATGTTGAACTACTACCTCCGTGCGGTGTAGATACTTGACTAATGCTTCCTGAACTGGCTCCTCCAGTTGTTTTTGCTTGTGTAGATGTACTTCCTGTTGTCTCCCTTCTCTTGAAATTTAGTTGTCTAAATGGTGGTGTCCTTTTTGGTGTGTTAGTCGTACATGGGTTGATGGGTTCCACACTAACATTAATATGGATGAGATTTTTTCGTTCTATTCCCTCTCTTGGACCTCTCGTCTTCCTCTCATATGTTGCATGCAGGAAATCCTCAATATTCTCCTCTACCTCCTCTTCATCACTTCCCAAGCCTTCCCTCGCGGCTACAACTCTCTTCTTTGTGTTTACCTTGTATTGGTAGGGTACTCCACTGCGCATCTTTCTAGTTGTTGCCATGATCCACTTGATCTGTTCGTCATCCATCATGATTTGGTCCAAGGCTTCCTCCTTCTTTCCTTTATCCACTTCTCCTTCCATTTCTCATTTTTCTTTCAGTGCTTCCCCGCTTTCCCCATGCACGCAGGGAAGTTTAGCTATCTGATTCCATTGTCATTACACCTTTGTTATAGATAAATATCTTAATAGAAGTATATAGTGGCTGAATATACCTTCCTCGATGCCCGCGTGGAAACTCTTTCTCTGTTGCGGTATACGATTCTACAGTATCTACTGCAAATTCTGTTATAAAGAATGCTACAATACAGTCGAGCCAAAAATCTACTGCGCGGGTGAATTTGTTATTCACCTGCTATAACTCTATGATATGACCTGAGGTCCACTCTAACTATCAGATCTAGTTTGTTACATGGTTATCCTTCAACCTCTATATCTACTCCTACAATAAGTGTGGAAAATCACAAACAAAGACTTCATGCAGTTCAATAAACACATACTTCTCAAGGTATTTGCGTAGTGTTATTCTAGGGTTTCTGTTATCTTTATGCACAAACTCTAGATCCTTTGTCTTCAACCAGCTTTCAATCTCTGATTTTGTGGGATTCCATGGTCTCAACATCCACTTCTAGTGGTGCATTATTCTCACCTTCTTGTCATCTTATTTGATATTCTTTTGATCCGCCTGCCACAGATCTTACCCTCTTTTAACAAATCTTCAACAGATCCCATCTACTCAATCTTATGTAGTTCCAACCAGAAACAAAACCATTTGTTGTTTTTATTATCTCTGAGTTATTCCTTTAACATGATTGACCCAGGTTCAAGTCTTTTGGGGTTCCAACGAATCCTCTAAAACTATCGGCCCTCTTGGTAAACCAGAAGGAAACACAACACACAGAGTGCACTATGCAGTCTCACCCGAGATAGTCTTAATGGGTGACTGCAATACTCAAGTGTTTGTAGTGCAGGATTGAATGGAGATCTGAGAAGTGTGCACTGAGAGTTCTATCTAACTTATTAAATCATTATACTATCATTCCCAATTATGCATGTATTGTAATAAACTCATTAACTCATTCATTCATCATGCTAACATCTACTTATAAACAGTAAAGAGACACAAACATTCAATCACATAACACATGTTTTGTCATGGTTCACCCCCTCTTGGACTACGTCCACAAAGATATGGCTCTCAAGCTCTTCTATTATGGAAGTTCCAAAACTACAGTGTCATGCTCTTTACAACTCATTCTCAGTTGGGTAAATATCTAATACGAGGTGGACTAGATCATACCAGGCTCCTCAACTTGACCCTCGACATCCAGCCTTCTAGCCCTCTCCAACTCAACAACTTATAAAATTAGGTCATATGACCGAGTATTACAAACTAGTTATCAAAACATGACTCCTTCCTTCGTGGTCTCTTTTCCTCTTCTCTCTATCCTCCTACTGCCTCTCCTAGGTATCTATATATATACATTTCTGGCTCATCTGTCATTACAATGTATTACAAAAACCCTAACCCTAACTTCATTAGGTCTTCCATGAATGCGCGCGTGTTGCTCTTCCTTCCAGCGGTCTCTTTCCTCGTGCATGAATTTCTTCCTAAAATAGACTTTCTTTCCGATATGGCCTGCTTCCAACATACTTATATGATTGAGAAATGGAGGAAATTGCATGTGTATTGCACATCTGAATAAGAAAACCCCGTAATCGTCTCGAATGATAGGAATACTTCATAATGAGTGGTCGGTGAAAGTGGATCGTGCATATAAATTAAGTAATGAACAATAACATCCAAGAGGAATGAAATCCTATAATAATGGCAGGTTGAAGGACAAAGGAGGTTGATAGACCTTTGTGTTATTTTCCCTCTATTTGATGCGAATGGCTATGGGATTTGGTTCCTCATTGTGTGCCAAGTAACAGGCTTAGTGCTTTCTACGAAAGGGGGGCTGAAACCCTAGTGAAACCTTGGTGAAGACTTGGTAGAATTTTCTATTTGGTTAAGTCCAAATTCGAATTGATAACCTATAAATCCCCGCGGTTGAGACGAGGATGATCTTGGTTGTTGATCTAGACGAGTGAATAAATCTCAGTCCTTCATCGAGAGAAGAATCGTCATCGGGAATGATTGAATGTTGGGACTTATGAAAAGACCAACAACGACGAAAATCCTATGGTGGAATGAAGGTCCTCGATTGGTCAAGAGTAAATTGAAGAGAATTTGGATCGTTGATGTTAATCACATTTTCGTTGGAGATAAAAAATTGGTTAATATAAGTGATGGTTCAAGAGGGCCAGCGACGATAAAGGTCATGAGAAAGAATGATAATCATTGATTGGTGTAGAGGCTATATGGAAACCCAGTCATAGATCACCGTAGGTTTTGTTCAAGTGAGGAAAGACAACGATGATGTCGTAAGGATGTGGTATGTTAGCATCACTGCCAACATGTCTATGAGATTGCCATGTTTCGACCATTGATTGGTCAAAGGGATATGGGTAGTCTCCTTGGGCATGGAGACCCTTGGGGCTTCACTTAAAAACCTTGACCATTAAATCTAAAGGTGGATAGATCTATCCGTTCATCACTATAGAAATACTATACAATTTTTTTATTATAACTACAAAGTCAAAATAATTTGACCCAAATGAATCAATTTGGGAATGGACTCATAAAATGAAGTTTTAAAAAACGTTTCAATATCCGGTAAGCACTCTCCACACGATGTTAATGAAAAATAAAATAAAACTCCACATGAATATATTAAAATAAATACAAAGTGGACAAAATACATTAACAATTATTTCAGCCAACCATTTCTAAACGATTATAATCCCATTTGTTTGTCCTTATTTATTTATTATTTTCCTAAATTTATTTGTTTTCTACATCTTCCAAATGACACATTATTGGCTCGCCTGTTCCTAGGAAGAGAAATTGAAACATCGAACACGGAGAGAAAAGTTAGTGAAACTGTGAGTGAAAAGTTAGTGAAATTGACGGATTTTGCGGGCGATGGCTTTTTCGAAATTGAGAAACTTGGCAGTGAAAGGGTCCTCTCTGATCATAGAGTGCAGCTTATTACAATCCCGTCGGCATTCAAGCACGAAATACTTCAGGCAAGTTCCGTGAATTTCTCTGAAAGATGAATTTGCAGGACGGCGAGAGTATTGTGAGGTCGCTCAATTTGCATCTTCATCCAATGAATCACTTGGACCATCTTCCAGTATCAACGTGAAAGGAGAAAAGAATAAGTACACCTCATACGAATTTATTGAATCATTGTATCATCTCACTGAGCATACCGCTCCTTTCAAAATACCCAACATTAAAGTGACCTATTCTCATTTCTGCGCTGGAGAGATCCTCGGAGATATTTTTTATGAGTTAAAACGTATGAGGAAAATGGGGTTGAAGGGCATTCTCAATTACAGCGTAGAAGACGTAGAAGACAACGCTGCTTGTGACGCCACTCTTAAACATTTTCTCAGCATCGTATTTTCAATCTCTCTGTTTCCACCTCAATCGATAAGTAGTATTTTTTAATAGTGACTCGTTTATTTCCTTCCATCTCACTGATCTCTCTTTGCATACTTAAATATTGGTGTAACAGGTACCTCTGCGCCTAAGCTGTTGAGTCCCAGGGATGAAAACGATTTAAATTTGAAGAAGGAAAATAGAGGGAACCTCAAAGCGTTGCAGTTACAGAGAAGTTCAAGGACAATGACATCAATGCCATGAGTATTATAGTGGACTCTGTAAAAGACCACTTGATACCCAACATATCTCCTGACTCATCTAAGAAGATGTGATTCCCTAACTAATCTCTTCTCAGTCAGAAACATTGCACAAGTAATGAATCTGAAAAATGAGCTAACTGACATGAATGATTATGAAATCATAACATCATACTTTGTTAGAATCTCTCAGTTAAAAGATCAACTACAAGCTATTGAAGAAATCATTTCAAGGAACTAGTAAATATAGTACTCAAAAGCCTTCCCAAGACATGGGATGCATTTGCCGCAAGAATGAACACAAGAAAGGAGTATCTCATATTTGAAGAACTTTGAACTTGTTTTGCACAAGAAGAATCATGGGTTAGCACAAAAGAGAAATCCCAAAATAAATATGATGATCAAGCCTTCGCAACAAAATTCAATAATTTTAGGAATAAGAGGAAGTTTGGCTTAAGGAAGGAAATAAGTGAAGCATTAGTTGTCGAAGAAAGAGAACCCTCAAAGAAGGCAGGGAGGATAAAACAAACTTCTTCTTCCAAGTCAAGGTAAAAATATTCTTCAAAGTTCTTGTACATACCATGTTTACATAGTTTTTGTACATATTTTTCATATCTATTTCTTAGAAGATAAGATGTTCAAGTGAAACAATACCCATGGAAGAATAACAATATAAAGATTGCTATCATGATGACCACAAGTCAAGAAATACACATGAAAAGATTTACGTTGACAACCCTTGGTAACAATTATTTTGGAAGCTATTATATAAGTAACAATTTCCAGATAAGCCGAAATCAGAATCAAACTTGAAGAGACCTTGAAGAAGTCAAAACAGAAAGAAGTCAACAATCAAGAGGAAATTAGAAAAAAGATTTGTGACACTTTCCAGAAGGAAATAAGGATGCAGACAGAAGCATGGACTCACTTAGATGGATGGATTTGACTACAAAATTCCAAAAGAAGAGCATGCATTCATGCATAAAGCAAGGGTTAGGAAAGAGCTAATCCTAAATGATATGACCCATTGAGGATTATGAAGTATCTTTCCATGTTCCAATTGAAAGTAGCAGCCATGATAAGCACCACATATTCAGTTTAACTCTAGAAGAAGTCTTCTTCAAAAAGAAGCCTTAAAGTATCCTTGGTTGTCCATCTACATCCATGATTCTATGGTGAAAGGAAGAAGTTGTAATATTCAAGGCATATAGAAGAACCCATGGACCCAAGAGCTAAAGAGAGACATGAGGAAGAACATGGAGATTCCAAGAAGAAAAGAAAAACAATAACAACCAGCTATTATGCTGAGAATCACAACACTACCAACTTGGTTTCAACCCACTAAGAAGCAATCAAGCAGAAGAAATGGAAGTTATGATAAAGAACAATGTATGTAAGAAAATATGAAAAATACTTATGAATGGAAGCATTGCAAGATTCAAAGTTTCTTCCAGAAGGAGGGAGAAGACTATGATAACAACATGTTCCAGTAAACTGGATATACCTTTTGCAATGTCCATGGATTGGAATTTACATGTAAAAGACCGTTCTTCCCAATAAAGCAAGTGAGAAAGAATCTTATACCAGAAAGAGACCCGTGTATGCATATAAAAGAAGACCTTGTATGGATTCAAACAACTTGATGCATAGTATCTCATATACAATAGAAGTGTGGTGAAAACTTTCTATGATAGAGATAGTGTATCAGAATAGTTACTCATAAAGTCTGGGATGATGGATTGCTAATCCATGGTAAACTCTCATGATGACTGAAGAAGTTCTACTTCGATATGTTTCAGTTTGAGCCTTTCCACAATGTTATGAGCTAGCAGGAAACATAAGTGTTGAATTTGACCATGATATATTGTAATGATCAGAGATATATGAAGCCTTCAGAGAAAATCAGTGTTCCATGACAGACTAAAGTACATTGAGATCAAGAATTATATCCTCTTTGATGAAGTCCATAAAAGATAAGTGGTTCTCCAATATATTTCCAAATATGAGAATAAATAAGATATTTTGGTAAAGCCTCTATCCAAGATGAAACGTTTTTGTACTCAAGTAACAATTTGGGGCTCATGGAGACGAATTCTTTATTGAGAAAGGAAGAGATTACTCCCAGGTTGGGAGGGAGCAATTATATGTTATTGTTTTATGGACAGTCATTTTGCAGTTTGAAAAATGGTCTAGGATGAGTAGTTCCTTTCCATTTCGGAAAGTGTTTTGAGATTTTTGACTAACATGCATTTTCCAGTTTGGAAAATGGTCCATATCGGACAATGATTTTCGTAATGAAAATGGTCTGATAGATTGTTGATGTACCATAGAGAGTGATTCCTGTTGTGGCCAGTGTGGGGGAATGGTCTAGGATAGTCATTCTTCTGGGCAGTCACTATGAGTAGTGGTCAAGTATAATGGTCTGCCTCATCGGGCAGTTGTTCTTTTGAAATTCACAGTTGTGAGCAGTTTTGAAGAATGGTTCATTTTGGAAGTTGGTGTAGGAAAGTCATTTCCATTAGGAAATGGTCCAGACAATCATTCTCTAGGGTAGATTCATTCTATCCAGGTTGCATTATGATTAGTGTTGGAGGAATGGACCAGTTAGGTGTCTGGTCCAGGTTCAATAATCGGGGATATGCATTCCCTAGGGAATACTCATTCCCTCCAGGTTGCACTATGATTCATGCCGAAGGAATGGTCTAGGCTCAAAAATCAACAACAATTATTCTTCTATTCTTGAAAAGAGTAGTCCAGATAGCCCATGGCTTAAGCTTTACCTCCTAAGGGAAGATACTCTTCCAGATATCACATATGTCAGTGGAAGAATGGCCCAGATGAATCAGTTTGTATCATGATATTGTTATGTAGGTTGATATGATTATTGTGGAGGTTGTATGCCTCTGGACAGTAGTTGTATGCCACTGTGGTGGATGTGTTCCACTGGTTGTGACTATGTGTCACTGGTTAAATAGTCGTGTGATAATTGGTGTGGTTGTATACATTTGGATAGTAGTTGTGTACTACTATGGATAGACACAATTGTGTTCTATTGAATGGAATTGTTCTAATTGCCATGAAAACTATCAGTAGTGTTGGAAATGATTACTAGCTATATGGATAGTTAGTGTGTTGGTGGGCAGATATTCTTCAGGCCGAAAATGGTCAAGGACAATTATTCTTCTAGGACATATGTTTGAATTAGTAGAATAGTCCTTGTAGCCCATGGCGTGGCTTCCAACATCTGTTGGAACAATTGTTCTTCTAGGACATATATCTTGATTAGAAGAATAGTTCTTGTATCACTCTGTGGAGTGAGTGACTTATTCAATACCATGCCTGATTACTCAGATGGAGTATGTATTTGAGAAATGATGTAGTTTATGCTATTAGATGATGATGATAGTGATGATGATTCTCGTGATTTGATCATGAGATAGCCTCTGTGGCTATGATGATGCTTCCAATTGAATGGTATGTTTGTGCTCAAGACCATTTTTTTCATTACCGCCCTATCTAGGAGGGAGTGTTGATATGATGGTATCTATGGGAGGTATTAACCTCCACGTGTAACCCTAACAAGAATAGAATATTCTGGAAAGCA
This sequence comes from Picea glauca, assembly GCA_000966675.3. NCBI lineage: Eukaryota > Viridiplantae > Streptophyta > Pinopsida > Pinales > Pinaceae > Picea > Picea glauca. The sequence goes on from JZKD02S0661348.1 coordinate 47,592, forward strand.
AGAAGAAACCTTAAATCCTTGGACATAACCCTAGAAGACAAGTCGACTAAAGAAAATAATTAATATTTAGTCGTTATCCTCGAGAAAGAGAAGTCATCCCAGACAACTAAGAAAGAGTAGTATAAATAGAGGATGTTTGAGCTCATTTGTACACACACAGCTCACAACTGTATAAATTCAATAACTTCGCAAGTTTGGAGAGTAGTTATAGCTGCAGCTACTGCAACTAGTATTTTCGGTCTTAGGCTTGGACTCTCTCTTGGTTATGGTTTGGAATTTTTTCTTAGTACGCTAGCTCTGGAGAGTGGTACGCTACCTTGACTGGATTTTGGATCTAGGGTTTGCTTCCAGAATTATTCTCTCTTTCAAGGTTAAGGTTCTTGGGGGTGGCTTTTTCCTATGGTTGGGTGACAATATTTCTATATTTTCTATGGTTAAACGTGCACACCTATTATTTATAACAGGTTATGGGCCAACACTATATTATGATAGGCTAACCACTGGAATATAGATTGAGAGGATTTTCTTAGTTATAGTTGTAGTTGCAGTCAAAGTTTTTGCTGCAACAATGAAACCCTAACCCTCGTGTCGAGGCACCTTAAGTGAATAGATTGACCTAATTTCTGGATATCCTAGTGTGAAAAAGGATATAAGTTTGTTTTCATGTCTTAAACAAATTGATTTGGATTTATGTGAGCATTGTGCTTATGGAAAACATAAGAGATTCATATTTCTCAGAGTCGGAAAAGAAAAGAAGAGTGAAAGGTTAGAGATTTTGCATATAGATGTGAGTGGACCAACTCAGGTATAATCTCTTGATGGCTCTCGTTATTATGTTACTTTTATTGATGATGCAACTACGAAAAAATGGCTTTATTGCATTCGACAAAAATCATATGTTTTTGATACTTTTAAAAAATGGAAATATTTGGTTGAGAATGAGACATGAGAAAGGTTGAAGTGTCTCAAATCATACAATGGAGGTGAATATTGCAGAAAGGAGTTTGATGATTACTATTCATACCATGGGATTCATAGAGAGAAGATAGTTCTAGGGACACCAAAAGAAAATGGTGTGCTATAAAGGATGAATAGGACAATCATGGAGTGTGCAAGGAGTATGAGATTGCATGTTGGGTTTCCCTTACAGTTCTGGGCAGATTTTGTAGATACTTTTCTTTACTTAACAAACAGAGGAAATTCAAGCTCTTGTGAATCATTTGTCCATATTGATAAAGAAAATAGAATAAAGTTTGACGCAAAATCCAAGAAGTGTACCTTTATTGGATACAGTGTTAATGATTTTGGTTATCGCTTATGGGATTATGAATAAAAAAAATCATTAGGAGTATAGATTTCATATTCAATGAGAAGGTCATGTACAAAGATCAGTTGCAAGGAAATAAATTGGAAAAATAAAAACTAGAATACACATTGCTTGATGAGATCACTGAAAAAGAAATTCCAAAGGTACCAGAAAATAAAAATGTACAACAATAGGGTCAAAATGTATCTCAAATTCTTGCAAGTGTTGTTAGAAGATCTACCAGGTTAAGTAGACCACTGCATGATACTCTCCTTCATTGTATTATTTATTGTTGACTGATTCTGGTGAACCAAACTATTATGAAGAGGCAATGCAAGTAGACACTAAAAAGAAGTGGAAGCAAGGAATGAAAGAGGAAATGGATTCCCTGTTAAATAACCAGACTTGGGATTTGGTTCAGTTGCCTGAATAAAAAAGAGCATTATAGAATAAATGGGTTTACAAATTGAAGGAAGAAGATGGAGGAAAAAAGTGGTACAAGTCTAGACTTGTTGTAAAGTGGTTTTCACAAAACAAAGGTATAGATTTTGATGAAATATTTTCTCATGTTGTTAAAATAACTTCAATTAGTACTATTTTAAGTCTTGTGGTAGTAGAAGATTTGCATCTTGAATAGTTACATGCTCACCGTTTAAAATAGGGGCGTGAATCAGTTGTTACCGTGCTTAAACAATTATCCTTATTTTAAACTCTTTACAGAGCACTCAATGACAATCACAATAATGCAGGGAGGTAAGCAATAGAACATTCAAAATCAATCACACACATGAAATATATAGAGACAGATATTTCCTAAGGAAACCCATAAAGGGTAAAAACTTATTCTTCTTGATATGATAAGTAATTTTTATTTTTTGTACATTATCATTCTTATGAGAACCAACTCATTGTAAGGCTACGACCTCTGTTCTGCAAGTTGCAACTTGCTGAGAGAACCAACTCTCTGGTTTCTCTAGCACCCACTAGAAGGAAGCACCAAATCCCTGGTTTCTCTAGCACCCACTAGAAGGAAGCACCAACTCCCCGGTTTCTCTAGAACCCAATAGAAGGAAGCACCAATTCCCTAAGTGTTCCAACACCAACTAGATGGAAGCACCAACTTCCAATCACACAGGAACCGACCTTTATAATAGAGAACAAAAATTCTCCCTTGCACCACCCTGCCACCTTGTTTTTTCTAGTTGTAACTAGATGGAAGCTACAACTCCCCGTGTTCAAGCACCCACTTGAAAATATGAGGACACCAATCCTACCTAGCACCTCCCAATCACCTTGAAATATAAATCTTTTCCTTTTACAACTTTATCACAATGATACAACATTTATCTATGGCTTACCAATCTCATCATTGTTTTGCTACACTGCTATGCTCTGCCTACATCCATTTTTCTCTCCTCATTTCTATTGCGCTTTCTGTTCTTCTCTCAGATATGATTTTTTGTTCCTTTCTTCTTCTGAACTTCAGCTCCTTCACACCGCGTGACTCTACCCACATGAATCACTCTCAATTGTCATTCTATCTCTTCTTTGTTCTGTTTTTTTTTTACACTCTCTGTGCACCTTTTGCATGCTTTATGCGCAATGCCTGTGCATGCTCTTTAAAGTGTCACTGTTATTCCCCACAGGTTCTTCACTGTAGCTCTTCGTCACTCCTACATAGCTCAATAGAGAAATCACTTCACTTCACTCTTCTGCATGTTTTTCTCATGACGAGTCATCTTCTGATCATCATGGAAACTCTTCATCCTCCCTGGTAGTTAGCTCCATGCGTTCATTATAACTGAGCATTATGATGAGATTATTTTCCTTCTTTGGCAGTGTGACTCTTCATCTACTTTTTCACAATCGAGCTTATCCTCTATGTTGCAGTTACATATTTTGACACTTTTCAATCTGTCAATTGTCTCTATGATAGTCTTCATTCCACTGGCATTTACCTTGAGACTCTTCAGCTTCTCTGGAGATCACCCTCCATCTCCTAGAGTTCTCTGGTTGATGCAATCATTTCATTATGGAATTTACAACCATTCAATTATGGATATTTTGGCTTATATCCCCTTCCTTCGCGTGACCACCGACGGTGACCAAGCACTTATTCAAAAGGCACTTCCCGATTTATGTCTAGTGAGCGCTAGCTCCATTTCACGATATGACCTTGGGCTATGAGCTTCATGTGACCAAGCGATTGTAGACGATTCCAAAGGTGGTTTAGACCAAACTACTTTTTACCCCGCAATTCACCACAAGCCTCCATGCGTCCTTTATCGAAAGTTGTGGTTTCGATTGCAGCCCGCTTACAAAAAATTAAGGCCCGAGCATGTTCTGGCCTCGCAATGGAGCATGAACATTGATCTCATGATATTGACAGTACTCTTGAATGGATGGTTCATATCTTTCCTCTCAATTCCATGGACCAGATCTTCCCTTCCTCCATCAACGACTGAGGTTTCCTTCATGATCCGGGCTCCGGGAGTTTCAACTCTCAAATCCTATTGTTGTTGACTGGATATCTTCTAGAATGGAAGATCTGCTGACATATGTCCTCTTCAAACAACTGTTCTTCCTTCTTTCCTTTATCCACCCATGATCCTTAGTCTCAACAATTAGTTGACATGTGTCCCTCCAAACCAACAGACTTCAGGAGTTTTGATTCTCAAACTCTGCTTTCTCCCAGAGCATTTCACTTGGAGTCCACGATCCAACAACACGCGTCCCCCTCAGATCAATGGTCGATATCTCTTTTGGGTCTTCAGACTTTAGATATTTCAATTCTCAACCACTGCTTGCTTAGAACTCTTTTAGCCGGAGTCCATAGATTCCTGCCATGTGTCCTCCCTGAATCAACGGTCCTCGTTCACTTCAGGATTTCGACACTTCAGAAATATCAAAACTTTATCCTTCGCGTTTTCCTGGAGATGACAATATATTGACATGTGTCCTCTTTAATCCAATGACTATCCTCATCTCCAGGACTTCGGCCTTCGGCAATATCAAACCTTTCTCCTTCTCTTTTTCCCAAAGAAGTTTCACCCAGATTTCATGATCCATTGACACGTATCTTGCTATGCGATCAACGATCAATAATACACCCGAAGTGATCTTCAGATCGCATGACTCCTATCCACTTCGAGTCTTCAACATTTAGGACTTCGAGTATTTGGTTGAGTACTGGTGGTAAAACTCCTGAAGAAAAACTATCGGAGTGACGTAACTCTTGCGTCACTCGATGACGTGTCACGAGTTGAGAAGCTGCCATGTGTCCTTGCTGACGTAGTCTACCACCTGTTCTTGAGGACAAGATTTGTTGACATAATCTGATGACATATATTTCCATGATCTAATGGTCATTGTCTAATCTCTAGATCCGACGGTTAATGGAACTTTGCATTTCCGGGATTTCAAATCTCAAACTTTCCTAAGTGTAAACCCCTCGCATATATATATCCAAAGTGAATGTTTTTCATTTGATCAAGATCTTGGATCGACGACTCGATCTTTATGTGATGCATATTTTCTGGCTTATCCCATCCTTCCACTTCAAACTAATCTGACGACTATCGTTTACTCTGTCTCTTCGTCTCTCCAGACTCCAGGTTTTTCAAGTCTAAAAATGAAAAATTATCAAAGTGATTTTCTCCAGAGTTGAGGATCATGTGCCACCTGTCAGTCTTGATTATGGACAGTCCCTATTTACTTTGGGACTTCGGGACTTTGACAAGTCCACTCTCCTACGCTCATCAAAGGCTTATCCTTTTAGCATTTATTTCTGGATCCAACGCCTGTTGATCCTCGGTGCTCAGATCCAATGGATCAGATATGTACATCTCCTATGAACTCCCTATGTTCACTAGAAATTGATATAATGGTCCTTGGGTGTTTGGGATTGGTGAGGCTTATTCACCTGATCTTCCCTTTGATCCTTCTGTGAGCCATGACCTTTGATCCTTATACGAGCCTTGATGTATGGGATCTCATCTGCACATATCAGAATGCTGTACCTCCTGAGCTTTGGAAAACATTTCCCTCGGCCCTAGTGCACACTTGCTCTCTGCGTTCAACTCTACACTATCTGCATGCAACTTTGATCGATCTCTTTTGAGCTTCTCAAGATTTCTCATCTTTGTCTTCCCAAAATACTTCTGGTGCCAACCTAGCACATTCTGCCTTTCTCAACTTTTTGTCTCTCGAGCTTTGTTTCTTTATTGTTCTTTTCTGTCAACATGCCATCATCGTTGTCATTATTTCCATGCACACTCTGCCTGTAAACCTGCCAACGTCGTTGTTGTTCTTGCCATCAATGACAAGCACACTCTTCCTGTAAACATGCCAAAAATACCCCCCTTTGGCATTGATGGCAAACCTGAATGGATGCACTGTTCTACTTAGATATCCAACTGTAGCATCCAAGATATCTAACTGTATCATCCATACCACTCCTTTTATCCCCCCTTTGAAATCAATGCCAAAGAAAACATTCTCCTCCTGAGATGTTGCAATACTTGTTGGAGGTATCAGATATTCAACCAATACATACTCCCCCTGACAGGATGGAACTTCTTATTTGAATTCTTCAGAGTGTTTGTATCTAACTCACTATCTTCTCCTTCTGATTCTTGGACCTATTCATCTTCAGCTTCAGCCCTGTCCTCTGTAGCAAACTCAATTTTTCTCACCTCTCTTACTGGGACTCATTCATCAACCTTTTCTTGTCATAATTGAATGACTCCCCCTGTCACTCTTCTCTGATCTTATATTACAACAATTTCATTTTTATTCCATGATGCCTACAATCCAAGACTTTTATGACCATATGCATCACAAGAAAAAACCATTACAAACACTCTCATACCTACTTTCCCTTTTTACAAATGAAGGACCTATGTTATACTTCTAAGGAGTATTGATTTCTTCCTTGTTGTATCCAAGACTGGATTTGCCATTTGGTGATCTCTTACTATCCAAGATTTCATCCAAGGTCGTGGAGCTATTTAGGAACTTGATTTGGGTGTTTGACTTCTCAACCTTCCCAACTTCTGCTTCCGACTTATGACATTATTCTTCTTCTACTTCTTCTTTTCTTGCATGGGAGGATTCAATATCAACATCATTATCTGTCCTTATTCCTTAGCCACCACTTGTCCTAAGTTTACATTTTTCACCTTACAATCTTTGGACATGAACACCTCTTCACAGCCTCTATCACACATTTGACTTGTACTTAGCAAATTATGTTTCAGACCATCTACAAGCAGAACATCTTGAGCATTTCCTTTCCCATTACTCAAAATCACCATCCCTTTACCCTTGATTTTACCTGGTTCATCATTTTCAAAGATCACATTTCTTGTTTTTCTTTTACTTATAGGCATAATATTATCCTTGTCTCCAGCCATGTGCTTGGAACATTCATTGTCTATATTCTAGGAGTCCTTTTGTTTTTTAGTTGAAATTATTCGGCCACATTTTTCACTATCTTTCTTTTTCCATGTGTTAGCCTTTCTAGCTAAGAGATTTATCCTTGGATCTACTTTGTAATTCTTCATATGGAATTTTCCAGCTTTGTGGCCAAAGTTATGACAGTTATAACATTCAATATCATTGTTCAATAGGTCAAAGTGATTGTTGAAGTGTTGTCTACTCATTGACTGTTTATTATTTCTTGACCTCCTTAGTTTCATGTCTCTAAACTTAATTTGAAAATTTGCAATCTATGGTAGTTTTTTACTTGGCTGTCTATTGTGGAAGATATTTATTTCTTGCATGTCTTGATTTCTCATGTCTAAATCTTAAGGAACAATTTACAGCTTTGTGGCCATAGTTAGAACAATAGAAACAATATCCATAAAAAAAATCTTTGTACCTAGAAAATGGTTGTCTTCTTTGAGCAGGTTGATTTCTTCCATGATGATGATTTCCTTGAGCAGAGGGTGTATTATTTATTTGTTCTACAGATTTAGTTTCGACACCTTTTCCTTTACTCCTCCTGGGCAGTTGATTCTTTTCTTTTGTTTCTGCAGGTTTGTTGTTGTCATTGGTTGTAGATTTGACAAACTTGATGGGTTATTTGTTGCTTAGTTGACCACTACTTGATCCCTCTTCATAACCCAAACCAGTTTTCAACTTTGGATTCCTTTGCTAATTCAAAATCGTGGCTAATCCTTCTGAGGCTTTGATACTTGGCAGATTCTAATGATACAAGGATTGAAACTTCTCCAACTCTTTCCTAGTTTTCACTACTTCTTCTTCTAGAGCTTCACATCTTTCCTTCTTTTCTGATAATTTATGTTTCAGAATGTCTTCGATTTTATTTTCCGCTTCTAATTCCAATTTTACTAGGGAAAAGTATTCATCATCTTTTTTACTACCTTTCTTGAACTGCATCAACAATTGTTTTGCTTTCTCTTCTTAAGTCTGAGTCTGTCAATCTCTTCCAAAGAGTTGATTGGCTCTCCTTCCAAGTCAACCACAACTTCTTCATCATTATCACCACTTCCTGTGCTTTTATTATCATAATCCTCCGTTTCCATAAGCATGAAGTCATTTACCTTATCTTCACGGAAAGAGTCACTATCTATGTCTTCTAAAGAGTCATCATTGTTTACACATAAAATTTTCTTTTTACCGAATCTCCTGGGTTTGTACTTCTCTTATCCTTTAGAGTCTTGGTCCTTCTTCTTGTGTGGACACTTAGATGCAAAGTGACCTATATTTCCATAGTTAAAATATTTGAAGGGAAACTTGCCTTGGTACTTGCCTGATCCTTTCTTTAGTCTTCTCACAGATTTTTCTTCAATTTCATCAGCCTCAGAATCCTTATTTTTGTCTACCTTAAATGATGCTTCTCTAGTGGTAGATTTATCTTTAATAATCCTCATTTCATAAGCAGTTAGATTTCCTAGGAGCTAATCAATAGACAAAGTCTTAAGATCATTCAGTTATTCTATTTCATAAACTTTTAGATTGAATCTATCAGGCATAGATCTTAAGATCTTCTTAACTAGTAATACGTCTTCAATCTTCTCACCAAGACCTTTCATGGCATTCACAAGCTCCTCAACTCTTAATAAAATTTTACTAACTATCTCATCCTCATTCATCTTTAGTTGTTCAAAGTGTAATCTGTAGGTTTGAAGCTTGGCATACTTTACCTTCTCATTACCTTCATAGTTGCTAATGATTTTGTCCCACATTGCTTTGGCAGTTTCTAAGTTCATAACTTTTACAAATTATTCTTTTGCAAGCCCACTCAGAATAAAATTCATAGCCTTATCGTTGAATATGAATTCTAACTTGTCATCCTTGGAAGCTAATACAACCGAATTTACATAACCAGTCTCTACCACATCCCAGACATTTTCACCTAAATCCATTATGTAGGTTCTCATCCTAACTTTCCAAAAGCCAAAGTTTGTTCCATTGAACAGGGTGGCCTTATTGGTCGAAGTTCATCCATGGCTATTTATTCTTAATATCTAGGATCTAACCTTAAATAAAGGGATCTCACTCTGATACCAATTGTTGGACAACTGAGAGGGAGGGGTGAATCAATTTTTACTGTGCTTAAACAATTATGCTTATTTTAAACTCTTTACAAAGAACTCAATGACAATCACAATGATGCAGGTAAGCAATAGAACATTCAAAATCAATCACACACATGAAATATACAGAGACAGATGTTTCTCGAGGAAACCCTTAAAGGGTAAAAACCTCTTCTTCTTGATATGATAAGTAATCTTTATTTTATGTACATTATCATTCTTATGAGAACCAACTCATTGTGAGGCTACCACCTATGTTCTGCAAGCTGCAACTTGCTGAGAGCACCAACTCTTTGGTTTCTCTAGCACCCACTAGAAGGAAGCACCAACTCCCTAAGTGTTCTAGCACCAACTATATGGAAGCACCAACTTACAGTCACACATGCACTAACCTGTATAACAGAGAACAATAGTTGTTCCTTGCACCACCCTGCCACCCTATTTTTTTTCGCTGCGACCAGATGGAAGCTACAACTCCCTGTGTTCAAGAACCCACTTGAAACTCTGAGGACACCAATCCTCCCTAGAACCTCCCAACCACCCTGAAATATAAATCTTTGCCTTTTACAACTTTATCACATTGATACAACATTTATCTATGGCTTACCAGTCTCATCACTATTTTGCTACATTGCTCTGCTCTGCCTGCATCAATGTCTCTCTCCTCGTGTCTATTGTTATTTATATTCCTTGCTTCTTCTACGCTTCATCTCTTGCATACCGCATGCTTCTACCTACATGAATCATGCTCAACAACCACTCTATCTCTTCTCTGTTCTGCATTTTTTTTATACTCTCTGTGAACCTTCTACATGCTTTATGAACAATACCTTTTCATGCTCTTTACAGTATCGATGTTCCTCCCTATAGTTTGTTCACTGCAACTCTTACTCACTCCTGCATAGATCGACAGCAAAATCACTTCACTTCACTGTTCTGCATGCTTTTCTCACTTCGATTCATCTCCTGATCATCATGGAAACTCTTCATTTTCCCTGGCAGTTAGCTCCATGTGTTCATAATCATTGATCATTATGATGAGATTCTTTTCCTTCTCTGGCAGTGAGACTCCTCGTTTACTTTGTCACAGTTGATCTTATCCTCTCTGTTGCAGTTACAAACTTTGACACTTTCCAATCTGTCAATTGTCTTTATGATGAGTCTTCATTCCACTGGAAGTTACCTTGAGACTCTTAAGCTTCTCTGGCGATCCCCCTCCAACTCCTAGAGTTCTCTGGCCAATGCAATTGCTTTGTTCTGGCAGTTATAGCCAGTCAATTATGGATTCTTTGGCTTCTATCCCCTTCCTTCGCGTGACCACTAGCGGTGACCAAGAACTTATTCAAAATGCGCTTCCCGATTTCTTTCTAGTGAGAACTAGGTCCATTTCACGATATGAACTTGGGCTATGACATTCATGTGACCAAGAACTTGCAGGTGCATCCAAAGGTGGTTTATACCAAATTTATTTTCACCCCGCAATTCACTACGAGCCTCCACGTGTCCTTTATCCACAGTGGAGCATGACCGTTGATCTCATGATCTTGAAGGTGATCTGGAACAAACATTTCAGATATGTCCTTTCTATTCCATGGACCAAATCTCTCCTTCCTCCATAAACGGTGAGGTTTCCTTTGTGATTCGGGATCCGAGAGTTTCAACTCTCAAATCCTACTGCTACTGACTAGATATCTTCCAGAATGGAAGATTTGTTGACATATGTCCTCTTCAATTAACGGTTCTTCCTTCTTTCCTTTATCCATGCGCGATCCTTAGTCTCAACGATCAGATGATACGTGTACCTCAAAACCAATAGATGATATCGATTTCGTCTTTCAGGCTTCGAGAGTTTCGATTCTCAAACTCTGCTTGCTCTCGCAGAATTTCACCCAGAGTCCATGATCCAACGACACGCATCCCCCTCAGATCAATGGACAAGATATCCTTCAGGTCTCCATACTTTAGAGATTTCAATTCTCAACCTCCTCTTGCTCATGATTCTTTTAGCCAGATTCCACAGATTCTTCCCATGTGTCCTCCTCAAATCAACGGTCATCGTTCACTTTGGGACTTCGACACTTCGACAATTTGAAACCTTTCTCCTTCATTTTTTCCTAGATATGAAAATCTACTGATGTGTGTCCTATTTAATCCAATGGATATCCTCCACTTTGGGGCTTCAACCTTGGACAATCTCAAACCTTTCTCCTTCGCGTTTTCCCAAAGAGGTTTCACCCAGAGTTCATGATTCGTTGACATGTATCCTGCTCCATAATCAACGATCGAGAATACACTTGAAGTGATATTCATATCGCATGACTCGTATCCACTTCGGGTCTTCGACATTCCCGACTTTGGGTCTTTGGTCGAGTATTGGTGGTAAAAATCCCAAAGAAAAACTCTTGGAGTGACGTAAATCTTTTGCCACTCGATGATGTGTCACGAGCCGAGCAGTTTCCACGTGTCCTTGTTGACGTAGTCTGCCACCTGTCCTGGAGGACGAGATTTGCTAGCATAATCTAATAACATAGATTTTCCTGATCTAATGGTTATTGTCTAATCTCTATATCCGACAGTTGATGAAACTTCGCATTCTGGGGATTTCAAATCTCAAAATTTCCTGAGTGTAAACCCCTCATATTTCTATATCCGAAGTGAATGTTGTTCATTTAATCAGGATCTTGGATCGATGGCTCGATATTTTTGCGATGTGGTTTTGATGGCTTATCCTATCCTTCCACTTCAAACTGATCTAATGGTTGGCATTTAATCTGTCTCTCCGACTCTTTGGACTTCAGTTTTTTCAAGTCTCAAATTGAAAAATCCTCAAAGTGATTTGCTTCGGAGTTGAGGATCATGTGCCACCTGTAAGTATTGACAATGGATGGTCCTTGTTTACTTCTTGACTTCAGAAATTTGATAAATCTTCTCTCCTACGCTCATCAAAGGCTTAAACTTCTTTTATTTATTTCTAGATCCAATGACTGGTGATCCTTGGTGCTCAGATCCAACGGATCAGATCTGTACGTCTCCTCTGCACTCCGTCTAGTCATTGGATGCTTATCTAATAGTCATCAAGTATTCAGGATTGTTGTTACTTCTTCACCTGATCTTACCATTGATCCTTCTGCGATCCACAACCTTTGATCCTTCTGTGAGCCTTTATGTATGAGATCTCATCTACGCATCTCAGAATGCTATATCTCCTGATCTTTGGAAAAAGTTTCCCTTGGCCCCGACGCACACTTGTTCTCTGTGTGCAACTATGCACTATCTACGTGAAAATCTGATGAATCACGTTTGATATTCTCAATATTTCTCATTTGTGTCTTCCCAAAATACTTCTAGTGCCAACCTGGCACATTCTTCCTTTCTCAACTTCTAGTCTCTCGAGCTTTAGTTCTCTGTTTTTCTATCCTGTAAACATGGCATCGTCACTGTCGTTCTTTCCATGCACACTCTGCCTGTAAACCTGCCAACATCGTTGTTTTCCTTTCCATCAATGACAAGCACACTCTACCTGTAAACATGCCACCATAGTACATAGAGAAGGTGTTGGAGAGGTTTAGAATGCAGAATGCAAAACCAGTTAGTACACCTTTGGCCAGCCATTTCAAATTAACTAAGAAAATGTGTTCCAAGAAATAGATTGAGATAGAATACATGTCCAGGGTCCCTTATTCATCAACAGTTGGCAGCTTGATGTATGCGATGGTTTACACAAGACCATATATTGCACATGTAGTGGGAGTTGTGAGAAGGTATATGAAAAATCCAGGTAAAGAACATTGGGAGGCAGTAAAGTGGATTCTCAGGTATTTGAGAGGTACTACTACTCATGCATTATGTTTTG
>JZKD02S0661348.1:71687-89493 GCA_000966675.3 Picea glauca
CGACCACATGCCTGTCACTTCCCCACTGAATTTTCTCCCCCTCTCACCTCCCGACATGTGTCCCCACTCATACCCCATATCACCTCCACCATTATTTGTTGTTTCTTCCCTGTCACCCTTGACCTACCACTTCGCCCTGCCTCCATGTCCTCTCCCATCGCCACATTGCTCCCCGCACCTTTATGCCTCAACTTCCAAATTTCTGGCACCCATGCACCACCAGTCACCACTTTTTCACCTCATCCATCCACATGACTGCCAATCATTCATCACAAACTTTTGGTTCTCTCTAGGCACCTCGCTTCTTTCCATCTCCTCACTCCACGTCCACCTGTCAGTATTTCCTGCAAGAATCCAACACAGATCTAGATGGCAGTGTTCAGAGTGCGTCCAACACGTCTTCCAGGAACAGAGTTGACTTGGGATCTGTCCTAATCTCAATGTAGACAATTAATGAAGGTGAGGATGGTTGGTAAAACCTTGTCTCACCAATTAAATGGAAAGCCAGGCTGGATTGCCAACAAGTCCGTTCTTCTGCAGGTTCCTACTAAAACACAATTTTTTCTGATAGAAGCTTGCGTCTAATAGAAGACTGCATGCACAGTCTGCCAGAGAACATGCATATGTAAAGCCTTGAATGTAAAGACTCGAGCACATCTCTTCTATTAGTGGTGAATTATTCTGAGTATATGGGAGTCATTTTGATATTTTTGTAGTGGTCATCAACTGGTTGAGAAGAGCTCCCAATTTTGTAATGCTTGTGATGCTAGAGTTGCTCTCTAGTTATGTAATCTATTTGAGACTTTCATGTTAATAGAAGTCAGCTTCCTATTTCTTGTCATTTTGTCTATAAAAGCTGTTTAAAACACTTTGGAATGGATGATCGAGTCGAGGATCGTTATATTGTTCTATTGGAGGTTTGATTATAGAAGTATCATGGTCAAATTTGCTCAGTTCTTAGTGTTTCTGTTCCCTCTCACACTAGATGGCTAGGGCATGGAAGGTCCAATCGAGCTATTGCATTTGTAGGATGATGGAGGTTTGATCATTTTGTGGTTGTAACTGTGTTGTTTGGACATATTCCAATGTCTGAACTCGAGCTGAAGATTTCTCTTGAGTTTGGGTTTTTCTTCTCAGAGCTGCTAGAATGCTTGATGCCCATACCAGTCTCATTCACCTCTCTCATTAAGTCTTCCCTCTCCTCTCTCTTTAACTCAATTTACTATCTGAATTTAATGTGTCCCTCACTTCCCTATGCATTTCTTGTCCAGTTCTATGTTGAACATCATTCATTATTTTGAGTTTTTTCCATTTACCTCCATCCATATAAAACCAACTTCCACCTAAACTATGATGGGTATTGGGCTTACCTTCTCCGCAATCATAGGGTGACTTCCAGTGATAAAATTTATGGTGCCACTACCAGGGAATGAATTGAATAATTTTCCCTGGGATAGAAAAACAATGATCTTATGATTCTAAAGGTGAATCAGATATCATAACCATTTAATATCGTGCTTACACCTGGCGACTCCACTGTGTCGACTCCACTATTTTAGTGTATCTTCCATTTGGATACACCTAAATCCCCCTAAGAGAACATAATGATCGGATATGGTATTTGATGGTCAACAAAGACCAGACACACTCAGACTACATATAATTCACCTGATGACTCCATGTTTAAAGGATCAATTGGTGACTCCACTGGTATGAAATTGACAAAATTTTGGCTCAAAGGTTTTCTCCTTTTAACTTTTCTATTGTTCCTGGTTTTCCCAACGTTGTTCCTACTATTGATGAGAGGGTTGATTTTTTTCCCATATTTAAAGAACATAAATATGACAACCCTACCCAACATCTCTGTGAGTTTCATGAACTCATGCACCAGTGGCAGATACATCATGAGGATGTATTATTAAAGATGTTCATGTTCTCATTAGTAGGAGATAATCGTCAATGATATCACTCCTTACCCCCTCCTAGCATCTCCTCCCTGGGAGAATTTCATGCAACTTTCAATAGGCACTGTGAAAAGTTTTATTCTTCTAAGTTAATTTCTCATAACTGTTGTGAAGAATATAAAGACTGTGTTCAAGGTATGACTATTTCAAATGAAATCTGTGAGAATGAAAGCTATGAGGACGGAAGCGATGAGGATGATGGATGTGAGGAGGAAGAAGATGCCCTGGTTGATTTGGTGTGGTTGGCAAGATCACTTTCTTCAAGGATAGATAAATTGAAGGCAAATCATGTTCCCTTCTCTTTTGAAGAAAGAACAGAGGATTTTCCAGTCCTAGGAGTAGATGTTCTTGGAAGTCCTGCTCATGATGGTGAGGTTGAGGATTGCATAGCCATAGAGGAATCATATTCTTCCCCTGATGCACCTATTGTCTCATATTTAAATGAAGATATAGTTGTGTATTCAGATGAAGAGCAATAGGTCCCTACCTCATATTTTGATGACTCAGGGAGCATCCAACCTATGTATGATGACTATGAATCATATTTTGAGTTAAATGTGAAGGGTTTCCAAGAGCATGCAACATATCCTTTTCCTTTATACATTAAGGAAAATCATTGTGTGGAAATCAACCATCCTGGGCCTGCAAAATACCAAGAGAACAACTTTCCCATGGTTCATGTGTATGATGATTATGACTCTTATCCTTGGGAGAGCCATGAAGAAAAAGAGGAAGAGCCAGAGGTGCAGTTTATAACCTTCCCAGAGCCTGTAAGTGAGCAGCCATCATCTAAGATTAGTTAGCCTGCATCAACCTTTCACCCACATGTGCTTTCCATAGACATTCAACCAGGTGTGAGAAGTTGTAAGACAGAGAAGGATATTTGTTATCGGTCGTCGAGCCTGTAAATCGCAACAACTACATTAGAAGGTGCACCAGCCACTGTGTTTTGGAATCTGGAATCTGGGTGCATCAGCCAATGAAACATTTGAGACCATGGGGACAAAATCAATGAGCATCTCCCCAAAGAAAATGATCAAGATCTTCTTAATTTTTTTTCCAAATGGAGAGACTTTATGAAACCATTTTCCAATGACTCGGCACAGTAAGAAGCAATGAATTCCATGGCGATAGTTGATTCTACGAACTAACATATCTGTAGATCACTACTATACATATATATCTTTCGATAGATCCGAGATTAGTGAGTCCAAATACATCCAAAAAGTGGAGAATATTGCACAGGCAAGACTATACCTCTTATTTTTTAGTAGAAATCCATGAATGAATCAAATGATAAATAATTTCAATGGACTTTACAGTCTTTGACATTGGAGTATTCTTAGAGGGGAAGATTGTTGAGGAGCTCCAACACTGTTGATTTATCTAGCAGTGTAGGGATTTCTCCTTTCTTTGTTGTTGTAATTGAACCACATGCATTTGCAAGTCTAAGTGATTTTTTTCAACCTCTGTTCATCATCAATCACAGATATTTCATTTGCAATCTGATTCAGAACCCCTCCGACAAATGAATCTTCTACACCTGTTGTATCATTTTCTTTCACTGATATTGTATCCACCCTTCCGCAAAAAGACTTAGTATAGTATCGACAACCTTTGGGTCCATCATTTACAAGTAATAATTTCAATTAGGAATGCCATAGTGACATCACCACTTCATCATTATCAAGGTCTCCTGCAGTCAGGAATCCCACCTCCTCACGTGGCTATGCTCCATTTCCTTCTCCTTGTAAGTGCAAAGACCTTCTCTTGGTTCTCATGGACCACCGCATATCCTCCCTGTATGAGCTCATCCCTAGTTCAATAGTCTGCATGCAACATGAAAATCTAAAATGTGCATACACAAGGTGTTGAGAAATCATCCTACGCTCCTCTCTACTCTCACAACACTTTTATCTGATACCACTTGTTAGGATATTTATAATCCACATAGATGAATTTACAACATATCTAAAAACAATTACAGAATAATACAATGTACATAACATCAATGAAAATCACACAAGAGACACTAGTATTTTACGTGGTAAAACCCTTAGGGTGAGGGAAACATCCATGGGACAATGGAAAAGTCTTATATTTCTTAAGCATGATATTACAGTAGCAGCTAGGCAACCAGGTAGCCCAGGAGAGGGCTTGAATCCCCTGCTCATCAAATGCCTCTAAGGAATTGATATTTATACACCTCCTCCTTGAGTTATACAAAATTGAATACATTTAATAGTGCCCCTATATTTGTTGAGTAGTTTCAACAATATCTTGTTGGAGAAACCATCGTGAACCAACTAGACCAATTTAGGACAATTAGTTGTCACATTCCAACACTCCAAATGATAAAATATACCTATGAATATAATGCCTCTTTACCCATTTGAGTTCACCTATGTCTTATGTCTTGCAGTACACTGTCATTATGTTATGACTTTTTGTAGTTAATGATGTTATTCTTGTTGTAGTTAATGAAGAGACCAAAAAATTTCAATTTCGTATGTTTAATGCTTGGGATTAATATGAAAGTTATTATATGAATTTATCTCTAATATGTTTGTGTTAGTCGTTGGAACGATAGAGTATTATTCAATTGTAGTTATGTTATGTTTCTATTCTAGGATTTATATTGTGCATTTCATTTTAAATATTTTATAACTCATGAATTTCAATTCCAAGTGCATATTGCCGAAAGTGATATATGAGTCGAAGAGAAATTTCTGCTCATTACAAGAAAAATTGATTTTCTACATATCAAATTCATGTTGCACATTGATATGTCATGTTAGCCATTTTAATTTATTTTCTCAAGAAAATTATGTAAATTGTTTTAATGATCAATTTATTTATAGAAAGGTAGAGAATATATAAAGAATTATTTTTAGTTGTTGGTTCTATTGCTTTATTTGTTCATCATATAATAATCATTTAAATATTTAAATCACTTCAATATGTAGTATTTTCATATAAATGTTAATAAGTTTATTTAGTGCATTGACCATAATAATGCACACATTTTCTTGAGATTTAACTATGTATGATTTTTGTGTGTGAGTAAGTTTTAGTGGACACTCCATCGATTTCAGGAACAAAATAATTGTTAGACTAATAATTGTTTTATTTTGTAATGATGGAAAAAATAAAAGTTTTTTATTATTATGAATAAGAGAATAAAGAAAAATCCTACCTCACCGATGTCCTTAGATCTAATGGCTACAACACCTTCCAAATCAACAAATCTTTTCACTTATCTCTTCACTCTAGAACCAAAAAGCCCCCAACCTCTTCCCCACCTTTAGCTCTCATCTATCTTCCCCACATACATGGTGCTATTGATCATATTTCTAAGATCTTAGCAAAAAATAATATCAAAACCCTTTTTAAAACCCACAAAACCCTTAAGTATCTTTTTAGAATTATTAAGGATAAATCTGACCCTATGCTAAGCCAAGAAGTTTATCAAATTCCTTCCTCTTGTAGAAAATCCTACATTGGCCAAATTGGTCCTTCAATAAAAACCCATCTTAAAGACAATATAGTTGACACACTCCACAACCACATCTCTAAGACAACAATCGCAAAACAATCGCACACTTCCAAAACATAGTATATGTTTTGACCAAGTAAAAATCCTTGCATAAGCACCTCATTACTCCTTCAGTATCATTCGTGAAGCTCTTGAAATCAAAAATCTTCCCAACAACTTTAATGGGGAAGATGGATATAGACTATGTCAATCATGAAAACCTACTATTCATCACCTAACTCAATAAACTTCTTCGTCTTTCTTATTTTCTCCCTTCTCTTGTATCATTTATATCTTCTTCCTAATCTCCTCTAGTGAGGTTTTTCCTCCTCCTTTGATATCTCTCAATTATTCCTTTCTTCATTATTCCTTCTTTACTTATGACATGGCTTATTCTTTATTCTTAAAAATATATATATCCTTTCAAAATATAGCAGAAGTTTCCTCACACACACAATTTTATTAAAGAAGATAATTACTTTACACAATTAATGCAAGAGCTTACAATCTCCAACATTACTCTCACATGAGAAAATGAGAGCTTTAATAAGCTCATCATATTAATTCTAAGATATTTTTTTTTATTGACATCTTATCACATAATCATGTTATTATTACAAGTGTCCATGTAGATTACATAAATATTCTAACAATTTCCTATTTTGTTGCTTCTGAGAAGTGAGTCTTTTCTAGACTCATTATCTAATATAACTAAATACATTCTAGAAAATACTAAGTACAATAAAATAATATTATACTAAGTACTTTAGGATCATAATATCTAACATTCTCCCCTTTTATCCAAAAGTACATTGAAATAAATACTAATGCACACTCCCTATTTAAGGACTTTATTGACTGCTTTGACTTGCCCGTTGGACTGTGGGTAGTAAGGGGATGCAAACACATGAGTAAAGCCCAATTTGATAGATATATTTGATAGAGAAAAAGGATCATGGATCAATAAAATGAAACAAATGTGGAAATAAAACACAGAAGATAAACAATACAATAGAGACAGAGATATACATGGTTCACCCAGTGTGGGCTATGTCCACTGGATAAATTTCTAGTTCCTTCCTTTATTATTATCCATCAAATGAAGGGATAGAACCTACAACACACCCATTGTAAGTTCCTCTTCTTTCTCTCATAGTCTCCTCTCTCAGAATACAATATTTTCCATGATACACAACCAGAATACATTTCCCTCATAAAGAAGGGTTTTCTTATAGGAAAAAAAACCCTAACAAAACTTCTATCGTCAGATCTATGACCTTATAATGAAAAATCCATATTTACAATAAAATTACAATATAATTACAGTGATTTATATTTACAAGGTGATTTTTTCTTCAGGGGTCTGCTTGACCCTGAACCCTATAGAGGGGGTAACCCACGATTTTAGGAGTGTACATTCTTCTGGGGTGTAAAGTATTCATGGGGTATAAACATGGCTGAAAACAAAGACCTATGAATCAGGAAGATAATCAAGCTCCACAACCAACAATGTCCCACTTGGAGACTGATCTCAAAAACTCCACCATTGTTGTATATACTATACTATGATCCTTCTTGGACCTAGAAAATTTCTCATCTTCATCTTCATGATTGAAGACCAACTGAAACTAAGTAGAAACTCAATTTCTACCTGGTTACTCCCTTAGTTAACATGTCTACATGATTCTGGCTAGTGTATATCTTTTCCAACTTCAAATGTCCATCTTCCAAGATGGATTGTATGAAACAGTACCTGAGATGTATATGCTTAGTATTCAAATGAAAGGTTGAGTTATTTTCAATATTAATGGCACTCTCATTGTCATAGTACAACCTTGTTAGAAAAAAAAGATCGTGGAGAAATAAAATAAAACAAATGTGGAAATAAAATATAGAAGATACACAATACAATATAAACACAGATATACGTGGTTCACCTAGTGTGGGCTACATATACTAGAGAAATTGCTAGGTCCTTCCTTTATTATTATCCAACAAATGAAGAGATACAACCTACAATAAATCCTTTGTAACTTCCTCTTCGTTCTC
Organism: Picea glauca; assembly: GCA_000966675.3. Lineage (NCBI taxonomy): Eukaryota > Viridiplantae > Streptophyta > Pinopsida > Pinales > Pinaceae > Picea > Picea glauca. The sequence continues at coordinate 79,236 of JZKD02S0661348.1, forward strand.
TCACAGTTTCCTATTTTAGAATACAATATTCTCTCTCATACTTAGCCACAATACATTTCCCTCATAAAAGAGGGTTGCCTTCTAGGGGAAAAAACCCTAACATGATTTCTACCATTAGATCTATGACCTTACAATTAACAGTCCATATTTACAATGAAATTAAAATATACTTTTACAAGGCAATTTTTCCCCTCGGACCCCGCAGAGAGGGTAACTCCCCTCTACACTCCCCCACGTGGAAGAGTGTACATTCTTCTGAGGTGTAAAGTCTTCATGGGGTATAAATAGGGATGAAAATAAAGACCTATGAATCTGGAAGATAATCAAGCTCCACAACCAACAAACCTATTATTCTCCTTCTTCTTTCCCAATTCCTCCATAAACCTTTGTAAACAAATCATCTCTTCACTAGCCTTTGTAGTAGCAATATACTCTTCCTCTGTTGTTGAAAGTGAAACAAACTTTTGCAATTTTGAAATCCAACTTATTTTTGTTCCACCTATAGTAAAAACATGACCTATGGTGCTCCTCCTTCTATCTTTATCACCTGCCATATCTGAATAAACATATCCTTGTAGAACAATGTTTCGACCTCCAAAACATAATGCATGAGTAGCAGTACCTCTCAAATACTTGATTACTTCCTCCCAATGTTCTTTACCTAGATTTTTCATATACCTGCTCACAAATCCCACTGCATGTTAAATATTTGGTCTTGCGCAAATCATTGCATACATCAAGATGACAAATGTTGATGAATAAGGGACCCTGGACATGTATTCTATCTCTTCCTGTTTCTTGGAACACATTTTCTTTGAAATGGTTGGCCAAAGGTGTACAAACTAGTTTTACATTCTGGATTCTAAACCTCGCCCACAACTTGTCTATGCACTCACCATGAAACAATGTCAATTTGCAATTTTTCCTATCTATTGTTATTCTCATACCAAGTATTTTCTTTGTAGCACGCAAATCCTTCATTGCAAATGAATTCGATAATTTATTCTTGAGCAAATTTATATTCTACATATTAGACCCTGCAACATGCATGTCATCTACATACAATAGAAATATAATATAGCTTCCATTTTATAGCCTTTTAAAATAAACACAGTGATCAAAATGACATCTACTATAACCTTGTTCTGTCATAAACCTATCAAAGTTCAAATACCATTGCCTTGGATCTTTCTTTAGGCCATACAAGCTCTTCTTCAACCTGCATACCAACTTCTCCTTTCCTTTGACCTCCTACCCCTATGGTTGTTGCATATAAGTCTCTTCCTCCAAATCCCCATGGATAAAAGTTGTTTTTGCATCTAACTCTTCAGGATGCAAATATTCTACTGCCACAAGACTTAAAATAGTACTAATTAAAGTCATTTTAACAACAGGAAAAAATATTTCATCAAAATCTATACCTTTATTTTGTGCAAACCCCTTTACAACAAGTCTAGCCTTGTACCAATTTTTGCCTCCATATTCTTCCTTCAACTTGTAAAACCATTTATTCTGTAATGCTCTTTTTTATTCAAGAAACTAAACCAAATCCCACGTCTGGTTATTTACCAGAGAATCCATTTCCTCTTTCAGTCCTTTCTCCCACTTCTTTTTAGTGTCTACCAACATTGCCTCTTCATAACAGTCCGGTTCACCAAAATCAGCCAATAATAAATAATACAATGAAGGAGAGTATCATTCAGGGGTCTACTTAACCTAGTATATATTTTAACAACACTGCCCCAAACTATAAGGGAAAACCAACATGAAATCTCATACTCCTTGCACACTCAATGATTGTCCTATTCATCCTTTCTAGCACACCATTTTCTTCTGGTGTCCCTAGAACTGTCTTCTCTCTATGAATCTCATGGTATGAATAATAATCATCGAACTCCTTTCTGCAATATTCACCTCCATTCTCTGATCTGAGACACTTCAAACTTTTTCATGTCTCATTCTCAACCAAATATTTCCATTTCTTAAAATTATAAAAAACATCTGATTTTTGTCGAATGCAATAAACCCAAGTTTTCCTAGTTGCATCACCAATAAAAGTAACATAATAATGAGAGCCACCAAGAGATGATACTTGATTTGGACCACATACATATGTATGCAAAATATCTAACCTTTCACTCTTCTTTTATTTTCCGACTCTGAGAAATATGACTCTCTTATGTTTTCCATAGACACAATGTTCATATAAATCCAAATCAGTTTGTTTAAGATATGGATTTTTATTTTATTTTGTGAAGTATTTCCATCCCCTTCTCACTCATGTGTCCAAGCCTATGATGTCACAGTGTTGTATCCACTATTGTAGAAGCTAAAGAGATAGAAGAATCAATATTACCAATACATAAATAAAATGTACCTACCTTATCTTCTTTTGTGTACTAGGATATCCAAAAATTAGGTCAATCTATTCACTTAAGGTGCCTCAACACGAGGGTTAGGGTTTCATTGTTGCAAAAAAAAAATTGACTGCAACTACAACTGTAACTGAGAAAATCCTAATATAGTGTGGGCCCATAACCTGTTATAAATAATAGGTGTGCTCCTTTAACCATAGACAATATAAAAATATTGTCACCCTACCATAGGACTAAGCCACCCCCGAGCACCTTAACCTTGAAAGAGAGAATAATTCTGGAAGAAAACCCTATATCCAAAAGCCAATCAAGGTATCATACAACTCTCCATATCTATCATACTAAGAAAAAATTCCAAACCATAACCAAGAGAGAGTCCAAACCTAAGACCAAAAATACTAGTTGCAGTAGTTGTTGCTGCAACTACTCTCTAAACTTGCGCAATTACTGAATTTATCTAGTTGTGAGATGTGTGTGTACAAATGATCTCTGGAATCCTCCATTTATACTTCTCTTTCTTAGTTGTCTGAGACGAATTCTCTTTCTGGAGGCTAAAGACTCAATATCAATTATTTTCTTTAGTCGACTTGTCTTCTAGGGTTATGTCCAAGGCTTTAGGGTTTCTTCTTGCTTCCCAAAATATTTTTCTCTTTTCAGAATTACACTTGGAGGTTAATACCTCCTGTAGCTACCATAATATCAACACTCCCTCCTAGATAGGGAGATATTGAAAACAATGGTCTTGAGCACAAGCATACCATTCAACTAGTAGCATCATAATATCCACAGAGGCTATCTCATGATCAAATCATGAGCACCATCATCACTATCAATATCATATAATAGCATCAACTACATCATTTCTCGAATCCATACTCCATCTGAGTAATCATGCATCATGTTGAATAATTCACTCACTCCACAGAGTGATACAAGAACTATTCTTCTAATCAAGACATATTTCCTAGAAGAATAAGTGTTCCAATAGATGCCGGAAGCCACGCCATGGGATACAAGGACTATTCTTCTAATTCAGACATACGTCCTAGAAGAATAACTATCCTGGACCATTTTTCGCATGGAGAATATCTTTCCACAAACACACTAACTATCAATAGAGATAGTAATAATTTCCAACACTACTGATAGTATTCATTGAAATTAGAACAATTCCATTCAATAGAACACAACTATGTCTATCCATAGTAGTACACAACTACTATCCAGTGGTATACAACCACACCAATTATCACATGACTATTTAACCAATGACACATAGTCACGACCAGTGGAACCCATCCACCACAGTGGAATACAACTATTTTCCAAAGGCATGCAGTCTCCATAGTAATCATATCAACTTGCATAACAATATCATGATACAAACTGAGACATTTGGGGGATTATTCCACTCACATCTATGATATTTGGAAGAGAATCTTCCCTTAGGAGGTAAATCATAAGCCATGGGCTATCTGGACTATTCTTCTCAAGAATAAAAGAATAATTGTCCCTGATTTCTGAGCCTAGACCATTCACCTAACTGGGCCATTCCTCCGACACTAATCATAGTGCAACCTAGAGGGAATGAGTCTTCCCTAGGGAATGCATATCCTTGAGTGCTAAACCTGGACTAATCACCTAACTTGTCCATTCCTCTGACACTAATCATAATGAAACCTGGATAGAATGAGTCTACCCTAGAGAATGATTGTCTGGACCATTTCCTAATGGAAATGACTGTCCTGTACCAACTTCCAAAACAAACCATTCTTCTAAACTGCTCACAACTGTGAACTTTGAAAGAATGATTGCCCGATGATGTAGACCATTCTACTTGACCACTACTCAGAGTGATTGCCAAAAATAATGATTTTCCTATACCATTCGCCCACACTGGCCATAAGGGGAATCATTCTCTATGGTACATCAAAAATCTTTTCGACCATTTTTATTACGAAAATTAATGTTCAATCTGGACCATTTTCCGAACTGTAAAATGCCTATCCGTCATAAATCTTAAACCACTTTCTGAAATGGAAGGGAATTTCTCATCCTGGACCATTTTTTTGACTGCAAAATGACTATCCATAAATCAATAACATATAAGTGCTCCTTCCCAACATGGGAGTAATCTCTTCCTTTTTCAATAAGGAATTCGTCTCCACAAGCCCCAAATTGTTACTTGAGTACACAACCATTTCATCTTAGGAAGAGGCTTTACCAAAATATCTGCTATCTGCTCATATTTGAAGATATATTGGAGAGCCACTTATCTTTTCTCGACTTCATCACAGAGAATATAATGCTTGATCTCAATGTACTTTTGTCTTTCATGGAACACTAGTTTTCATTGAAGGCTTCATATATATATGATCATTACAATATATCATGGTCAAATTCAACACTTATGTTTCCTGTTGGCTCATAACATCGTGGAAAGGCTCAAACTGAAACATTTCGAAGTAGAGATTATTTTGTCATCATGAGAGTTTACCATGGATTAGCAATCCATTATCCCAGACTTTATGAGTAACTATTATGATACACTATCTTTGTCATACAAAGTTTTCACCACACTTTTGTTGTATATGAGATACTATGCATCAAGTTGTTTGAATCCATACAAGGTCTTCTTATATATGCATACATGGGTATCTTTCTGGTATAAGCTTCTTTCTCACTTTCTTTATTGGGAAGAATAGTCTTTTACATGTAAATTCCAATCCATGGATACTGCAAGAGGTATATATGGTTTACTGGAACATGTTGTTGTCATAGTCTTCTCCCTCCTTCTGGAAGAAAACTTGAATCTTGCATTTCTTCCATTCATAAGTCTTTTTCACATTTTCTTATATACATTGTTCTTTATCATAACTTCCACTTCTTCTACTTGATTGCTTCTTAGTGGGTTCAAAACAAGCTGGTAGTGTTGTGATTCTCGGTATAATAACTGGTTGTTATTGCTTTTCTTTCCTTCTTGGAATATTCATGTTCTTCCTCATGTCTCTCTTTAGCTCTTGGGTCCATGGGTTCTTCTATATGCCCTGAATATTACAACTTCTTCCTTTCACCATAGAATCATGGATGTAGATGGACAATGAAGGATACTTTAAGGCTTCTTTTCAAAGAAGACTTATTCTAGAGTTAAATTGAACATCTGTTGTGTATCATGGATGCTACTTTCAATTGGAACATGGAAAGATACTTTATAATCCTAAATGGATCATATAATTTAGGATCATCTCCCTCCTAATCCTTGCTTTATGCATGAATGCATGCTCTTCTTTTGGAATTTTGTAATCAGATACCTCATCTAAGTGAGTCCATGCTTCTGTCTGCATCCTTATTTCCTTCTGCAAAGTGTCACAAGTCTTTTTCTAATTTTGCAATATACCAGATATAAAATGTATGCAGAACAAAAATATAATGCTAGCAATGGCAGAATAACAACAATATAACTAGAACATTCACCACAATAACATTGAAATGATATAAGAATAACAACATAAATAACACTTTGAATCTGAAAGAAATGTTCACAGGCCTCTTCGAGGGGAAAACCTCCAATTGAGAAGACCTCTATTACAATAATATACAAGATAGGGTTCTCATACCCTTGACTCCTATTTATACTAAAAAGAAGGATCTAGAGGAAGATCCTTCTAGAAGTGGAAGCTTCCATTAGGTCTTCTTGCATCCACCTTATTCTGTTTTATTGAAAGGCCTTACTAATATTGACCTTTATTACATCTGAATATATTGTTCTACCTATGTGTGGGTTAGGACCCTAACATGTCCACCCCGCTTAAAAACAACCTTGTTCTCAAGGCTTGAGATGAGGAAATTGCTATAGAATGGTAGTTGGTTCCCAAGTGGCGTCTGTTGGAGTTGTATCTTTCCACTGGAATAATACTTCCTTGATGGTTCTCTGACATAGGCGATGCTCACACTAGTCCAAAACTACTTCTGGTTGTAGCCAAATGGATCCTTCTTCAACTAACTCTAGAAGGTTGGTTTGAATTTGGCACTTAGCTCCAATCACCTTCTTTAAGCATGAAACATGAAAAACAGGATGTAGCTTTGAATGGTTGGGCAAAGCTAACTAATAGGTAACTTGTCCCACATGCTTGATTATGGTATAAGGACCATAAAATTTGGGCGCTAGCTTCCGACAATGCTCGGCCTTGAGGGAAGTTTTCTTGTAAGGTTGCAGTCGAAGAAACACCTGATCCCCTTCTGCAAATTGACATTCAGAGTGACCTTGATCTACTTGTTGCTTCATGTGATTTTGTTCCATGACCAAATTATCTTTGAGGGTACGGGGAATAGCCTCTTGAGATATAAGTGTTAGGTCAACCGCCTGGACCTTCGAGGCACCTAATAAGTATGAGAGAAATGAAGGTGGCTTCTGTCCATATACCACTTCAAAAGGATTCATGCATGTAGTTGTATGGTATGAAGTGTTGTACCACCATTTAGCTAGGGGTAACCATTGAGCCCATTGATTTTTCTTTTCCAAGGCAAAACACCTCAAATATGTTTCCAAACACTTGTTTTCAAATTCCGTTTGGCCATCAGTCTGGGGATGATAAGTTGTGTTGATATGCAATTCTATGCCTTGTATCTTGAACAATTCTTGCCAAAAATTGCTTGTGAAAGTTGGGTCACGATCAGAAACAATAGAGTGTGGCATGCCATGAAACTTGAAGACCTGATGAAGATTTGAGCCACCCTGGATGTTGTAAACAGGTTTTGAAGGGTGCATAAATGAGCATACTTGGAAAGGAGATTGACAACCACCATGATGACATATTTATTTCCCGATTTGGGTAAGTCGGTAATAAAATCCATAGAGATATCCTTCCAAATAGCAGGTGCAATCAGGATAGGTTGTAGTGTGCTTGGCGATTTGACTATTTCTCCCTTGTTGCATTGACACACGTCACATTCAGCTACAAAATTACGAATTTCCTATTTCATACCATCCCAGAAAAAGGAACGTTTGACCCTATCATAGGTTTTGGTGAACCCGGAGTGCCCTGTTGTGGGTGTAGCATGAAGCTCAGAAAGTACCATGGATTTAAGCTTTGATTGTTTACTTAAATACAAATGGCCTTTGTATCAAAGTTCCTCATGGAGCCAAGAGTACCCTAGGGAAGTTGGAGCATTGGACTGCAATTGCTGGATCAACTGCGAACTTTTGGGATCTTGTAGCCATTCCTGGTGAATGGCTTGGAGCCAATCGGGTATAATGAATGAAAGAGAAAAAAGGGATTCTTCATCTTCATATTTTCAAGAAAGTGGATCCGCAACCACATTTTATTTGCCTTTCTTATAAATGATCTCATAATCATATCCAAAGAGTTTAGTCACCCATTTTTGTTGTTTTGGGGAGGAAATGTGTTGTTCCAGAAAATACATGAGGCTTTGATGGTTTGTCTTAATTTGGAACCGTTGCCCCAATAGATAAGGATGACACAGATCCACGACATGCAGAATAGCCAAAATTTCATTTTCATAGATGGATTTGCCCAGATTTCTTTCAGATAGTTTCTTGCTAGTAAAGGCCAAAGGTCGACCCTCTTGCATAAGGACAACACCAATTCCTTTCCCTGAGGCATCACATTCCAACACAAAGATCTTTGTGAAATTGGGAAGGGGGAGGACTGGAGTGGTGCACATGGCCATATTAAAGGTTTGAAAAGCTTGAGCAATGACTGGAGTCCAAGTGAAAGAGTTCTTTTTAGGAGAGCAGTAAGAGGTGTTGCAATCTTCCCATAATTCTTAACAAACTTGTGATAATACCCTATTAAGACGATAAATCCACGCAAGCTCTTAATAGTCTCTGGGTGAGACCAGTCTTGCATAGATTCAATCATTTAGGATCCACCCTAACGCCATATTTTCCAACCATATGACCCAAGTATTCTACTTCTGAGGTGCCAAAAGCACATTTAGAATGTTTTAGGAAAAGTTGGTGCTGAGAGAGTAGATGGAGAACTCAATCCACATGAGAAAGATGGTCTGTCCAAGTTTTTCTATAGATGAAGATATCATCAAAGAAAAATAAGACAAAATGGAGGAGAAAAGGATGGAAGACATGATTCATGAGGATTTGGAATGTGGAGGGGAAATTACACAAGCCAAAGGGCATGACCAAAAACTCATAGTGGCCCTCATGATTTCTAAAGGCAGTCTTGGGATTATTTGCCTCTTTCATACGTATCTAGTGGTAGCCCAAATGAAGATCCAGTTTAGTGAAGAATTGGGCACCACTCAATTCATCCAGGAGGTCATCAATGACATGAATGGGGAATTTGTCTTTGATGGTAAGTTTGTTGGGGGCACGGAAGTCAGGACACATTCGCCAATAACCTTCTTTCTTTAGGACCATGACCACATGAGACGAATAGGGGCTCGTGATAGGGTGGATAATGCATGCATTAAGGAGTTCCTAGACCATTTTCTCAATTTCATTTTTTTGGGAAAAGGGGTGATGATACAGACATATATTGGGGAGAAGGCTTCCTAGTGCAAGGGGAATGGAATGATCATGAACACTATGGGAGGGAGGAAGGCCTTGGGGAGTTGAAAAGACCAATTTATGTTTAGAAAGGATGACTTGGAGGTATTGCAGTATTGAGGGTGTCTCTGTTGTTTGTATGGCATGGAGTTGGGTGATAACACTAGAATGACCCTTTTTGAGCATCTTTTCCATGCGATGGGAACTAATGATCTCAAGTGAGCTGACAATGATGCCTTGGAACTTATATTGGTGGCCCTCCTAGTCGAATTACATGGTTAAGTCTTTAAAATCCATGAGAATGGGACCCAAAGTCCTTAGCCAGTCTGCACCCAGCACAATGTCACAACCCCCCATGTCAATAGAAAACATATGGGATTTCAGTTGGTAGTCACCAATTTGGAGACACACATTTTCACAACGCCCTCCACATTTCATGGAGCCACCATTGGCAATCATGATTTGGAAATTATTGATGGCATGGATGTAGAAATGAGTTTATTGGGAAATTCGGCGATGAATAAAATTATAGGTTCTTCCACTATCAACCAGAATGATAAACTTCTGATGCTTGATGTAACCGATTATCTTGAGGGTTTGGGGAGTGGAGAATCCAGTGAGAGCATCGAGGGAAATGACTGGTTCTACTTCAGGAGGGTTTGAGGGAGGGGTTATGTCAGTGAATTCAGGTGATTCAACCATAGAGGGGGTTTCTTCATATTCTTCTGAAATCTCCTCGAACATGGCTATAAAAATATTTTGTTCTTTACACTTGTGGCCTTGGAAATATTTTTTGTCACAGTTATAACAAAGGCCTTTGAGTTGGTGTTCAACCATTTCATCCCAGGTCAAATTTTGGATCTTTAGTGGAGCAGAGGGGGTAGTGGGATTTACTGGTTTAGGGTGAGGGATGAAGGAGGGTTTGCGGTTTTGAGAAGATACAACCTGTTGTGCTTCTTTAGATATTTTGGTAGCCTCCACTCAACTCTCAGGCCAAGCAAACCCTCCTTCATCCCTCACCCCAAACCAGTATCCTTGAGGCCACTGATAAAACACTCTTGGAAAAAGGCATTAGACATGCCCTCTATTCTAAAAGCCAAGCGCTTAAAGGCATCTATAAAGTCTTCCATTGTTCCTAATTGTTTCATCTTTGTCAAACAACCCAAATGGTTGGTGTCAGTGTCAAAGCGTTCATAAATCTCTGCCACAAATTGTGTCCAAGCAATATACCCTTGACGAGAATTTTTTCTCCATTGCCACCATTGCCAACATTCTTGATCTAGATGGAGAACACCATATCGGAGTTTGGCCAAGTCATTTGTAATGCTGTATAAAGAGAAGTAATGTTCCATTTGGG
>JZKD02S0661348.1:113212-132554 GCA_000966675.3 Picea glauca
GGGTCGTGGATGTTTCCCTGTAGGGGTTTTACCATGTGAAAACATCGGTGTGTTGATCTTTGATCTAGTTATGTGTATGGTTACTGAAGGTGTTCGTCATCTGTTGGAATACCTATGCTGTCGAACATGGTATCAAAGAAGAGGACGAACACCTTTAGTAACCACTCACATAACCAGATCAAAGATCAACACACTGATGTTTTCACGTGGTAAAACCCCTATGAGGAAACATCCACGGCCCCAACCCGATATATGAAAAAAACACATGAAATTCATTGGAAAGAAGCTAAAAGGATACTTTGCTATGTTCGTGGTACTATTCAGTTTGGGATACATTACAGTTCAGGGGGGACTCCCTTATTGGTTGGTTTTATTGATTCAGATTGGGTTAGCGACCCCGACGATCGGAAGTCTACTACAGGTTATGTTTTCAGCCTTGGTTCAGGACCTGTCACTTGGGCCTATAAGAAACAACATGCTATTGCACTTTCTTCAGCAGAAGCAGAGTACTGAGCAGCGGTAAATGCAAGTCAGGAAGCCATGTGGCTTCGATAGATCCTTTCAGAGTTTGGATTCCAGCACCAACATCCGACCAGACTTTGGTGTGACAATCAAAGTGCCATCAAGCTCACCAAAGACCCAGTTCAACATCAGCATAGAAAACACATCGATATACACATGCACTTCATCAGAAAGCCTATTCATGATCAAGTCATTGAAGTGCTCTTTTTCCCATATAGAAGATCAAGTTGCAGACATTTTCACAAAGTCTCTTACAGAAGCGAACTTTTCCAAACTTCTATCTATGTTAGGATTTCAGGAAGCTGTCATTAAGGGGGGATAGGCTCTAATGCATCCTTCCTTAGACACTTAGGAGTTAGTTAAGATCTACTTGGTCTAATATGTCGTTAGGTAAAAGTGTGTTTTTTTAGTATGCATTAGTATGCATTTGTAGTTAGGAAATCCGACGGTCATGATATGTTCCCGACATAGAGTGATCTGATGGTTCATACTCTCCTCGATCTTAACGGCCATTGATTCGTGGATTAACACCCGATTGGTCCATGATCTCTATTTAAAGAGCATGGAGGTTCATTTTCCGATGATCGATTGTGAGAAACTCTCTTGTAAAATCTCTCTGTAATCTTTTTCTTTGCATTAATAAACTGCTTCAAGTGGCCGCGTTGGCTGGGGTTGTGGATGTTTCCCTGTAGGGTTTTTACCACGTGAAATCATCGGTGTGTTGATATTTGATTTGGTTATGTGAGTGGTTACTGAAGGTGTTCATCATTTGTTGGAATACCTGCGTTTTCGAACAGTCAAGTAGTTTCATGAAAAAATCTGAGATTTGATCTTCTAAAGGACAATATACTGGTTTGATGATTCCCTTTGCAATAATTGTTCTGGTGTAATGATACTTTGTGTCGACATGTTTTTTTTTGTTATGAAAAACTTGATTTTCAGCAAGTTTAATGGCTGGCTAACTATCAATTAACAATGAAGTAGCTTATGTTTGAGTAATTACCAAATCCTATAAAAATTTGCATAACAAAATTGTCTCACATGATGCTTCCCATGCTGATATATATTTTTCTTATGCCGAAGAATTTGTAATTGTAGTATGCTTCTTCCAACTTTGAAAAAGTGTTGGTGATCCCATATTCATCAAGTGACTCGATTTTGATTCTCTTTCATGAACACTTCTGACAAAATCTTCATCTAAATATCCAACAATTACAAATTTTCTATTCTTCTTTTATATAAGACCATAATCTTTCATACCTTAAATATATCTAAGAACTCGTTTTGTTTCATTTCAGTGGATTTCCCTCAGTTCCTTCATAAATCTTGAGAGAATAATGATTTCATATGATAAGTCTAGACGAGTGGTTGTCAAATAAATAAAGCTACCAATCAAATGTCTGTAACTAGTGTTGTTTACCAATTCCCCCCATTCAAGTTTTGAAAGTTTTAAATTTTCCTCCTTTGGGGTGAGAATGGATTTGCAGTTTGTCATGTCAAATATTTTCAATAGTTCAAATGCATACTTGCATTGACTAATGTAAATTTTGTTTTAATGTCGGAATACTTCAACTTCAATATAGTAGTGAACTAATCCCATATATGTCATCTTAAATCCAACCTCTAATTCCTTCTTGACCTATAAAATATGATCATAATTGTTCCAAGTAATGATCAAGTCATCAACATACATTACTAAAATTACCATATTTTTAACCTGTAGGTGCACATATAAGGTATCACCAAATTCGCTTCGTTGAAAGCCAACTTTATGAAGGTAATCATCCATTTTTGCATACCAAGATTTGGGAGCTTGTTTCAATCCATATAATGCCTTGATCGACTTAAAAAAAATTTGTTCTTGTCCTTCGAGCTCAAAACCGAGAGGTTGAGTGTAACACATTGTTTCCCCCAGTTTGTAAATATAACTATAATGGCCAAGAGACTATGGCAAACTCAATATGTGTGAATGTTTGATTCGATGGACCTTTGTATAAAGGCCGATGAATGTAAATTTTGTTATTTACTATAAAATGGATAAGCATTGCATGACTACTGGAAGGGGGGTGTGTACTAAGAAATATCACGAATTCTATGAAAAGAGATGGTGAAGGGGACTAGGAATGGTTTTGTTAACCTTCACCAAACTAGTACCTTACTGGATTTAATTGCTCAGGACCAGAATAGTCCTCTGACCCATAAATGAATTACATTCAAGTTGGTAGGTGAGAAGACCTCCTCAAGAGTTAATGAGGGGATGGGGAAAAGCACACATCTATAAGGCTTCCAGACCTGACCACAGGCTGGGAATTTGAGCCACACACAACCTTGTTGAAGAAGGCAAGAAAGGAAGGTGTGGTGGGTGGGGAAAGACCTGGAAAGAGTACAAAGACGAGGGGTGAAGCTCTCGAGTTCAAGGAAGAACTGGGAAATAAGTTTTCTTGTTGCGGGGAGATGGCTAGCAGGGTCATGATACAAGCTAATAAATGCGGCTGGTCCTCCTTGCTTGGTATTGTGTAAACCACTGCCAAGATACTACAGAAGTAGGAGAGTAACCTTCGTCCCAGGGTGGCTAGTCATAAATCCGTTAGGAGTGACTGAGCCTATGGTTGGGTGGAAACGAGCACCCGTTTCAACAATTACTTCATGTTATCTGGTTATGATAAGTATTTTCCCTACTTTATGTGTTGAATTGGAATAATGGATGAATTCTTGGATTTATACATATGTGTATTTATAAATCTTTTCTATGTGGAATGGTTATGATATGTATATGCCTCCTTAGAGTCCATGTAAACTTATTCTTTTGACCTATAGTTTGTATGCCTAGGTTAGCTCTTGAGGATTCCTGGGTCATGATCTTGTAAGACAACCGAAATGTGAGATATTGTGACTTCCTAAACCTGTCCATCCGAAGAGGTTACCTCTTCCAGACCCTTGTCATGATATCAGAACTCCAGACCCAAGTCCTTAACCATTTCATGGTAAAGGAAAGAAGGATAATGAAGTCAAAGCCTTAACAATGGGAGGTCTCTTCATTTGGAAGATGAGATCTGTTTGAGAGGACCCATATGACCAACACCCAGGAACCTTAGGCTAAACCTAAGGAAGCTATGCCCACTTGGATTAGGAGCTTAGGAAGTCCAGGACTTCGGAGTATGATTGATCTCACCAACCTTATCCTGGTCGAAGGTAATCAGGAGACCTGGTTTCCCATAAGGTTGACCAACGTTAGGCAGTTCCCTCGGTGGTTAGGTGGACCTTCCTGACCAACTAGACCAGTATTCGAAACCCCAAAGTTCAGAGCCGCGAAGGACCCAGAACCCTAGATCGAGGGATCCTTTGGATCCTTTTTCCAACCTTCGATATATTAGGGACGTGTGGAACTATCCCTTTTAATTTGGATATTATATTCTTTGGTAGGTAAGAGAAGTTTTCATAGAAAAACTCTCAAACGTTGAATCCTCGAGGTAACTCGAGTCATAGATCTATAAGTCTACGTGACAATATCTCGACCATGAAATCTGAGGAATGTAGAGTTATGTTAGTCTGGGGTGACGAGGTGCAGTGATGCCACCCAGGGTGACGTGGAATCTATATTGACATGCCACATGTCACCCAGATTCATGTGTATCACATACCCTATAGGCCCATTGGAACGTAACACATGTCACCTTGACCCCTCCTATGTGTCAGTTCTTGATATGTCTCCGCCTAGCCAATGTGGTTGGTGAAGTGATCGGGACTCCGAAGGTCCAGGACTTCGGGACTACGGCGGGTTTGGGGTGTATTATGATAGAGAGACCGAATGAAATGGAGTCTTGAGCCATGTAGTGAGCTGACGGGACTTCAGAACTTTGGAACTCCGGGTGGTATCATGTGTATATAGTAAATAGGCATGAAGAACCAAATTCCTCCACAAATGATATAGTAGAAAGAGAGTAAGTCCATTTGATATGATGATCATGATGATTACCATGATCATCATGGTAATCACACCTCCCATGTTGATCGTGGTACCCCTAAATATGATAATACTTTCCAAAATGATAAATATTCTACCCATCAATATATTGTTTCTGTTCACAATCTTGAGGATTACCTTAATAAACATAAAAAAATATGTTGATGCTATCCTTAAAATATTTTGATGATACCTCCAAAAACGATAAATATCATACCTATTACTATACCTTGGTTTTCTAAGGATGAGGATGATACCCCTCCAGATGAATATAATACCTCTTTACCCATTTGAGTTTGCCTATGTCTTTTGTCTTGCAGTACACCATCATTATGTTATTCCTTGTTGTAGTTAATGATATCATTGTCTCCTCAACGGAAGAGACCAAAAAAATTCAATTTCATATGTTTGATGCTTGGGATTAAGATAATAGTTATTATATGAATTTATCTCTAATATGTTCCTGTGAGTCATTGGAACCATAGAGTATTATTCAATTGTAATTATGTTACGTTTCTATTATAGGGTTTATATTTTGCATTTCATTTTAAATATTGTATAACTCATGAATTTCAATTCTACGTGAATATTGCCGAAAATTTTTGCTAGTTACAATAAAAGTTGATTTTCTTCCTATTAAACTCATGTTGCACATCGATATGTCATGCTAGCCATTTTAATTTATTTTCTCAAAAAAATTATGCAAATTGTTTTATGATCAATTTATTTATAGAAAGGTAGATAATATATAAAGAAATTGTTTTAGTTGTTGGTTCTATTTCTTTATTTGTTCATCATATAATAATCATTTCAATATTTAAATCACTTCAATATGTAATTTCTTCATATAAATGTTATTAAATGTATTTAGTGCATTGACCATAATAATGCACACATTTTCTGGATATTTAACTATGTATGAGTTTTGTGCATGAGTACGTTTGAGTGGACACTCCAATTATTTCAGGAACAAAATAATTGTTAGACTAACAAGTGTTTTATTTTTTAATGATGGAAAAATATAGGTTTTTTATTATTATGAATAATAGGATAAAGAAAAATCCTACCTCACCAATTTCCTTAGATTCAATGGCTACAACACCTCCCAAATCAACAAATCTTTTCACTTAGCCCTTCACTCTAGAACCAAAAGGGCCCCAACCTCTTTCCCACCTTTAGCTCTCGTTTATCTTCCTCGCATCCATGGTTTTATTGATCATATTTCTAAGATCTTATCTAAAAAGAACATCAAATTCCTTGCTCTTGTAGAAAATCCTACATTGGCCAAATAGGTCCTTTAATCAAAACCCTTCTTAAAGAGCATATAGTTGACACACTCCACAACCACATATCTAAGTCAACAATCGTAGAACACTCCCACACTTCCAAAACATAGTATATGTTTTGACCAAGTAAAAATCCTTGCAAAAGCACCTTATTACTCCTCCAGTATCATTCATGAAGCTCTTGAAATCGAAAAACTTCCCAACAAATTTAATCAGGAAGATGGCTATAGACTGAGTCAATCATGAAAACCTACTATTCATCACCTAATTCAATAAACTTCTTCCTCTTTCTTATTTTCTCCCCTCTTTTGTATCATTTATCTCTTCTTCTTAATCTCCTCTCATTTTGTTTTCCTCCTCTTTTGATATCTCTCAATTATTCCTTTCTTCATTATTCCTTCTTTACTTATAACATGACTTATTCTTTATTCTTAAAAAATAAATTTCCTTTCTAAAGATAGCAAAAGTTTCCTTAGACACACAAATTTTATTAAAGAAGAAAAATGCTTTACACAATTAATGCAAGAGCTTACAATCTCCAACATTACTCTCACATGAGAAAATGAGAGATTTAATAAGCTCTTCATACTAATTCTAAGATAATTTTTGTTATGGACATCTTATCACATAATCATGTGAGTATTACAAGTGTCCATGTAGATTACATAAAGATTCTAACAATTTCCCATTTTGTTTCTTCTAAGAAATGACTCTTTTCTAGACTCATTATCTAATATAACTAAATACATTCTAAAAAATCTTAAGTACAATAAAATAATATTATACTAAGTACTTTAGGATCATAATATCTAACATTCTCCCTGTTGATCCAAAAGTACATTGGAACAAATACCAAGTTCTTCTCTAAACTTAGTAAATTTGATCTTGTCAAGTGGTTTCATAAAAATATCTAAGATCTGATCTTCTAAAAGACAATATATTGGTTTGATGACGCCCTTTGCAATAAGTGTTCTACTGTAATGATACCTTATGTCGACATGCTTTTTTTTATGAAAAACTTGATTTTCAACAAGTTTAATGGTTGAATAACTATCAATTAACAATGAAGTATCTTATGTCTGAGTAATTACCAAATCCTATAAAACTTTTCATAACAAAACTGTCTCACATGATGCTTCCCATGATGATATATATTTTTCTTATGCCAAAAAATTTGCAATTGTAGTCGACTTCTTGCAACTCTGAAAAATTTTCGGCGATCCCATGTTGATTCTCTTTCATCAACATTTCCATAAAAATCCGCATCTAAATATCCAACAATTACAAATTTTCTATTCTTCGTGTATTTTCTATGTCATGCAAGCAGTAACATCTTCTATATTTTGTACCATGATATTCCCTCACAATGGGAAGATTGTCACTATTGACTAATTGACCCATTATGAGACTAATCATCCAGGGCATATTGATAACATCCTTCCAGTTATCTAATAAAGTGTTTTCCTTTTAACAATGGTAGATGTCAAACAAAGGATCTTTCATGACTCATTGTTAATTGGTTCATACCAAGGATACACCCCTCCCACCCCAAGAATAGACCATGTATTTATCATTACCTCATACAAAAGAGACATTTAGGATGCAAGAGCTCATTTGTGTACACACACAACTCACAACTGCAGAAATTCAGTATGTCCGTAAGTTTGGAGAGTAGTTGCAGCTACTACAACAAGTATTTTTGGTTTTAGGCTTGGAATCTCTCTTGGTTATGGTTTGGACTTTTTTCTTGGTACAATAGCTCTGGAGAGTGGTATGCTACCTTGATTGGCTTTTGGATCTAGTGTTTTCTTCCAATTCTCTCTGTCAAGGTTAAGGTTCTCGAGGGTGGCTTCATCCTATGGTTGCGTGACAATATTTTTTATATTGTCTAAGGTTAAATGAGCACACCCATTATTTATAACAATTATGGTCCCACACTAACTTCATATAGTCTAACCATTGGAAGATATATTGGGAGGATTTTCTCAGTTACAGTTGCAGTTTCAGTTGCAGTTAAAGTTTTTACTGCAACAATGAAACCCTAACCCTGATGTTGAGGAACCTTAAGTGAAGAGATTGACCTAATTTCTAGATAGCCTAGTGATCCCTAACCTAGCCTCAGCAAGCTAAAACATCAAGTTTGATTTTTTTGTCAAAGTTTTGACCAAGTTAAAGCAGTCATGACTTACTCTATGAAGTCAGAAAACAAGTTAGCAAGGGATTCTAACTTGATAGCATGGAAGACAAGGATTGACCTCATCCTTGCTAAGAATAAAGTGTTGGATATCGTGAAAGGAAATATCATGGAACCACAATTTGAAGAAGGAAAAAAGAGGGAACCTCAGAACGTTGCAGTTACGGAGAAGTTTGAGGACAATGACATCAATGCCATGAGTATCATAGTGGAATCTGTAAAACACCACTTGATACCCTACATATCTCAGCACGACTTATCTAAGAAGATGTATGATTCCCTAACTAATCTCTTCTCAGTAAGAAACATTGGACAAGTAATGAATCTGAAGAATGAGCTTCGTGACATGAATGATGATGAAAGCATAACATCATACTTTGTGAAAATATCTTAGTTAAAAGATCAACTACAAGCTATTGAAGAAATCATTTCAAGGAACCAGTAAATATAGTACTCAAAAACCTTCCCAAGACATGGGATACATTTTCTACAAGCATGAACACAAGAAAGGACTATCTCATATTTGAATAACTTTGGACTTGTTTTGCACAAGAAGAATCAAGGATTATCACAAAAGATAAATCCCAAAAGAAATATGATGATCAAGCCTTCACAACAAAATTCAATAATTTCAGGAATAAGAGGAAGTTTGGCTTAAGGAAGGAAATAAGAGAAACATTAGTTGTCAAAGAAATGGAACCCTCAAAGAAAGTCAAGCAAGATAAAACACAATTCTTCTTCCAAGTCAAGGTAACAATATTCTTCAAATTTCTTGTACATACCATGTTTACATAGCTTATGTACATATCTTTCATATCTATTTCTTAGAAGATAAGATGTTCAAGTGAAACAATACCCATGGAAGAATAACAAGATAAATATTACTATCACGATGACCACAATTCAAGCAATACACATGAAAAGATGAAGTACGTTGACAATTGTTGGTAACAATTCTTTTGGAAGCTATTAAATAAGTAGCAATTTCCAGATAAGTCGAAAACATAATCAAACTTGAAGAGACCCAGAATAAGTCAAAATAGAAAGAAGTCAACAATCAAGAGGAAATTAGAAAAAGACTTGTGACACTTTTTAGAAGGAAATAAGGATGCAAACATGTGCATGGACTCACTTAGATGGAAGGATATGATTATAAAATTCCAAAAAAAGAGCATGCATTTATGCATAAAGCAAGGATTAGGAGGGATATAATCCTAAATGATATGATCCATTGAGGATTATGAAGTATCCTTCGATGTTCAAATTGAAGGTAGCATCCATGATAAGCAACACATGTCCAGTTTAACTCTAGAAGAAGTCTTGTTTGAAAAGAAGCCTTAAAGTATCCTTGGTTGTCCATCTACATCCATGATTCTATGGTGAAAGGAAGAATTTGTAATATTCAGGGAATATAGAAGAACCCATGGACCCAAGAGCTAAAGAGAGACATGAGGAAGAACATGAAGATTCCAGGAAGGAAAGAAAAACAATAACAACCAGTTATTATATCGAGAATCACAACACTACCATCTTGGTTTGAACCCACTAAGAAGCAATCAAGAAGAAGAAATGGAATTTATGATAAAGAACAATGTATGTAAGAAAATGTGAAAAATACTTATGAATGGAAGTAATGAAAGATTCAGAGTTTCTTTCAGAAGGAGGGAGAAGACTATGACAACAACATGTTTCAGTAAACCAGATATACCTCTTATAGTATCCATGGATTGAAATTTACATGTGAAAGATTGTTCTTCCCAATAAAGCAAGTGAGAGAGAAGATTATACCAGAAAGAAACCCATGCATGCATACATAACAAGATCTTGTATAGATTCAAACAACTTGATGGATAGTATCTCATATACAATAGAAGTGTGGTGAAAACTTTCTATGACAGAGATAATGTATCATAATAGTTACTCATAAAGTATGGGATGATGGATTGCTAATCCATGGTAAACTCTCATGATGACAAAAGAATTTATACTTCGATATGCTTCAGTTTGAGCCTTTCCACGATGCTATGAGCTAGAAAGAAACATAAGTGTTGAATTTGACCATGATATATTGTAATGATCATATCTATATGAAGCCTTCAGAGAAAACCAGTGTTCCATGAAAGACTGAAGTACATTGAGATCAAGCATTATATTCTCTGTGATGAAGTCCAAAAAAGATAAGTTTTTCTCCAATATATCTTCAAATATGAGGAGATAACAAATATTTTGGTAAAGCCTCTACCCAAGATAAAAAGTTTGTGTACTCAAGTAATAATTTGGGACTTGTGGAGATGAATTCCTTATTGAAAAAGGAAGAGACTACTCCTAGGTTGGGAGGGAGAACTTATATGTTATTGATTTATGGATAGTCATTTTTCATTTTGAAAAATGGTCCAGGATGAGCAATTCCTTTCCATTTCAGAAAGTGGTTTGAGATTTCTGACAGACAGGCATTTTCCAGCTCAGAAAATGGTCTAGAACGGTTCACAGTTGTGAGAAGTTTCAAAGAATGGTTCATTTTGGAAGTTGTTGTAGGATAGTCATTTACATTAGGAAATGGTCCAACCAATCATTCTCTAGGGTAGACTCATTCTATCCAGGTTGCATTATGATTAGTGTTAGAGGAATGGACCAGTTAGGTGAATGGTCCAGGTTCAGTAATCAGGGATATGCATTCCCTCGAGAAGAATCATTCCCTCAAGAATTCACTATGATTAGTTTTGGAGGAATGGCCCACTTAGGTGAATGGTCCAGGCTCAGAAATCAGGGACAATTATTCTTCTATGATTGAGAAGAATAGTCCAGATAGCCCATGGCTTATGCTTTACCTCCTAAGGGAATATGCTCTTCCAAATCTCATAGATGTGAGTGGAAGAATGGCCCAGATGACTCAGTTTGTATCATGATATTGTTATGCCGGTTGATATGATTGTTGTGGAGAAAGTATGCCTCTGGACAATAGTTGTATGCCACTATGGTGGATGTGTTCCACTAGTTGTGACTATGTGTCACTGGTTAAATAGTCGTGTGATAATTGGTGTGGTTGTATACCACTGGATAACAGTTGTGTACTACTATGGATAGACATAGTTGTGTTCTATTGAATGGAATTGCTCTAATTTTCATGAATACTATCAATAGTGTTGGAAGTTATTACTATCTATATGGATAGTTAGTGTGTTGATGGACAGATATTCTCCATGTGGAAAATGGTCCAGGACAATTATTATTATAGGATGTATGTATTAATTAGAATAATAGTCTTTGTATCCCATGGTGTGGCTTCCAGCATATGTTGGAACACTTATTCTTCTAGGAAATATGTCTTGATTAGAATAATAGTTCTTGTATCACTCTGTGGAGCAAGTGACTTATTCAAAACCATGCATGATTACTCAGATGGAGTATGGATTCAAGAAATGATGCAGTTGATGCTATTAGATGATACTAATAGTGATGATGGTGCTCGTGATGTGATCATGAGATAGCCGATGTGGCTATGATGATGCTACCAGTTGAATGGTATGCTTGTGCTCAAGACCGTTGTTTTCAATACCTCCCTATCTAGGAGGGAGTGTTTATATTATGGTAGCTACGGGAGGTATTAACCTCCACATGTAACCCTGATAAGAATAGAATATTCTAGAAAGCAAGAAGAAACCCTAAAGCCTTGGACATAACCCTAGAAGACAAGACGTCTAAATAAAATAATTAATATTGAGTCTTTAGCCTCCAGAAAGAGAAGTCGGCCCAGACAACTAATAAAGAGAAGTATAAATAGAGGATGCCAAATCTCATTTGTACACACATAGCTCACAACTAGAGAAATTCAGTAACTACACAAGTTTGGAGAGTAGTTGCAGCTGCAACTACTACAACTAGTATTTTCGGTCTTAGGCTTGGACTCTCTCTTGGTTATGGTTTGGAATTTTTTCATAGTATGATAGCTCTAGAGAGTGGTATGCTACCTTGATTGGCTTTTGTATATAGGGTTTTCTTCCAGAATTATTCTCTCTTTCAAGGTTAAGGTGCTCGGGGGTGGCTTCGTCCTATGGTTGGGTGACAATATTTTTATATTGTCTATGGTTAAATGAGCACACCTATTATTTATAACAGGTTATGGGCCCACACTATCTTAGGATATTCTAACCACTGGAATATAGATTGGGAGGATTTTCTCAGTTACAATTGCAATTGCAGTCAAAGTTTTTATTGCAACAATGAAACCCTAACCCTCGTGTTGAGGCACCTTAAGTAAATAGATTGACCTAATTTATGGATATCCTAGTACGCAAAATGAGATAAGGTAGGTACATTGTATTTATGTATTGGTAATATTGATTCTTCTATATCTTTAGATTCTACATGAGTGGATACAACACTGTGACATCATAGGCTTGGACACATGAGTGAGAAGGGGATGCAAATACTTCACAAAATAAATTTTTTTCCATATCTTAAACAAATTGATTTTGACTTATGGAAAACATAAGAGAGTCATATTTCTCAGAGTCAGAAAAGAAAAGAAGAGTGAAAGGTTAGATATTTTTCATACAGATTTGCATGGACCAACTCAGGTATCATCTCTTGGTGGCTCTTGTTATTATGTTACTTTTATTGATGATGCAACTAGGAAAACTTGGGTTTATTGCATTCGACAAAAATCAGATGTTTTTGATACTTTTAAGAAATGGAAATATTTGGTTGAGAATGAGACATGAAAAAGGTTGAAGTGTCTCAGATCAAAAAATGGAAGTGAATATTTTAGCAAGGAGTTTGATGATTACTATTCATACCATGGGATTCATAGAGAGAAGACAGTTCCAGGACACCACAAGAAAATGGTGTGCTAGAAAGGATGAATAGGACAATCATTGAGTGTGCAAGGAGTATGAGATTTCATGTTGGTTTTCCCTTATAGTTTTGGGCAGATGTTGTAGATATTTTTATTTACTTAATAAATAGAGGAACTTCAAGCTCTTGTGAATCATTTTTCCATATTGATAAAGAAAATAGAACAAAGTTTGAGGCAAAATCCAAGAAGTGTACCTTTATTGGATACAATGTTAATGATTTTGGTTATCGCTTATGGGATTATGAAAATAAAAAAATCATTAGGAGTATAGATTTCATATTCAATGAGAAGGTCATGTACAAATATTAGTTGCAGGGAAATAAATGGGAAAAATAAAAACTAGAATACACAAGTTTTTATGAGATCACTGAAAAAGAAATTCCAAAGGTACCAAAAAATAAAAATGTACAATGACAGGATCAACATGTACCTTAAATTCTACAAGTGTTGTTATAATATCTACTAGGTTAAGTAGACCCTTGAACGATACTCTCCTTCATTGTATTATTTATTGTTGACTGACTCTGATAAACCAGACTGTTATGAAGAGGCAATGCAGGTAGACACTAAAAAGAAGTGGGAGAAAGGAATGAAAGAGGAAATTAATTCCCAGGTAAATAACCAGACTTGGGATTTGGTTCAGTTGCCTAAGTAAAAAAGAGCATTAAAGAATAAATAGGTTTACAAGTTGAAGGAAGAAGATGGAGGAAAAAAGTGGTACAAGGCTAGACTTGTTGTAAAGGGGTTTGTACAAAATAAAGGTATAGATTTTGATGAAATATTTTCTCCTGTTGTTAAAATGACTTCAATTAGTACTATTTTAAGTCTTGTGGTAGTAGAAGATTTGCATCTTGAACAGTTAGATGCAAACACAACTTTTCTCCATGGGGATTTGGAGGAAGAGACTTATATGAAACAATGATAGGGGTAAGTGGTCAAAGGAAAGGAGAATTTGGTATGCAGGTTGAAGAAGAGCTTGTATGGCCTAAAGAAAGATCCAAGCCAATGGTATTTGAAGTTTAATAGGTTTATGATAGAACAAGGTTATAGTAGATGTCATTTTGGTCACTGTGTTTATTTTAAAAGGCTATAAAATGGAATCTATATTATCTTGCTATTGTATGTAGATGACATGCATGTTGTAGGGTCTAATATGTAGGATATAAATTTGCTCAAGAATAAATTATCTAATTCATTTGGAATGAAGGATTTTGGTGCTGCAAAGAAAATCCTTGGTATGAGAATAACAAGAGACAAGAAAAATTGGAAATTGACATTATCTCATGGTGAGTACATAGAGAAGGTGTTGGAGAGGTTTAGAATGCAAAATGAAAAACTAGTCAGTACACCTTTGGCCATCCATTTCAAATTAACTAAGAAAATTTGTTCTAAGAAACATGAAGAGATAGAATACATGTCCAGGGTCACTTATTCATCAACAATTGTCAACTTGATGTATGTGATGGTTTACACAAGACCAGATATTGCACATGCAGTGGGAGTTGTGAGAAGGTATATGAAAAATATAGGTAAATAACATTGGGAGGAAGTAAAGTGGATTCGCAGGTATTTGAGAGGTACTGCTACTCATGCATTATGTTTTGGAGGTTCAAACATTGTTCTACAGGGATATGTTGATTCATATATGGCAGGTGATAAAGATAGCATGAGGAGCACCATAAGGTATGTTTTTACTATAGGTGGAACAACAATAAGTTGGATTTAGAAATTGCAAAAGGTTGTTTCACTTTCAACAACAGAGGCAGAGTATATTGATACTACAAAGGCTAGTAAAGAGATGATTTGGTTACAGAGGTTTATGGAGGAATTGGGAAAGAACAAGTAGAATAGCAGGTTTGTTGGTTATGGAGCTTCATTATCTTTCAGATTCAGAGGTCTTTGTTTTCATCCTTGTTTATACGCCATGAAGAATTTACACCCCAGAAGAATGTACACTCTTCCACGCAAGGGAGTGCAGAGTGGGGTTACCCCCTCTACAGGGTCCCAAGGGAAAAATTGCCTTGTAAAAGTATATTGTAACTTCATTGTAAATATGGACCATTCATTATAAGGTCGCAGATATAATAAATATCAAACTTCCATTTGAAGACTAAGCATATACAACTCAGGTACCATTTCATACGATCCGTCTTGGAAGATGGACATTTGAAGTTGGAAAAGATATACACTATCCAGAATCATGTAGACATGTTAACTAAGGGAGTAACCAGTGAGAAGCTGAGTTTCTGCTTAGTTTCAGTTGGTCTTCAAGCATGAATATGAAGATGAGAAATTTTCTAGGTCCAACAAGGATCATAGTCTAGTATATACAACAATGGTGGAGTTGCTGAAATCAGTCTCCAAGTGGGACATTGTTGGTTGTGGAGCTTGATTATCTTCCTGATTCATAGGTCTTTGTTTTCAGCCATGTTTATACCCCATGAATACTTTACACCCCAGCATAATGTACACTCCTCAATGCGGGTGTTACCTCCTCTACAGGGTCTGGGGGAAAGCGGCCCCCAAAAGGAAAAATCACCTTGTAAATATAAATCAGTGTATTTATATTGTAATTTTATTGTAAATTTGGGTTGTTCATTATAAGGTCACAGATCTGACGGTAGAAGTTTTGTTAGGGTTTGTTTCCCTAGAAGGAAACCCTTTTTTATGAGGGAAATGTATTGTGGTTGTGTATCATGGAAAATATTGTATTATGAGAGAGGAGACTGTGAGAGAAAGAAGACGAACTTACAATGGGTGTGTTGTAGGTTGTATCCCTTCATTTGCTGGATAATAATAAAGGAAGGACCTAGAAATTTATCTAGTAGACATAGACCACACTGGGTGAACCACATATATCTCTGTCTCTATTGTATTGTGTATCTTTTGTGTTTTATTTCTGCATTTGTTTTATTTTATTGCTCCGTGATCCTATTTTTCTATCAGAGATATCTACCAAATTGGGATTTACTCATGTGTTTGCATCCCCCTACTACCCATAGTTCAACGGGCAAGTCAAAGCAGTCAATAAAGTCCTTAAATAGGGAGTGTACATTAGAATTTGTTCTAATGTACTTTTGGGTCAAAGGGGAGAATGTTAGATATTATGATCATAAAGTGCTTAGTATAATATTATTTTATTATACTTAGGATTTTCTAGAATGTATTTAGTTATATTAGATAATGAGTCTAGAAAAGAGTCACTTTTTAGAAGTAACAAAATAGGAAATTGTTAGAATCTTTATGTAAAGAAGTATTATATTCATAGGTATATTTTATCATTTGGAGTATTGGAATGTGACAACTAATTGACCTAAATTGGTCTAGTTGCTTCATGATCGTTTCTCCAACAAGATATTGTTGAAACTACTCAACAAATATAGGGGCACTATTAAATGTATTCAGTTTTGTATAACTGAATGAGGAGGTGTATAAATATCAATGCCTTAGAGGCATTTGATGAGTAGGGGATTCAAGCCCTCTCCTGGGCTGACTGGTTGCCTATTTGTTGTTGTAATATCATGTTTGAGCAATATAAGCCTTTGCCATTTTCATGTGGATGTTTCCCTCACCCTAAGGGTTTTACCATGTAAAATACTGGTGTCTCTTCTGTGATTGGCATTGATGTTATGTACCCTGTATACTTTTGTATATTGTTTTAGATATGTTGTAAATTCATCTCTGTGGGTTATAAAGATACTAACAAGTGGTATCAGAGAAAAGTCTTGTGAGAGTAGAGAGGAGCGCAGGCTGATTTCTCAATGCCTTGCATATGCACATTGTAGATTTGCATGTTGCATGTAGACTGTTGAACCAGGGATGAGCTCATACAGGGAGGAGTTGAGGTGGTCCATGAGAAACGAGAGAAGGTCTTTGCACTTACGAGGAGAAGGGAACGAAGCATAGTCACATGAGGAGGTGGGATTCCTGACTGGAGGAGACCCTGATAATGACGAAGTGGTGATGTCACTCTGGCATTCCAAATTGAAATTATTACTTGTAAATGATGGAACCAAAGGTTGTCGATACTATACAAAGTATTTTTATGGAAGGGTGGATACAATATCATTGAAATCAATTTATACAATAGGTACAAGAGATGCATTTGTGGGAGGGGTTCTAAATCAGATTGAAAATGACATATTTGTACTTGAGGATGAATAAAGGTTGAAAAAAAAGCACTTACAATTGAAAATTAATGTGGTGAAATTACAAAAAAAAGAAAGGAGCAATCCCTGCACTACCAGATAAATCAATATCATTGGAGCTCCTCAACAATATTCCCCTCTAGCCATACTCCAATGCCAAAGATTGTAAATTCCATTGAAATTATTTATCAGTTGATTCATTCATGGATTTATAATAAAATATAAGAGGTATATTGTTGCCTGTGAAATATTCTCCCTTTTTTGGATGTATTCGGACTCAATAATCTCAGACCTATCCCAAGATATATTTGTAGACCATTGATCTGCAAATATTTTAATTCACAGAGTCCCCTATCGCCATGGAATTCATTGATTCTTACTGTGCCGAGTCATTGGAAAATGGTTTCAGAAAGTCTCTCCATTTGGAAAAAAAATGGAGAAGAGCTTGATCATTTTCTTTGGGGATATTCTCATCGATTTTGTCCCCATGGTCTCAAATGCTTCATTGGTGGATGTGCCCGAATTCCAAAAGGTGGTGGGTGGTGCACCTACTAATGTAGGTGTTGGGATTTCCAGGCTCGACAACCGATCATGATAGGGAGCGAGTGCAAGAAATTCATTGCTGGTATCATAGCTTGGCACATGGGTGGATTTATATAAAAGTGATAGAGCACACAAATCCTATCGTTGGGTGGAAAGGCATACACCCATAGTCAGTTTTCTAGTCACGTCTTGTAATAGATAAGTATGTTGAAATTACTAAGACAATTAAGAGGGGGGGGTGAATCAATTGTTACTTTTCTTAAACAATTTTAACAATTAAAATTATTTTTAATCTTTCTCCAAGTGACCATCAATATTATACTACATATGTACAACATAAATAATAAGCATCACTCACACATAAGATATACACAGAGACATATTTTCATGAGGAAACACATAAAGGGAGAAAACCTCTTCTTCTTTGAAATGATAGGCAGTCTTTTAAGTTCTGTACATCATCTTTAATTGAGCACCAACTCAATGTGAGGCTACTACCTCTGTTTTACAAGCTCTAACTTGTTTGAGAGAACCAAATTTCTGGTTTCTCTAGCACCCACTAGAAGGAAGCACCAACTCCCCGAGTATTCCAACACCAACTGGATGGAAGCACCAACTTCCAGTTACATAGGCACCAACATTTATAACAGAGAATAATTGTTCTCCCTTGCACCACCCTACCACCCTAGTTTTTCTGGATGCAACTAGATGGAAGCTAAAAATCCCTGTGTTCAAGAACCCACTTGAACCTCTGAGGACAAAAGTCCCCCCTCGCACCTCCCTACCACACTTATTACAAATAAATGATTGAATAACCAACAACACAGATAAATCAATTCTTACCACTTCTTCACTGTTCTGCAATTCTTCTCTGCTACACTATTCTTCTTCTTTGTTCATACTTGGCTTGACTTGTTGTCTCTTTTTATCTATTCTATCTTTGTCCTTCTCATGCTTTTTGATATGTGCACATTCTTCTCTCTTCACCCTTTTACTTCTGTTCAACTTATGTTCCTTATCTCTTATCTTTCTTCACACAGTGCATACTGTAGTTTTACTTTTCTACAGTTCAACTCATTTTTCAGTCAGAACAACTAGCCATGCACAATATCTATGTTTTTATTTTATGCACAACCATGACAGTTACACTTTAAATCTTCTTAGGCAGAAAAATGTCTCAGCGACTAAAACACCAACTGCTCAAGAATCATGAATCAGTTTTGCTAATTGATTCGTAACTGTTCAATTAATTGTGAGATGGAACAATATCCCTCCAATCATATTCAAGTTCACCTATACCAATGGATTAAAAATGATGGATCTTGTGCTTATTTCACCATTTCACAATTCAACATTTCAGCTTTTTGACATTCCTCGTGATGATATAACATAACGCTCCATGTCACGATCCCCAAAACTCCAAAAATAAAACTTAGTTGTTAGCACCTTTCACAATTTCGCATTTCGATATTTAGTGACTTCGGCACTCTTGTTGTTGGATCATGTTTTCATTGATGCCAATGGTTTGATTAATTGATGTCATTGATTGATGTCAAATGATTGATTGATTGATGATTGATGTAATATAATATGTATTGTCCTTGATGAGAATGCATAGATGAATATGGATCAATGAGCTGTCATTGATACATGATGAAGATGGATCGATGTGGTTCCATTGGTATATGATGCATTGTTGGAAAAATGTATAGATTAATCATTATTGTCTTATCATGATTGATAAGGTGTAGAAATGGATGAACTCCAAAGTGGTCCCCTTATGGTGAAAGCCCTCACGGGAAGACGCTTTACGGATTGAGTTATCCTAGA
>JZKD02S0661348.1:156706-169658 GCA_000966675.3 Picea glauca
ATCAATCAACCCAAACCATTTACATCAATGACATATGATCCAACAATCTCCCAAGTAATCAAACCATTGGCATCAATGACAAACCATTGGCATCAATGACAACATGATCCAACAAAGATTCCATATTTGCAAATTTTCATATACCCGACATTGCTTCATTTCCAGCGGGCCTGTTCAGTACCCCGACGAAGTTATCTTGGCATCATGCATGCATTTACCCACTGCCAGCAGACCTGCTCAGTATCCCGGTGGGTTTACAAGCACTTCCCATAGCTCTTTAATGATTTATTTGGTTTTTTAAAGATATATAATTGAGCGGGGTGACGCTGAAAATTATGATATTTTGGACATATTTTAACAGACCTTGAAAAAGAGTTTTAAACTGTACCTTTTTAATATCTAGAGATAGTTTATCAATAAACAGACCTTCGAAGGTAGGGAGACATCTTCTAAGTTATTCCCTTAAGGAATAGGGATAGCGTAAGAAGAAAATGGATGATCGTGACAGATTTCAATTACAGATTGGAATGAATAAACTTCTTTCAAACAACAGGCTTTCTTTAACATGGCTGTAAATATCATAAGCATATCATACTTGATGTTTAGAAAAACTTTTAGCAGTCATTTTAGAGAAAAAAAAATTGTTTTCTTTGTATGAACAGTTCATAATGCAGGTATGTGTATTTCAAAAATAAAAACTGATAAGTGTAAGGGAGAAATCAAAACCAAAACAACAAAAGAAAATGAAAAACAAACAAATGAAAAATATTTACAAAGTGTACACAGGGTTGTTGTCAAATGAAATGCCTTTTTAGAGGTTGGCCATTCACCGGATAGGTGTCTGGCTGTCCCTCTAGACTCTGTAATCGGAAAGAGATGGGACCCAGTTTCTCAGCAATTAAAAACGATCCTAGCCATAAGTTCTGAAACTTCGTGTGTTCTCCCTTTCCCTCATGTGGTTTGTCCCATTTTAGGACAAGGTCACCTACTTCAAAGTTCCTATCAGAGGCAAATTTGGAATCAAACCAGCTTTTAACCACTAGTTGATGCTAATCCAACTTTTGTTTTGCTTGATCCCTTACCTCTTCTAGTTTTATTAAAGCGTTAATTTGATTCTCCAAAGGGGGGCAGTTATCTTCTTGCATTTTCTGTGATAGCTGCAGTGAGAGAAGAAGAATATGTGGTGGTAGAATTGCTTCTTGGCTATAGACGATAAAGAAGGGAGAGTTACCTACAACCATTTTCGGAGTTACTCTATCAGCCCATATTGCGTTGAACAGTGCATTATGACAATTTTTGTGATTTTCGGATACCATTCTCTTGATGATTTTAATCAGATTCTTATTAGTTGATTCTGCCAATCCATTTCCTTGAGGGTAATAGCTGGTGGAGTATTTTAATTTAATTCCTTTTTCTATAGCTAACTCACTCATCTCAAGAGACAAAAAATAAGAAGCGTTATCGAATACTAAACAATCAGGGATACCAAAACAAGTAATAATATTCAAATTTAAAAAGGCAATTACCTGACTGGTATTTACAGCTCTTAATGGGGCAGCTTCAGACCACCTGGTGAAGTAATCTGTGCCTGTTATGATAAACTTATACTGCTATGAGGATGGCAGATTGATTGGACCTATAATATCAATACCCCACTACTGAAAAGGGGAGTCTACCGAAACAGGATGCAAAGGGAAGGTTGGTTTCTGTATCCGCTCGGATGCTTTTTGAAAAATAACACACTTGCGACACAAGGCATGAGAATCTATAAAAAGTGTAGGCTAGTAATAACCTGCTCTTAATACTTTGTGAGAAGTGGTATCCCCACCAAAATTCCCACCAGCTTATCCTGTGTGCAATTCTAGTAAGACCTTTTCTGCTTCATCTTTCTCGAGACAACACATTAGTACTCCATCAAAATTTTGACGAAACAGAATACCATTAATCAACTGAAAGGAGGTAGATTTTAATCTTAACACTCTTCTTTTAGTGGGATCCAGGTGACGGGGGGCTGACCCATGTTCAAGACATAATTTTATATCGTCATATCAAGGACTAACAGAGTTTTGTGCACAACAGATTGAATTTTGATTGTGCTATCCTGGGTTTGACACATCATTTTCTTGTTGTTGTCCTGCCGCCAAGTCAGCGACTAACTTGCACAACCCTTGGCCTCTCACTATTTGCGTTGGGGTGATTTCTGTGTCATACTCTTGTACGGAGGTGACCCAATTTGCCCTCTTTTCACCTAGTTCTTTATGCACTAACAGATTTCTGACGGTTGGGTAAGGGACAATAATTTTCATCCTAGATTTCAAAAGATAAGATCAAAACTACTTTACTGCTTTAAAAACAACATAGGATTGTTGATATACCACTGGGTAATTAAGTTCTGTGCCTTTGAAAGAAGAGCTCATAAAGGCAATTGGGACTTCTTTGTTTTCAACGTTCTTTTGAGTTAGGATAGCAGCGTAGGAGCGGTCAGAAGAAAATGTGTAGAGTGTGAAGTCTTACGGCTCATGAGAGAAGGGGCATCTATTATGGCCTTTTTTATTGAATTAAAAACTTGTTTTTCTAAGAGTCCCCAATGATATTGTGCATCATTTTTTATTAAATTCTATAAAGGTCTCACCATTTCTGAAAAATTGGGGACGAATCTCCTGACAAATTTTATCTGGCCTAAGAGAGTATTCATAGACTTTTTCAATGAGGGAGGGGGGAGTTTCGATATGACTTGAGTCCTTTCAGGGTCGATAACTATCCCTTTGATTGATACAATAAATCCTAAGAGCTTACCTTGTTCTACTGCGAAGATAGATTTTTTAGGATTCAAGGAAATGTCGTACTTATGACATTGTTGTAGAACGACTCTCAAATGAGCTAGATGATCAGTTTTGTTTTTCGAGAATACAGTAACATCATCTAGGTAAACTACAATAGATTGATTGATTAAACCTCAGAAAGTAATTTCCGTCGCTCTCTGGAAAGTGGCACCAACATTAATGAGTCCAAAGGACATTTTCCTATAAGCGTAGGTGCCCCATGGAGTGCAGAAGGTAGTTTTAAGTTGATCTGGAGGAGACATCAGGACTTGGTTATACCCTGAATAACCATCCAATAAGGATAATCTTTCAGAATCAGATACCTATTAAAGGATCTATTGCATGGGTGGGACAGAGTAGTTTTCTTTATCAGACAATTGATTAAGGTTTCGGAAATCGATGCATAGTCGGATTTCACCACTCTTCTTCCAGACAGGGACCAGATTAGAGACCCATTGCGTGTGCCTAACTGGGAAAATTATCTTCGCATTCAGGAGTTTATTTAATTCTTTTTTGACGGTCGGTTCGAGTTTAGGGTGCATTTTTCTTAACTTTTGTTGAAATAGTAAGGTTTGGGGTTTCATAGGAATGACGTGTTGTATGATGTTAGGGTCAAATGTTTTTAGGTTTTCATACATCTATGCAAAAACATCTTTGAATTACTTAAACAATTTAATAAATGCCACTTTCTCTTGTTCAGAGCACCCCACCCCTAAATTAATGCACCGTGGATTGTCATTATTTCCCATGTTTACTTTTTCATATGATAAAGAGGAACTATTTGTTTTGCAATTGACCGATTTTTTGAATTTGTCTTGAAGATCATAAAAATTTTCTAATCTAACTACAGATTTAGGGATAGAATTTACCATGTCCGATGAAGATTCAGGAGATCTTGGATCTGGTATTAGCGTGAAATCGCGAAGATTGTCATCATGAGTGCATTTGTTGATCACCGTGCCTTGGAAATTTTCTTCCATATGCAGGAAACTAAAAATTTGTTGATCGTCATCAAAGACTCTCTAATTCGTGATGTTGTCAGGAACAGATGCCCTTAACAATAGTTCGATGGAGAATGCGTTTGGGGACAAGCCTTCTGCAGGAAAGAGTTTCGAAGCTACGTTAGCTGATAAATTGGCTTCCGAATTATTCAATATAGGAATAGAATTTATGTTGAAAGAAGAAAAATTATTCATTAAATTCCATACCTCAGATTGGTAGCTTTTCAGATGCGGAGACAAACAGTGGATAGAATCTCTTACCTGTCTAACCACGATTTCTGAATAACCAAAGACAGTCAAATTTTGAATGTTCATATCTAATGCTTTTCTGAGGCCTTGCAATAATGCCTCATATTCTACTATGTTGTTTGTACATTCAAACTCTAATTTGCATGCAATCAGGGTTTTGTTACCTGCTGGATCAATAATAATGCAACCCGCACCATCTCTTTCCTTGGACTTTGACCCGTCAAAGTAAAGAGACCATATTTGATTTTTTTCGGGTGCATGAGACCATTGGGTAGAAATTGTTGGCTGCATATATGCCACAATCTCGGACTGTTGTTCCGGGTTAGTGATAGCTGAAGTCTCGGCCATGAAATTGTCGAAAAAGGTATCCATCCCTTGTATTTCGGGTGAATCAGAAGAAGGTGTAAATGGTTCATTGGGATCATTTAAATCTGTCACTATGAACTTTAGGTAACGTTCACGATTTACCTTGATTTTGTTGGGCTTTCCGTTCTCAAGCAGCCACAAGTGAGACCAATGTGTCGTGAAATAGTCGTGTAGCTGCTCTGACCAGTCTCTGCTTAAAAAAAAACCATAAACTTATGGAATGTCCACAATAATAATATCAATCACTTGATGAACTTTGGTGTTAGACGATAATCTTATAAGCACATTCCTTAATTCGCCTATAAATTTAACACTAGCTCGATCAAGTTGGATGATCTTTAAGGTGGATGGTTCAACTTCAGCATTAATATTTTGACACACAGACCATGGCATTACATTGGATGATGCTCCTGAGTCTACCATACAATTGTGCACATTCCTATTAAAGATTTCGAAATTTAACAAAAATGGAGGTACATTTCTGCGAGTACTAATGGTGGAAGCTTGTGGATTTTTACTTGCAGTCTCTAAAGCTAATTTATCTAAATTTGTTACAATATTTACATGAAGGTCTCTCTTCTCATGAGGATCAGAATTGTTCTTAGCAAAGGCCTTCTGAGGAACTTTTGGGTTATTCTGAAAAACTTTGTTATTTCTTGGATTACCGTTTTTTCTATTCTCTGCGATATTCTGTAACATTTTTTGTAGCAAAAACGAAAATTTTAATAATTCATAAACATAAATGTTAGCCCTTAAATTTTTTAGATCTTCAACTAAATCATAATCTAAGTTTGGTTTTACATGACTCTGTTTAGTCTCATCTGATTTAGACTGTTTTGGGGGTGAAGTCGTAGTGTTTTCAAAAGAAGGTTTGTTTTCCATCTTACTCCTAGTATTGTAGGGATGCACTGTCTTGAAATTAGCTTGAAAAATGCTATCCGAGAAGTGTCCAAAGATTTTCAGAGAAGATAAATCTTCTTCAACTGTCTCTTTTTCAACTACCTCCTCAGGAATCTCAGGAGACATCAAGTTATCCTGGGCTTCTAGAATTGTTTGAATAGCGAATTGTAGATTTTCTAGGTATAAGCCTTCGGTATTCGAATTAGGTCGGTTGGTGGGAAAAGGATTCCTAAACGGGGGTTTGTAAGGCCCTTTTCTTGAAGAATATTCTTCGACTGTCCTTTTCAAATCTATAACTTGATTTGATAGTTTTTGAATGACTTTTGTTAAGTTTTCTAAATCTGAGCTTTCAGGTTGTGTTTTATTTTGAGCAGGTCTAGGGAGGATTTTGATTTTCTTTTTGGAAGATGAATTAGTCTTTATATCGTTGCTAGTAGTGTATTTTAAGCTGAGGATGTCTTTCTCAATATGACTAGCCTCCTCAAAGGCTTCTAACAACGTGGATTTCTTGGATCTCTTTACCCAAATGGCTATACTTTGATGTAAGGCTTTTGTATAATATGCTATGATAAGATTATCAGCAGGCATAGAATCCGTAGGGATTCGGTTCTTTAGTGTTAAGAATCTTTGGTTAAAGTATTTTATTTTCTCTTTGGGGTTCATTCTTAAAATAGAAAGATCCATGACTAGAACTTCTGGGGACTTGTCATCTCCAAAATTCTCAAGAAAGCAGGATTCAAACTTCTCCCATGACACGATGGTATGGGGCTGCTAGGAAAAGTACTAGGTAGAGGCATTGCCCTCGAAAGTATAGGGGAACAATATACAGACTATGTCTTTGTGCTTGACATTACGGAGTCTAATGGCTAACATAAACTTTTTAATGTGATATTGATCTGTTTAGATTCTGGGTCAAACTTGGGGAGCCACTTCTCCAGATGTTTGGGCAAGGAATGATGAGGCCCGGGTACGGATACTGCATCTTGGTCGAGCCAGGGTATGGCAGGATTGTTCTAATTAGCCATTGGTGTGGGTGGTGTGGAAGGCTGGGATGAAGAACTACCTTCATCAGAGGATTCTTCTTCAGAAGAAGAAGGGGAAGAAGGATGTGGTGAGGGTGGTATCCCAGATCCTCCTACTGTAGGAGTGACGATTGGATCTGTGGGGTTTAAAGTGAGATTAGTGCCTCCAAGTTGTTCTCTGATATCAGAGAAATCTAATGGTTGGTATAAAGATCGATTTGGTTGCCTTAAATGGGCGAAGGCACTACGTATTCTTATGAGAGATTGGCGGACAATCTCTTGTACGTCACCACCTGTAGGATTTGGGGTTACTGGTTCAACTGTGATCCGTAGATCATTGTTTGATGTGGTTGTTGTTTGAGGGACGATGTTGTTGTTTGAATGACTTCTTGTCACTATAGGTGAGCGGTTGGGTGGTGGAGGAGTCTTATGACCGCCTCGTGCCATTAATAATTTTCAGGCCCTCCTTCTAGCGCCATTTGTTGACGGGCAAAATTGAACGCTCGTCAACTGGAGGGGTGGATCCGGTCCGGGGTTGTCTAAATAACCCAAGCCATTTGGATTAATCCACTCTGATAGGTTTAGTGGCTTCATTAGCCGATCTAAGTCCTAAGAAAATGAAATAAAAACTAAGCTAAAGAAACTAATCTAAGTGAAAAACAATTGCTGCAAACTATATACAGGTCTGATATATATTCACAGTTCGCTAACTAATAGAATAATAATTCTACTTATTAAATATACAACGCCTAGATATATTTAATATTTCTATTATATGTACAATATTCACAAATTACAAACTTTTATCGAAATCTGCAAAATCATATGTGAATTGTCTTATGACAGTGGAGCTAGTATTTTTGGATTTTTATAACTTTTATGAAAAAAGAAATGAAACAACAACTATCTAACTAAGGAATAAAAATAGTAATCTATATTGTATATCTATCTAAACTACAGAGAATTCTCATATTAATTAAACTATTAAAATTAAATAGCAAACTAACTTGAAATCATCATCTCCTACTTGTCCTGTACGTAGGCATATGCGTTCACTGTTCAATGAGGCCAACCCGCACTGGATTCTCTAATACTTTGCGTAAACACGAAGAAACAACGCTCTTGAATGCTAACAACAGAACAGGTAAGGGATGCAGCAACAACAATTTTATATTTTACAAATAATCACATTAAGATAAATCTCTCTGCAAAGATTTGTACATAATTTCTCATTTAACAAAGAAGATTAACCTTATGTTCATTAAATTAAAACAGGATAATTGTTGTAATGTAAAATAAGAGACATCAAATATGGGCACAATTTAAATGGCATCACATCAACCTGTAACAAATTTTTATATCTAAAGTAGTCAATAATTTGATTACAAATTGAAATGAACAAAACTTGAAATAAAAGTATGATATATTGAAAGCTAAAGTCGTACAAACATCAACTTTCATTCTAGTCTGAATCATCAATCCATAGTCTCTGCCTCCAAGTAGTGATGGTTTGTTTACAAAAAATAATAGGTATATAAAGGTCACAGGATGAAAACATTCCTTGTGAAAATTATCAAAACTATCTACAAAAAATATGGGAACAATCTCCCAAATTCCTATTTCTATCTAAGACTAACAACCTAATCCAAAACTGTGTAAAAAAAGCATGTTAAAAAATGCCACTATCGATTTAATTCCCATTGAAATTTATGTGTACCTGTACATGCACAAAAATACACGATTTCAGATTGTGTTTAATTGTAAAATCAACAGAAATTCAAATTTTATAACTAGTTACAGAATCTCACGATTTTGTAGCTAGTTATTATTTACAAACAGAACCGTATTATATCAATTCAATCATAACAGAAATATATGCGATTTAAAGCAAACAAATCCTTTATACTAATTCAAAGCAAACAAAATCATTCTAAAATCATTGTTGAAATACCATACCTTGGTTTCAGGGATACGATTCGACCATGCTATTTTTGAATTAACAATGGCAGTGGTCGCCTCTACATTTTTGAAAACAACAAAGCCTGTGGTCTTTTGCCTTTTATCATTAGCTTGCAGTCTGTCATTTTCCTTGGTTAACACATTTACTTAGTCCTTCAAGGACTTGATTCGAGATTGTAGCAGAGAGACATCTGTATAATATCGGTCGAGCCATGAGTTGCATTCATTGCACTATTGTTGATCAGGCTGTGTAATCACAGGCGAAGAATCTCTTAATTTACCAGTAGTTCCACTGTCGAGCTTGATCCCGGGGAAGTTAGGGTCATCTTTAAGGCACGGCGGGAGGTTCAATACGTAGTCATAGGGCTTGACAGAACAAAGGCCGTGTGATTATGGATACTCCTCTGTCAGAAATTGCTCGATTTTAGAATCTGAATCTTCACTTAATAAAATTGGTTTCTGATCTGTGTTTTGTTTAGGTTTATTGTGAGCACACCTTGATACCCAGTGCACAACCTTCTTACCCTTGCTATTGACATCGCTATTACCCTTACCCTTTTTCTTTGCAAACCTCTTGATAGGCTTAACACTGTCTTTTAGGCATGAGTCAGGCAAGGTGTGGGGTAAGTTATCATTAGGGTAGGTCGAGGGTTCAACATAGGGTAAGAGTGTAGGAGGGGGCCCGACAGGCCCAACAAGGGTTTCTGTGACCACGGTTTTGTCCACTTGACCAATTTTAGGACTGGCAAAGCCATTCCTCAAGAAGAAATCTTCCCAACAGTCGCCACTCAACCTCAAACGATGGACTATAACAATTTTAATTAAACAGTGGTGGAAGAGGCTGGAGTCGGCCTTCTCCCTCTTGAATCGTTTAGCCATTTTATACAAACTGCGAAGGAGGAAATGTGGCACATTTAAAGGGAAATCTATGAAACTCATAAGCATTCATAGGTGGTATAGGAAAACTAAACCATATCTAGCTTCACATGTAATGAATTGCTTAATAATGGCCAACAAATCATGCCACCTAGACTTAAGGGCTGTAACTGGCATACCTTTGTCACAACTATTGATTTTCCTTGAATTAAACAAGAGCGTCCATGGCACTTCATCAACCTTCGAATTATTAAACCATTTTTTCCCTTTGGCTGGTAGACTAGTGGCTGAGTTAAGGAATTCTTTGTTCAATTAGAGTTGGATGTCCCCAACTGATCAAAATCTGGACGAGGGGTCTAAAATTTGCTCAAATTTCAAAGTGCTCATAATGCGACGAAAATAGTTCCATTGCATCTGTCTCATCTTCCTGATTCCGGTGGTATATTTACTTTCGCAAACGGAGTCCGTATGGAGAAGATATCGCGATCTGTTCGCCGAGCCAAATAGGCAAAAAAAATGGTATGCTGACTGGGCAGTCCGTACAGTCGTACGGATGCTGACGTGGCAGGATGGTATGACTCACACGTGGAAGTCGACGTGGAAATTGATGATTTTTTGACTTTGGGAGAGTATTATGGCGACACGTGGCATGATTTGGTGCAATGGAAAGGTGCCACGTGGCCCAATCAAGGGCTGCCACGTGGCACCCATTTATTGGTTTTTGGTCATTGGTTGGTCTATTAAAAATATTATGGGTCTGTGGAGTTCGACCCCCAGACCTCTACCTACCATCCAAAGTTTTAACAAAGGCCAACCCGCCAACGTGCCACGCTTTGGTGCTTATTAACCATATGTGGAAAATTATATAAATGTTGAGTTGATTTACTAGTTGGCGTGGGGTTAGGGTTGGGGCTAAGCCCCAGCCCCCGGTCACGCTCATAACACATAGGACCAGTCTCTCCAGGAAATGGCCCACGCAACAGTTTGGTGATTCAAATGGTAAAACCTACGGTTGTATGGTGCAATACATACGACCATACATTTTATCAAATGGCGAGGTTTAAATATTAAACTTTGGTTTTGTTATAACACATTTAACCCTGTTATATATATATATATATATATATATATATATATGCATTTGCGCGGGTTTTTAACATTGTACCGGGTTCTATGGTATTAACACATGTCCATACCAATTCCATTTGCGCGGGAGTTGGTACACGAAGCCCGACCCACGGTTCCATTACTTTCACATATGACCCTGCCTGTTTGTAAATGGTGCGCGAGGTTTTCAAATGTCGGGTCACAGTTATATTACATAAACCATGTGAACGAAAAACATACAAAAAATTGTTTATGCGCATGGTTTTAAGTTTGGGTTTGTTATGTGGTTAAATAGTTATACAACCACACCCTCGACCTCTTTCAAACGTTTATACACGCGTGGGACCTAGCCCTTTATGCGCGGGGAACGTGGCCATATGGTCCCCCCATGTGCCCAACACCTCCAACTTGGGGGGCTTTGATTCCGCTAACAGTGCGACATTTTGGCACCAATTTCGAAAGGCACGCATGTGCTGGGTTTAGTGATGGAAAACGTCCAGAAGCCAGGGTCATTCTTCCATAGGTGCGAAATGGCAAACAGGAGACAACAAGCCTGAAGGAGAAAAATGGTAGAAAGCATAACTTCTTCAGTTTTTGACCAAATCAGGTGCTGTAAAAGCCCAGCTAGGGATTTTTGGACATTATGAGTCCATTGGTGATGTTTTCACATGCATTTGGAGACTTCTTTTGCAGGTTTTTAACCAGTGAATTTTGAGGAAGCTTCAGGGAGTTTGAAGCCCTCATTGTTTGAGGCATTACTCAAATGAGCCCATGTCCATTTTCTGAGACTGAATAGTCATTTTTGACTAATTATTGTACTCTGAACACATTGGGATAGGTTTCAGATCCATTGGAGGACTTTTACAAGTGTTTTTTCCCCATTGAAGCTCAGAGAAGCTTGGAGGCCACATGTAGAAGAGGTCATTACTGGATGAGACAAGATCCATTTGCAGAGTTCTGATAGTAAAATTTGGGGTTTTTGTATATTCTGAATCCAATGGTATAGTCTATAAATCCATTGGAGTTGAGCAGCATCTTGTAAAATAACATTTGAAAAACTAATCCCAAAGAGCCAAGTCCATTGAAGGAGGCTCAAGGAGACGTAGCCCAGAGAGGGGTGAACTCTTTTATCATCTTGGTATTGTTGTGAGTTTGTTGTGTTATTTGCTGCACTTTCCATTGTTGTGTATTTGTTTATAGCACATATTTAATCTTTTAAAAGAACTTTTCCTCACGTGAACATTGACAAGAAGAAGCAAGAACTTAAACACATAAACCATCTTGCATATTTTAACACATGAAGCAAGGTCCTGTTAAGGTTTATTTTATTGAGGTAGAGGGTGCTTGCATAGCATAATAAGTCAACCTTCTATTTTCAGATCAGATGGTATCAGAGAATAATTTATTTTTCTCATGTATTTGCCAATGATAGCTTGAGATTTAGCTATTGGTATTTGTGCAAGCTTTGTGTTGAAGTTTGAAATATTGCAAGTATGGAGGAAGCTTCAAACATTGATAGTTCTCCTACATCTTCCAAATCTAAGTTCTTTGACAAAGAGATGTTTAATTCATTTCTCACCATGAAGGATATGGTACAAAAGTTGTGGAAAGATAGGGAAGAGAGCATTGTCCTTCAAGAGCAGTTGATGGCCATGAAGGAGGAGAAAGACCAACTTCTTGAAAAGTTGCAGGAGATGGAGAATCAAATCCATGAAGCAAAAGAAACCCTTACCAAGTATATGCATGACCATGAGGTATGTAATGTTATTTTTTCTTCAAATTCCTCTCAAGAAGAATGCTTTGGTGTTTTTGAAAATCACACAAAAGGAATAGGGTCCAAGTTATTGCTAAAAATGGGCTATGAAGGTAAAGGGTTAGGAAAGCATGCACAAGGCATTGTTGAGCCTATTGTTGTTGAAGAGAGACCTAAGTATTGTGGTCTTGGTTATGAACGAATTGATGAAACCAATTCCAAAGTTGAGGAAACCAAGGAAAAAGTTTCAAGAACAATTTTTGTTTCAAGTTCACCTCCTCAAGAAGGATTTAAAGGTGAAAGTTCAAGAACTTTTGTTGAACGTTCAAACTCTTTAGCATGCAAAACTTGTGATCAAGATGAATGCAAATGTGTGAAACAAAAAGGTTGTGACAGCCATGAGGACAAGAGAAGATTTGTTAGTCTTCAAAAGAGAGTTTGTAACTCTTCCGATTCACATCCTCAAAGGGGCGATAAAGGTGAATGTTTAAGGTATAAATCTGCCTTTAATTTAGTTGCTTTTGATTATGTTAAGCATGATAAATCTGCATGTAAAAATGGAAGAAAAACTCCATGTACATATTGTGGTTTATATAACCATCATGTTTCAAAATGTTGGAAAAGAATGTCCACTTTCAGGAAACTTTCCAAGCAAAGGCAACATGAAAAGAACATGCAAAAGATTTGCAGTCATTGTCAGAAGAGGGGTCATCTCATTGACCAATGTTGGACATTGCATCCGACCTCTCATCCACGGCATAAGAAGCAGTTG
The DNA here is from genome assembly GCA_000966675.3 of Picea glauca. NCBI lineage: Eukaryota > Viridiplantae > Streptophyta > Pinopsida > Pinales > Pinaceae > Picea > Picea glauca. The sequence continues at coordinate 169,534 of JZKD02S0661348.1, forward strand.
GAGAAAAAGTTTGACAAGAATGGAAGAGGAGATTCCATCATTGATGTGAGTCAAGATGATTCACAAGAAGACAACTTTCAGCAGAAGAATTCGCCATTGAGTTGGCTTGGTAAGAAATGGTTAGA
>JZKD02S0661348.1:178099-197600 GCA_000966675.3 Picea glauca
GGGGGGTGAATTAGTTGTTACTTTTCTTAAACAATTTTAGCAATTAAAACTATTTTTAATCTTTCTCCAAGCGACCATCAATATTATACTACATATGGACAACATAAATAATAAGCATCACTCACACATAAGATATACATAGAGACAGATTTTCATGAGGAAACCCATAAATGGAGAAAACCTCTTATTCTTCGAAATGATAGGTAGTCTTTTAAGTTCTGTACATCATCTTTAATTGAGCACCAACTCAATGTGAGGCTACTACCTCTATTTTACAAGCTCCAACTTGTTTGAGAGAACCAACTCTCTGGTTTCTCTAGCACTCACTAGAAGGAAGAACCCCTGAGTGTTCCAGCACCAACTATATGGAAGCACCAACTTCCAGTTACACAGGCACCAACCTGTATAACAGAGAACAATTGTTCTCCCTTGCACCACCCTGCCACCCTGGTTTTTCTAGCTACAACCAGATGGAAGCTACAACTCCCTATGTTCAAGCACCCACTTGAACCTCTGAGGAAAACAGTCCTCCGTAGCACCTCCATACCACCCTTATTACAAATAAATGATTGAATAACCACCAACACAAATAAATCAATTCTTACCACTTCTTCACCATTCTGCAATTCTTCTTTGCTACACTATTCTTTTTCTCTATTCATACTTGGCTTGACTTGCTGTCTCTTTCTATCTGTTCTATCTCTGTCCTTCTCATGCTTTTTGATATGTGCACATTCTGATCTCTTCACCTTTTTACTTATGTTCAACTTATGTTCCTTATCTATGATCTTTCCTCACACTGTGCATACTGTAGTTTTACTTTTCTACAGTTCAACTCATTTTTCAGTCAAAACAATCGGCCACACATAGTCTCTATGTTTTTATTTTATGCAAAACCACGACAGTTACACTTCAAATATTCTTAGGTAGAAAAAACATCTCAGCGACTGAAACAACAACTGATCAAGAATCATGAATCATTTTTGCTAACTGATTCGTAACTGTTCAATTAACTGTGATATGGAATAGTAGCCCTTCGATCATATTCAATTTCACCTACACCATTGGATTAAAAATTATGGATCTTGTGCTTGTTTCTCCATTTCGCAATTCATCATTTCTGCATTTCGGCATTCCTCGTGATGAGATAACTTGACGCTCCATGTCGCGATCCCCGAAACTTTGAAAATAAAACTTAGCTGTTAGTGCCTTTTGCAATTTCACATTTTGGCATTTCGTGACTTCGGCACTCTTTTTGTGTGAGTTCTTGACATCTCCAACTCTTGGTATCCGAACCTCCAGTATGGAGTCTTTGACATTTCATGATTTTTCATTTCGACATTTCGCGATTTCGACACTCTTGATGTGAGAGTTCTTGACATCTCCAACTCTCGGTATCCGAACCTTCGGTATGGAGTCTTTGACATTTTGTGATTTTTCATTTCGGCATTTAACGATTTAGGGTTTCGCAACTTTGGGACTCCTGTGATGAAGAGTCTTGACTCTTGACTCCTCCAACTCCCGGTATTCGAAATTCCGGTAGATGTGCCTATTTCGATATTTCGGGGTTTTGCATTTTGCGACTTCAGGACTCCTATGTTAGAGAGTCTCGACTCTTGACTTATCAATATCCTGGTAACCTAAACTTACACCAAAAGGTGTTTTCCACATTTCGGCACCTCGGCATTTCACATGACGTGAATTCGAGAGGTTAGGGAACCATGTTCCTTTGATTTTCCAGTCAGCAAAATGACGATCTTTCGCCACGTGTCCTATGGACCCAACGGTCCAGATCTTATCGAAACTTCATGGGTCTTCTTGATGTTTGATCAATGGTCCAGATCAATCCTTGATTCAATGGTAAGGAATATATTGTGAATTCACAAGTCTTCATTATGCCTGATTCAGGATTTCGGCGTTTCGCATTTCGCAACTTCGGAACTCCTGTAGTGAAGTGTTTCAACACTTGATATATCCATTTCCCGGTATCCGAAATATCAGTAGCCAAAACTATGAAATGGAGTTTGACCAACACTTCGATCTTTCCATTCGATCTTCAACAAGCTCACCTTCGCACTGCATTCAACTCTGCACTAATTCTCTTACTTTGTTCCTATTTTTCCATCGATGCCATCAATGACAAGAATACTCTGATCTTTCCATCAATGACAAGAATACTCTGCCTGTTAAAGATGCCAACCATCATAATCTACCTTCTGTCTGAAAACATGCCAACAAAGTATACCTTACACTCTCTAGAAATGAATTATTATGATTGACTGGGTACATGTATTTGTTTTTTAAATGTCTATGCCGGGTTAATGGGCTTGACATTGTTCTAAGGAAAATAATTTATACTTAGATGATTGAGAAATGGAGGAAATTGCATGTGTATTTCACATCTGAATAGAAAAACCCTTTAATCATATTGAATGATAGGAATACTTCATAATGAGTGGTCAGTGAAAGGGAATCGTGCATATAAATTAAGTAATGAACAATAACGTCCAAGAGGAATGGAATCTCGTAATAATGGTAGGTTGAAGGCCAAAGGAGGTCGATAGAACTTTGTGTTATTTTACCTGTCTTTGATGCAAATGGCTATGGGAGTCGGTTCCTCATCATGTTCCAAGAAACAGGCTTAGTTCTTTCTGCGAAAGAGGGGTTGAAACCCTGATGAAGACTTGGTAGAATTTTCGATTTGGTTAAGTCCAAATTCAGACTAATAACCTATAAATCTGTATGGTTGAGACGAGGATGATCTTGGTTGTTGATCTGGTCAGGTGAATAAATCTCATCCCTTCATCAAGAGAGGAATCATCATCGGGAATGACCAAATTATGGGACTTGTGAAAAGAACAACGAAGACAAAAATCCTATGTTGGAATGAAGGTTGTCGATCGATCAAGAGTAAATTGAATAGAATCTGGATCGTCGATGTTAATCACATCTTCATCGGAGATAGAAAATTGGTTAATATAAGTGATGTTTTAAGAGGGTCGACGATGATAAAGGTCATGAGAAAGAACGATAATTGTTGATCGGTGTAGAGGCTAGAAGGAAACCCAGTCCTAGATCACCGTAAGTTTTTTTGAAGTGAGGAAATAGAATGATGACGTCGTAACAACGTGGCATCGTCGCCAACATGTCTACAATATCACTACGTTTCAACCATTGATTGGTTAAGGGGATATGAGTAGTCTCGTTGGGCGTGGAGACCCTTAGGGATTCAGTTAAAAATGTTGACCATTGGATCTAAAGGTGGATAGATCTATCTGTTCATTACCATAGAAATAATATACAATTTTTTTTATTATAATTACAAAGTCAAAATAATTTGACCCAAATGAATCAATTCTTCCTTTGGGCATGGACTCATAAAATAAAGTTTTAAAAAATGTTTCAATCTCCCTTAATCACTCTCCACATGATGTTAATTAAAAATAAAATAAAACTCCGCAGGATTATATTAAAATAAAAACAAAGTACACAAAACACATTAACAATCATTTCAGTCGACCATTTCTATACAATTATAATCCCATTTTTTTATCCTTATTTATGTATTCTTTTCCTCTCCTCTATTTATTTTTTTTCAACATATTACAAATGATGCACATTATTCGCTCACCTATTCCTGACCAAACATATAAAAGGGAGAGAAATTGAAACATCAAACAGGGAGAGAAAAGTTAGTTAAATTGAAGGATTTTGAGGGATGATCGCTTTTTCGAAATCGAGAAACTTCAGGGTGAGAGCATCCTCTCTGATCAATCTCTAGTCAATCTCCCATACGGATTCTCCTAGTTTATGTCTAATATTTATCATCTCGTTCATGTACTAGTCCTCTGAACTTGGCTTCTGAAAATCATTTATCAATAATTTCTTGATATCCGCGATCGTTTCGGTTGTCCCTGGTGGATTGTTTGTAGATAAACTCATATACCAATCCAATGCATGATACCTTAGTGAAATCACTAATTGTACTAGTTTAATTTCCTCGTATGTGATCCATTTCACTTCCCATATATTTTCACAGATAAACAGGTGCTTCTCTGCATCCTCTGATGCTTCTCCTTTCAATTCTGGTAACCTGATGGTGGGATCGTGTCCTTCCATCCTGAATGTTGATATACTACCTTTTCGCAGTGTAGATACTTGAATAATTCTTCTTGAATTGGATCCCCCAGTTGTCATCCTTTTTGGTGTGTTAGTCATACATGGGTTGATGGGTTGCACACTGACATTAATCTGGATAGGATTGTTTCCTTATATTTCCTCTCTTGGACCTCTTGTCTTCCTCTCATATGTTGCACGTAGGATTTCCTCAATCTGCTCCACATCCTGGAGATCCTCTACCTCATCTTCATCACTTGACAAGCCTTCCCTCGCAGCTACGACTCTCTTATTTGTGTTTACCTTGTATTGGTAAGGTACTCCACTGCATGTCTTTCTATATATCACCATGATCCACTTGATTTGGTCATCATCCATCATGATTGGGTCCAAGGCTTCCTCCTTCTTTCCTTTATCCACTTCTCCTTCCATTTCTCATTTTTTTGTCAGTGCTTCCCCCCTTTCCCCATGCACACAGGGAAGTTTAGCTGTGTGATTCCATTATCATTACACCTTTGTTATAGAGAAATATCTTAATAGAAGTATATAGTGACCGAATATACCTTCCTCGACGCCCACGTAGAAACTCTTTCTCTGTTGCATTGTACGATTTCGCGGTATCTACTACAAATTCTGCTATAAAGAATGCTACAATACGATTGAGCCAAAAATATACTGTGTGAGTGAATTTGTTATTCACCTACTGTAACTGTGTGATCTGACCTGAGGTCCACTCAAACTATCATATCCAGTTTGTTGCATGGTTACCCTTCAACCTCAATATCCACTCCTGCAATAAGTGTGGAAAATCACATAAAAAGACTTCATGCAGATCAGTAAACACATACTTCTCAAGGTATTTGTGTGGTGTTATTCTAGGGTTTCTATTATATTTATGTGCAAACTATAGCTCCTTTGTCTTCAACTATCTTTAAATATATGCTTTTGTGGAATTCCACGGTCTCAACATCCACTTCTAGTTTTTCATTCTTCTCACCTTCTTGTCGTCTGATTCGATATTCTTTTGACCTACCTACCGTAGATCTTACCCTCTTTTAACAAATCTTCAATAGATCCCATCTACTCAATCCTATATTGTTCCAACCAGAAAAGGAACCATTTCTTGGTTTTATTATCTCTGAGTTATGCCTTTAACATGATTGACCCATGTTCAAGTCTACTAGGGTTACAACAAAACCTCTAAGACTATTGGCCCTCCTGGTAAACCAGAAGGCAACGTGACACACAGAGTGCACTACATAGTCTCACCCGATATAGTCTTAATGGGTGACTGCAATACTCAAGTGTTTGCAGTCTAGGATTGAATGGATATTTGAGAAGTGTTCACTGAGAGTTCTATCTAACTTATTAAAGCATTATACTATCATTCCCAACTATGCATGTACTGTAATCATCTCATTAACTCATTCATTCATCATTCTAACATCTACTTATAAACAGTAAAGAGACACAAGTACTCAATCACATAACACATGTTTTTACATGGTTCACCCCCTCCTGGACTACGTCCACAAAGATCTGGCTCTCAAGCTCTTCTATTATGGAAGTTCCAAAACTACAGCATCACATGCTTTATAACTCATTCTCAGTCGGGTCAAGATCTAATATGAGGCAGACTAGATCATACCAGGCTCCGCATCCTGTGATCTAACCCTCAAGATCCACCCATATGGCCCTCTCCATCTCAAAAACTTACAAAATTAGGTCATATGAAAGAGTATTGCAAACTAGTTATCAAAACATTACTCCTTCCTCTGTGGTCTCTTTTCCTCTTCTCTTTGTCCTCCTTCTGCCTCCCCTAGGTATCTATATATATACATTTCTGGCTCATCCTCCATTACAATGTATTAAAAAAACCATAACCCTAATGTCGTTGGGTCTTCCATTCATGTGTGTGTGCTGCTCTTCCTTCTAGCTATCACTTTCCTCGTGCATGTTTTTCTTCCCAAAATAACCTTTCTTTTCGATTTGGCTTGCTTCCAAGACACTTATATAATTGAGAAGTGGAGGAAATTGCATGTGTATTGCACATATGAATAGGAAAAACCCGTAATCATCTCGAATGATAGGAATACTTCATAATGAGTGGTCGGTGAAAGTGAATCTTGCATATAATTTAAGTAATGAATAATAACATCCAAGAGGAATGGAATCCTGTAATAATGGCAGGTTGAAGGCTAGAGGAGGCCAATAGACCTTTGTGTTATTTTCCCTCTTTTTTATGTGAATAGATATGGGATTTGGTTCCTCATTGTGTGCCAAGTAAAACGCTTAGTGCTTGCTATGAAAGGGGGGTCGAAACCCTAGTGAAACCCTGGTGAAGACTTGGTAGAATGTTTCGATTTGGTTAAGTCCAAGTTCGGACTAATAACCTGTAAAACCCTGCAGTTGAGATGACGATGATCTTGGTTGTTGATCTGGATGGGTGAATAAATCTCATTCCTTCATCGAGAGAAGAATCATCATCAGGAACGACTGAATGTTGGGACTTATGAAAATATCAACGACAATGAAAATCCTATGGTGGAATGAAGGTCGTCGATTGGTCGAGAGTAAATTGAAGAGAATTTGGATCATCGATGTTAATCACATCTTCGTCGGAGATAAAAAATTGGTTAATATAAGTGATGGTTCAAGAGGGTCGATGATGATAAAGATCATGAGAAATAATGATAATCGGTGATTGGTGTAGAGGATAGATGGAAACCTAGTCTTAGATCACCGTAGGTTTTTTTCAAGTGAGGAAAGAGAATGATGACGTCGTAATGATTTGGTATGTTAGCATCGCACCAACATGTATACGAGATTTTCATGTTTCGACCGTTGATTGGTCTAGGGGATATGGGTAGTCTCATTGGGCATGGAGACCCTTAAAGTATAAAATATGCGGTGCTTACATTAAAGTAGAAAATAGAGTTTTTGTTCCTTCCCCAATACATTCTTCCCATATGGAGATACAGATATGTTATGACGATAGTACATCATTCCTGTTGCAGAAAGTTGCTACTGGTGAATCAACACTCGCTACACAAAATCTAGATTCAGGTAAATTCACTCTGAGCACTTCATTTTTATAATTTATAACAATAAATTCTACATTGATCGACTGATTGGTAATGGTGATGAGATATGATCAATGGATATGACCATTGCTAAATCTAAAGAATTGGATATCATGGAAAGCAAAGGAATGGTGAAGTTCACTCAATTGAAGGGAACATCGAACTTGCTTTCGCTGGGTATACAAAATGAAGGATTCCAGGTGAGCAAATTTCTACCGTTTGGGACAGTGTAAAAAATAATTCCTTATCTTATGAGAAGATATGAGGAATAGGAAATAATTCTAGTTGATAAGATCTGATGCGCATGTAAAATGTATTTATATGCTCGTATGCCTACACGGGGCGACTATATTCACATAACGCGACTAGTTGTTTCCCAGTTGGAAATGACTTACATTGGGTCAAAAGATGAGGAGGATGGTACCTTTGAAAGTGATGAAGAAGATGAGGAGGATGATGCCTCTGAAAGTGATGCAGAGGATGATACCTCTGAAGAAGAGGAGGATGATTACCATGATGAAGAAAATGAGGATGATACCCATGAATATGATGGTCATCATGGTAATCAAACCTCCCATGATGATGGTGGTACCCCTAAAGATGATATCACCTCCCAAAATGATAAATATTTTACCCATCAATATACCGTTTATGTTCACAATCTTGATGATTACCTTAATCAACATAAAAACGATGTTGATGTTATCCTTAAAAGATTTTGATGATACCTCCCAAAACAATAAATATCATACTTAGGACCATACCTTTTCTGAGGATGATGACGATACGTCCAAACATGAGGATGATATCCTTCGAGATACCCATTCAATTTCGCCTATGTTATGGGTTATTGTAGTTAATGATATCACTCCCTCTTGAGTCAATGGAAGAGACTAAAACATTTCAATTTTGTATGTTTGATGTTTTATATTAAGATGGCAATCCTAATCATTAATAACATGTGTTTTCTTCTAATAAATCACAAGTGATATATGATTTAAAGACAAATTTCTGCTGGTTACAAGAAAAGTTGATTTTCTTGATATTAAACTCATGTAGCTTCCATATGTCATATTAGACATTTTAATTTATTTTTAAATAAAGAAATGTTTTTATTTGTTGGCTCTATTTCTTTATCGATTCAGCATATAATAATCATTTGAATATTTAAATCACTTCGATTATTACATATATTCTATTTTAGAGGCCAATTATAATGAAAAATGGATTACATTGATGTAGTTCTTTCATATAAATGTTATTAAGTGTATCTAGTGTTTTTTATCAAACTTTTTTACAAGTAACAAATGACTTGTATCTACTTCTTGGTAATAAATTGGTAAGGGTATTATTCCAATTGATAATTCCAATAAATTTTATTTATATCTAATGTGGTAATAGGTCCATTTTCACATAATTGAACTATTGGTCTTGGTTTGGGAGGAAGATCTCATAATAGGCATAAGACCATCCATTTTGGTTCAATATTTGTTTGGAAAAAATGTTATCCAATTCTATGCGTCTAACCAAAAAAACCTTTCTTCTTCGAATTTTTTCATCCTCCCATCCATCCACAATAGTTTCTTGATCTTCCTCCAATCTATTCCATTTCAATTCCACCAAGTTCATCCTCCCATTCATTCCACCAAGTTTGAGGAATTAATTTACCTACAAAATGTAAGGTAACATGAGGAAATATGAAAAACGAAAATACGATTTTTATCACGATTGTTAGCAAAACGAATGAAACAATAAGCACAATGATACAATTGATCGAAAAGATGGAGTCATGTGAGTATCACCATGGTAAGATGTATTGTCCCACCATTTAGTTAGTGGTAACCACTGATCCCATTGACATTTTCATTCAGATGTGAAGCACCTCAAATGTGATTATAAGAACTTGATGACAACTTCGATTTGACCATTAGTGTAGGTATGATAGGTAGTTTTCATATGTAATTGGGTACCTTGTATATTCAACAATTGTTTCTAGGATTTTATTATAAAATTTGGATCATAATAGGAAACTATAGAGTGGGGAATTCCATGGAGGTTAAAGATATTGTCCATAAAAACTTGAGCAATTGTGGAGGCTTTGAATGGGTGCTGAAGGGCACATAAATGACCATATTTGGAAAGGATATCAACCACAACCATGATCATTAATTTATTTCCATATTTGGGTAATCTGACAATGAATTACTTAGAGATATCGATCCATATAGAAGGTGAAATAGGGAGAGTTTGTAGTGTGCCTAGAGTTTTGATTGTTTTTCCCTTGTTGCATTGAAAAGTATCACATTTAGCCACAAAAGTGTGGTTGTCCTATTTCATGCATTCCCCCCAAAAATGAATGTTTGATCCTTTCATATGTTTTTTGAAAGTCAAAATTTCATGATATTGGAAAAGCATGAAGTTTGGATAATGGATTCAAAGTGAGAACCTTTACTCAAATATAGGAAGATTTTATAGTGAAGCTCATTTTTCCAAGAGTATACTGGAGATGCATGAGGGTCTTTTTTCAATTACTATATAAGATTATAAATTTTGGGGCCTTGGAACCATTCCTGGTGAATGATTGTTATTCAATTGACTACAATGAAGGAGATTGAAAAGAGGAACCAATCTTCTTCATATTTTCTGGAATGAGCATTAACAACCACATTTTATTTTCCCTTTTTGTAAAGGATCTTGTAATCATATATGAACATTTTGGTCAAACACTTCTATTTATCATATGATGAAATTCTTTGTTCCAAAAAATATTTTAGGCTACGATGACCAGTTTTAATTCGGAAGTGTTTCCCAAGAAGTAAGGATGCTAGAGATCAACTACATGTAGAATAGCCAACATTTCTTCTTCATAGGTGGATTTTACCAAGTGTCTCTCAGAAATATTTTTTAAAGTGAAGGCCAAATGTCTCCCATATTGTATGATAATGGCCCCAATGCCTTTACCAGAAGCATCACATTCCAAAACAAAGGTCTTTGTGAAGTCGGGTAGTGTCATAACAAAAGTCTTACACATAGCCCCTTTCAAATCTTGAAAGGATTGATCAGTAGTCGGATTCCAACTGAAAAAATTCCTTTTAAGGATAGGAGTGAGCGGGGCTACAAATTTTCCATAATTTTGAACCACCAATAAAAATCGTGATTTGGAAGTTATTGAATAAACAAATATTGCAAAGGGTCTCTTGAGCAATTTGACAATGAATAAAATTATGGGTGATGTCACTATCGGTGAGGATAATGACTTTATGATGCTTGATATAGAAAATTAACTTAAGGGTTTAGGGAGTTGGGATACATGTAAGATCATTCAAAGAGATAAGTTGTTTGACCTATGGTTTATTACAGGGTGGGATATGATCTTTGGCCTAGGGAAACACTTAGAAAGAGGAAACATCACCATCCTCTTTAGAAATGTCTTCAAAAATCACCATAAAATAATTTTTCTCCTTACATTTGTACCTCAAAAAAGATTTATAATCACAGTTGTAGAAAATACCCTTAAGTTGGAATTCAACCATTTATTCCTAGGTTAATTTATGGATCTATAAATGGGGGGGGAGACTCTTGAAGTCGACATGAGGGAGAATTTCTCTATGGAAGTTCCAAATTAGACCCACTCTCATTTGAATAGAAACCTCTATCGATATATGGGATTGAATTCCACTAAATAAATGAATTTCTCTTCATAGAAATACTTTCCATCAGAGTTAGGATAAATTCTAAATGTGTATCTATTATAATATTCAAGTTTAATCCTATTTCTAAATAGTGGCAGTCCTATCAAACAATAGTAAGATCAATTACAAATCTATAATTTAATGTGAAAAAAAGATGTAGTTACATCTTTACATAATCAAATCATATTACATACTTGTTTGCATATAGAGTTTCATAAGCATGTTCATGTAATTGAATTCATAACTCATTTATAACTGTTTCCTACAAATGACAATCAACAAAAACAACAAACTGGAACATTTGCAGAAAACAATTAACAATAGTGCATTATTGAATAAATGAACCATGAGGTGCTTGTTATTATCCTCCAAATAAATAATTCATTTTTAGGAATACAACAATGAGTAGAGAGGTTCCCATGATTTTGAGTTTGATAAAGTATACAATACCAAATTTTGGTTTTCCATGCCCCCTTCTCCATTTGTTACATTGTATTTCCTATATACCTTAGGGTGGACTATTGGACTTACTAATTACATGATTGTTCAATTACAACTTCCCTACTCTTCCCATTCATGTTACATGTAGATTTTCTAGAGCCAAATAAATCATTACATAATAATTATTCCTACTATCTTTCTCCTAAGAAATGTGAGAAACTCTAAATCTTTGTGGGTGAAGGGATTTCCCCTTGAAAAATTTGGTCCAGATGATGGCCAACTATAGGTGAAATTGTTCATTGACCATGAGCTTGTGACGAGGGATCAAGGGAACTAGTTTACCAAGAATAAGATCAAATCCTTCTCTCTAGCCTTACCCTTTTGGGAATAGAAATAGTTGTCAAACTTTTAATGTATGTTTTTTTCCTGTAGCAAGGTTCCGACTTGGTTATTCGTTTTGATATGGAAGTATTTTAGCTCAAACTTTGTTTTAATTCCATCTCTTGATCTACGTCCTTCTTTCTTTGGTGACAGGTACTCTACTTCTTATGAAAACAATGGAAGTTCCTCACTAGTCCAACTCTACTAAATCCTGACAGATCCTTCTAGCAAAAATAACCCAATGAAGGAGTGTATTATCCATACTATCCTCGCTAAGACAACTTGTTCTCTACCCATAAATTTTCCAAACAATGATGTTGAGGTATGATGAGGACGCATGGGTTTTGTTAATTTTTTCATTCCTGACTTTTTTGTTTAGAATAGGAATCATCGTCATTAAGCAAACGGGGTTTGTATGATATCACATGAGCTAGTGATCTGCATTTCCTCTCTTCCATGTCATCTTTCCCATGGGATTCAAAACTGGTATCCTTTATGCTTAGTGTGGGCATGGATATGGTCATCATTTTCTGAAATCCTAAGTGTGATAATCAACATCTTCGTTCTTGGATTCTCGTTCCATTAGTCTTTAGATACCTAAAAATACAAAGTAGTTATTAGCCATCATACAATAATAGCCAATTCGACCTAAATCTATCCTCTAGAGTCTTCTTATTTGTTTTCACATGAATGCATATAGGTTCAATACCATGGGTTCAAGGTAATTATTCCAACAAAACCCTACAGATACTATCCATTTTGGCATTAGTTGCAAGCAGGAAAAGTCTCACCCGAGGTATCTTTATGGGGACTGCAAGAGCCAAGATTCTGCAACGGTGAGGAAAAGACAAAAGACACACTTTGTCATACCTACAAGATCCTCTCATGCACTAAATCCTAGTTAATCTGTCCTTGTTACTCAATTATTTATACATATCATTCAATATTCATGCCAATTGGTATTAAGGCATACACTTAATACTACTGTGCATTAATCTATCAACAATAACAATAAAGATAACATTCATCCATAGCAAAAGCAGGAAATAAAACCATATAAACATGAATTAACACATTAAAAGGATCAATAACATTTCAGCAACATAATTCGACATAGAGTTATTATGGTTCACCCCCTCTTGGGCTACGTCCACAAAAGATTTGATTCTTTATTATATTTGTGGTAGATTGTTTATGCTCTGTGCTATAATAGGTGTTCAATATACATTCCTCTACTTACACTTATGGATTCTTTACATAGAAAATCCTACAATCACCATAACTACTTAGAATTCCTCTTTGATTCCTCTTTTGTTTCTTCTCTTCCTCTACTCTCTCTGTTGTTACTTCTGTCGCTTCTCTTGCTCAAACTTTCTTCTTTATTTTTCATATTCAGGTCTATTTTTCTCAAGTTTTCTTGCGAGCTCATAATGAGTTGGCTCCCACTCATGCTCGAATGGCGACAACTCATTATGAGCTAGATACAACTCATGCTCAATTGGTTTTCCCATATTTTTCGCTAGTTGTTTCTTCCTATCCCCCATCTTCTTCTCTTTCCTCTCTCTTCTTTCTTGATCCTATTTTTTTTTTGTTTGTTAATTGGTCTGGACCTTCTTGGCATCGGGATTAACATTTGGCTTGAGAAACTGTGACTCAAGGGCATCTAAGCCATCAAAATCACCCGGGGATCACACCCAGCCTGAGCCACACCAACCCTTAACATGGTTGGATTTTTTGTCCCCGCAGGTTTCAAACCGGTGACTTTTCAACACAGAGTGGCTTAACAACACACTTTGTCACTGACTTCCCTACGCTTCGGGGACTTCTTTCTTGATCATATTGATCTTCTTGATACTACACCTTTTATTTGTGCCTCATTTCTTCTTATTGTTCTCTATCCAACCTGCCTTCCCAACATTCCCCCAACATTCACATCTGGCTCATCTTGAGCCACCTAGGCCTATTCTATCATGTTTGTCCATTCCTCAATGAATTTTTGGAGGCTCTCCTTTGTTGTTTGTACTAATTTTGTGATTTCAAATTCCTTGTTCATAATTTCCTCCATTGTATACGTTGTTGATCATTTAATTTGGCCTTAGTGTCTTGCATTGCTAATGTCATGATAGTTTTCATGGTAGCTAGTTTTTCTAGTACCCTAAGTGCCTCATCCCGTTGCAGTCACAACTCCTTTGTAATCTCCAGTTGTTATTCTTTCAGTTGTTCCGCTACAAGATGTAGTTCCATGTTAGCGAGTAGTGTTTTCATTATTTTGGTTGTTGGGAGAGTATTTTTGCAATCCATTGATTGAATCACTTGTTCCTATGAAACCCTAATTTTCTTGTCAAGTGCTTGCATCTCTAGGTTGTTCATCATTTCTGTCCATATTCCTTTGCAATTTCGTCCCTTTTTTTATTGCGTTGTTCGTCCTACCTTGCGCAGGTATTGACAACTTACCCATTTTTTCATGACTGTAGTCTTATGTATATCCTCCCATGTAATTATGATATGATGGTATCCTAAAAAACCATTTGTGAATGAATAGGCCTCTTGGCTGCCGACATTTTCCAGTACTTCGTCTATAAATGGTGTTGGGAATGGATCGTGCAGGCATGCATCGTTTATTTTTCTCAAGTCAACATAGATTCTTATACCCCCTATTTTCTTGTCCTGGACTACTATTGGACTTATCCATTCTAATTCCTCAACTGGTTCAATAACTCTTGCTTTCAGCATGCGATCTATTTCTTCCTTGAACTTTTCTTTATATCTTGGGTTCATTCTGTAGAGTCTTTTTTTTACTAGTTTAGCATCTGGATTAAGATGGATTCTCATTTATCCTATCTCGCCTTCTATCCCATTCATTTTTTATAAATTGCTCGGGAATAATCCCTGGTACTCATGCAATAATTCAACTATTTTTTCTACAGTCTTGTCATCCCAATAGTCTCCTATCTGCGTCAACTTCAAATTTTCCTTTGTTCCAATGTTTACCTTCCTTGTATTTACTAGTTTTTCATAGGGTTTTGATTCCATATCCGGGCCTTCTACCATTCACTCTCCTATTTCCTATACTTGAACATTCTAGGGATGTTCATCATTCTAATCCTCTTGGGTCACATTATACCATTCAAGTTATTTATGGACTGTCATAACAACATTATGTGCACTACATATTGATATTACTTATGTCTGGTATTCTTCGTTTCATATCAATCTTACTTCCATATGTTCTTATTCAATGAATATTTTTTGTTTTATTTCCTAAAGTGTTGTATATAACGATCTTGATTTACATTGAAATGTAAATGTTTCTTTAAACCTTTGACTCATGTAACACCACTCTATTGTGTCTCTGTGCACTTCCATTTCTAAATACCACTTTTTCAATATTGTCTCAAGAGTATGAATGAACCTATGCGCCCATTCCTCCTTGGGAACTACATTCCACTGGTTTTCACACTTCACAATATGCTTTGTTGGGTTTCCTTCACCGGTATATTTCTGCATCATGTCTCCCTCTTCAATATTAAATATCATTTGGATTAGTCTCCTTCACTGTTTCCAATATTACATGGTGCCTTTGTGTGTCACCCACCATCTTGCAGAGGTGGATTTCAATACAATGTCCAATGCTAGCATCCTATGTTTCTCTAGTACCTGTGCCTCAAAGTTTTGTACAAATGTTGTTATATATGTCAAGTCGTCATACATGAGTAGGTTGCACAATTATTTTCCATACGTGAGTGGGTTCCATCGATTCCATGAACAAAATAATTGTTAGACTAACAATTGTTTTAGTTTTTAATGATGGAAAAAATAAAAGTTTTTTATTATTATGAATAAGAGGATAAAGAAAACTCCTACCTCACCAATTTCCTTAGATCCAATGGCTACTACACCTCCCAAATCAAAAAATATTTTCACTTAGCCCTTCACTCTAGAACCAAATAGGCCCCAACCTCTTCCCCACCTTTATATCTTGTCTATCTTCCCCACATCCATGGTCTTATTGATCATATTTCTAAGATATTAGCTACAAAGAACATCAAAACCCTTTTAAAACACCATAAAACCCTTAAGCATCTTTTTAGAATTACTAAGGATAAATCTAACCCTATACTAAGCCAAGAAGTTTATCAAATTCCTTCCTCTTATAGAAAATCCTACATTGGCCAAATAGGTCCTTCAATCAAAACCCGTCTTAAAGAGCATATAGTTGACACACTCCACAACCAGATCTCTAAGTCAACAATCGTAGAACATTGCCACACTTACAAAACATAGTATATGTTTTGACCAAGTAAAAATCCTTGCATAAGCACCTTATTACTCCTCCAATATCATTCGTGAAGCTCTTGAAATCCAAAAAATTCCCAACAACTCTAATCAGGAAGATGACTATAGACTGAGTCAATCATGAAAACCTATTATTCATCACCTAATTCAATAAAATTCTTCCTCTTTCTTATTTTCTCCCTTCTTTTGTATCATTTGTCTCTTCTTCCTAATCTCCTCTTGTGAGGTTTTCCTCCTCCTTTGAGATCTCTCAATTATTCCTTTCTTCATTATTCATTCTTTACTTATGACATGGCTTATTCTTTATTCTTAAAAAAAAAATTATCCTTTCTAAAGATAGTAGAAGTTTCCTCAGACACACAAATTTTATTAAAGAAAAATACTTTACACAATTAATGCAAGAACTTACAATCTCCAACATTACTCTTGCATGAGAAAATGAGAGCTTTAATAAGATCATCATACTAATTATAAGCTAAGTTTTTTTATGGACATATTATCACATAATCATCTGAGTATTACAAGTGTCCATGTAGATTACATAATGATTCTAACTGTTATCACATAAAGTTGTTAAGGTTTGTAGGTAGTGTTAGCAAATATTTAACAGACAACAAATGGCATAAGTATAGGAAGAATGTACAGAGGATTGTTGGCATGTTTTATAGGCAGAGTATACTTGTCATTGATGGCAAGTATAGTAGTGATGATGGCTTGAGTACAACAGCGATGATCAGCGATGCAGTGATAATCAGGGAAGAGCAACAACCGTGTTCGTTGGATCTCTTCCTAAATTCCCGATGGTCGTCAGAACTAAATAAGAGCATGCTGAAGAGGTAGGCCTATAAGGTTTGAGAAGCATTTCTGTTCGTTGGATCCCCTTCAAATTCTCGATAGAATGAGGGTCGTCAGATCTGAATGTAGACAAGAAGAGTGCACTGAATAGGAGGACATATATCAGACGTTAGATCCAAGAACAGGACCCGACCATCGTTGGATCAAGGAGAACCTGCACGATCTTTAAAGTACAAGGAGAAGTGGGCATACAAAATTCTGAAAGAAGGAGGACTGCCCATTTACGGGTAGGACACGTGGGGATAAATCGTCAGTTCACTGACTAGAGAGTCAAAGGAACAATGTTCCCTAACCTCTCAAAATCGCGATATGCGAAATCGCGATTTAATCTCAGCCATTGGATCAAGAACAGATTTGGACCGTTGATTGCAGTCCATGTCGGAGTTTTAGGGATCGAGAGTTGGAGATGTCAAGTAATATCATCCATAGGAGTTCCTGATTTCGCGATATGCAAAATCATGAATTAATCGCAGCCGTTGAATCAAGATCAAATTTGGACCCTTGATCCAACTCCATATCAAAGTTTCGTGAATCGTGACATTGAGAGACAAGAAAACAATGCAACAAGAATGTTGAAATCACGATATACGAAATCGTGATTCAATCACAACCGTTGAATCAAGATCAGATCTGGACCGTTGATCCAACTCCATATTGGAGTTTCGTGAATCGCGACATGGAGAGGGAAAAGGAACAATGCAACAAGAATTCTGAAATCGTGATTTAATCGCAGCCATTGAATCTGGACCATTGATTCAAGTTCATTTCAAGGATTGAGTGTTGGAGATGTCAAAGATTATTAACATCAAGAATCTCGATATTGTGATATGTGAAATCGTGACGTAATTGAAACCGTCAGATCAAGATGTGATCTGGACCATTGATATGAATCCATTACGGAGTTTCATGGATCGGGACTTTGAAGTGACAAAAACATTGAATGTCAAGAGTGTCGAAATCGCGATGTGTGAAATCTCGACTGAATCTAAACCGTCATATCAAGATGTGATATGGACCGTTGATCCGACTTCTTTAAGCAGTTTTGTGGATCAAGATTTGGAAGTGACAAGAACATTGAACATCAGGAATGTCGAAATCGCGATATGCGAAACTATGGAAGGATCTGAGCCGTCAGATCAAGTGTTGATCAGAGGGTTATTGTTCTCTCTCATAGTCAACTCCTCAGTTTCGAATCTGTTAGCGAAACGGATTCATTATTGTTGATTAGTTGGCATTTCAGTTGCTAAGACAATTTTCTTCCTTTTGCCTAAGGAGATGGGAAGTTGAACCACCGTGAGTGTGTATAAAAGAAAATGAGACAGACAACGTGTGAGGGGTTGTTCGGTATGTGAAATGAATAAAACTAAAAGAAAGGGAAAATCAGATAGCGTAGAGTGAAATGGAGAATATACACAGTGTGAGATGAAACTCAGGAAAGAGTAATTGATGATGAAAAAACTTGAATCCGAGCAAAATGACAGAAGAAGTTGATGCAGAGAAGACCTGCTGAACAAACAGTGGAAGAAATGAATTGTAGAACAGTTAGAAGATGACCAAATTTACAGAACAAAGAAAGATTGGTAAGAATTGATTTATCTGTGTAGTTGAATGTTTATTTGTTCATTAATGTTCTAGGGAGGTTGGGAGGTGCTCGAGAGGACTGTTTTCCTTAAAGGTTCAGGTGAGAGATTGAACATAGGAAGTTGTAGCTTCCATATGGTTGCAGCCAAAGAAACAAGGGTGGTAGGGTGGTGTAACAGAGAACAAATTTTCTCTGTTATATAGGTTGGAGCCTGTGTAACTGGAAGTTGGTGCTTCCATCCAGTTGGTGCTGGAACATTAAGGGAGTTGGTGCTTCCTTCTAGTGCGTGCTAGAGAAACCAGAGAGTTGGTTCTCTCAAACAAGTTGTAGCTTGTAAAATAGAGGTAGCAGCCTCACATTGAGTTGGTTCTCAATTATAGATGATGTACAGAACTTAAAAGACTGCCTATCATTTCGAAGAATAAGAGGTTTTCTCCCTTTATGGGTTTCCTCGTGAAAATCTGTCTCTGTGTATACCTTATGTGTAACTGATGCTCTTTAATTTTACTGTCCATATGTTGTATATTGTTGATGATCACTTGAAGAAAGATTAATAATTTTTTAATAGACTTAAAATTGTTTAAGCTCAATTACAACTGATTCAACCCCCCTCTCAGTTGTTTTAGTAATTTCAACAATTGGTATCAGAGCAGGTTCCTTTTATTCAAAGGTAGATCTGTAATCTTAAACATGAGAAGTCATGAAGGGACTTCAGCCTCTAATCCCCCTCTGTTTGATGGAACAAACTTTGCCTTCTGGAAGATTAGAATGAGAACATACTTAATAGCCTTGGGTGTTGATGTTTGGGATGTAGTAGAGACTGGATATACAAAGCCTGTTGTGCTAGCCTCCAAGGATGATAAGTTAGAGTTTATTTTTAATTCTAAGGGGATGAATTGTATCTTGAATGGACTTGATGAAGCTGAGTTTGTAAAGGTGGTGCATCTTGATACTGCCAAAGCAATGTGGGATAAACTTATTAGCAGTTATGAAGGAAATGAGAAAGTAAAAGATGTCAAACTTCAAACATACAGATTGAAATTTGAACAACTAAA